>JAJKKK010000060.1:0-385358 GCA_022432375.1 Nemania sp. FL0031 | reverse complement strand
TAAATAAATAAATAAATAAAAATAATTTAAATTATATATATAATTATATTATTTTTAAATAAAAATATATTTTATATTTAAATTATTATATAAATAATAAATAATTTTTATTTTATTTATTTTATTTTTTATATTATTAATTTTTTATATTATTAATTTATTATATAATTAATTTATTATATTATTAATTTATTATATGTTAATAATTTATTATTTTTTTTATAGAACTTTTTTAATTATTTATTATTATTTTGCTTTAATTAAAAACTATAATGTTTTTTTAAAATTAATGTTTTTTTTATTAAATTAACTTTTTTTGTACTTTAAGCTATTTGTTTTAATTTAATTGTAGTTTTTTATTTTAAAAGTTTATAAGTAGTAGTTTTACAAATATTTTTTTTTTAAAATTAAACTAAATGTGCTATATTTTTTTATTGCTATTTGCTTTTTGTTTTTTTATGCTTTATTTATTTTTATTAGTATTTAAACAACTTTAATTAAATTATTTTATATTATATTTAGCTAAATATTATAGCTTATTAATATTTTTAAATAATAACAATTTAAATATATGCTTATTATAATATTTAAATTTTTTATAATATAATGTTTAAATAGTTTTTTATTATTTTAAATATTATATTAATTATATATTAATTTGTTTTTTTGTTTAATAAATAAATATTAAATAATAGCTTGCTTTTGCTTTTATTATACTAAATTAAACTTTATTTTTTGTTTGTTTTTATATTTTTAAACTTTTTTTAATTTAAGCTTATATAATAATATTTATATAAACTTTATATTAGTTTAATTAAACAAATATTATATTAAAATTATTTATTAAATTTTTATTTATTATTGTTTTTATATTATTAGTAATTAATTGTTATAATTTATTTATAATATATATAGTTAAAATAATAAAGCTAAAATATATTTTTAATATTTTAAAAATTAAATTTTTAGCAAAAATAGTATTTTTGCTTTATTAAAACTTATTAAATATTTTTAGCACTATAGTAATATATAAAATAACAATAAATAAATATAGTTTTAAATATATATATAAAATAAAAATTAATATTATAATAAATAAAGCTAGTTAAAAAATAATAAATTAGTAATATTAAATTTAAAATATAATATTAAAAATTTTAATATAATAGTTTTAATAAGCAATAAATAATAAAATTAAAGTTTAGTTAATTATATTTAACTAAAAAAATATATGCTAAATTATATATTTAGCAAAATAATTTTGCTTACTAATATTTTTACTTTTTAAATTATAATATAATATTTAATAATTTACTAGTATAAATTTATAATTAACTAAAAACTAACAACTTAAAAACTATATATATAATATTAAATAAGTAGTATAATAATAAATTAAGTTATAAAATAATAAATTAAATATAAATTTATATAATAAAAGCTAATAAAAATTATTTTAATATATTAAATATATATAATGCTAAATTAAAGTTAATTAAAGCTTTATTTTAACGTTTAAACTTAAACAAGTTTGTTTAAATATAAATTAGCTATATATATAATAGCATAATTAAAATAAACTAAATATTTATAATATGCAATATTATTAAAATAGAAAAAAAAAGAAAAAGCTAGAATTAAAAGTAGGTAAATAGATTTTAAGGTAGTAGGTTAGGTTGTTTAGCGCACCTGCCGTATAATTAGATAGGTTTAGTGGGGCAGATATAGTTTTGACACAGAAAGAGCTATGGGCAACCGTACTCTCCCGCTTTTGCAGGGGGTTCCATTTTTGACCGCATCACCTCGGCTACGATTCCCAAGTCGACGCAAATTCAATGTCAGCCCTATTATATATCAATTCCATTATCCCATTGTGGTCAGTTGTGACGGTGTATACTTGAATTCATGAGATCGTTGCCGTAACTCGCCTAATGCATCGCTTAGGTTGCGCATGCTTCGTTACCTGTGTTGTAACATCAGATCTGTTGAGTTGAGGATGTCCAAGTCGTCCGTGTTATCCAACACTATTGATGCCTAGTATCTCTAGTTGATGGTCCGCCTTCAACGGATATGAAAAAGCCAAAGGACCAAGGATGCAGGAAATCATTTCATGGCAGTCAGAACACAAGTGCATACAAAGCACCCGAGCGGTATGTTGACTTGTAGCGTGTAAAGGCGCACATGAAGAACCATTATACACCTTGCAAGTTACAGATCAGTTGCCCAGATCATAGATATAGATCCGAAATACGGCCTATTCCTTTAAGGGTATGGACATATACTGATAGCCCACCTTTCAGAGCTGACCCGATCCTTTCTCTTGACCAGTCCATCATCCGATAGGTTTCTCGTATTCAACCCGGATCGTACTCTATTACGATAGCCCGGCCGTAGGAACCACCACAGTTCCCCACAGATCCGGCCGACTATGTGACCGCCTCCGTGCACACGGTCCTGCTTCATTAATGATGACACTCAGGTGTTTGCCCCAGTGTCTTCGCTTGTCGGCTTGGGTAACAACAACAGCTTTAAAGGCGTCTCCTCAGAGCCGCGGCCTATGCACCGACCCGGGATCCCGAGTCTTTCATCACAAACCAAAATTGTATAAAAGTAGAGATAGGCTTTCTCGGACGGAATATGTCCTACCAGGCCTTGTCCGGAACTTATCCGGCTTCAAAAAGCGAGCCTTTTCTACAGGTAGGGCCTCTTCAAAGTTGAGGACACCAGTGATTAATTCTAACGCTGACATTATATAGGTAAGAACCCGGCTAAGGCGGCGGGTACTAAACGACTGCGGTTGATGGCTCTCGGCGGCTCTGTGACCTACGGCCTCGGATCAACCGATAAACTCGGATATAGGCGTAAGCTCTGTGAGCTGCTCCGTGCGGACGGCTATCACGTCGATCTAGTAGGGTCACGCCAAACAAGCTCCTCACAAAATGACGCCCACGAGGGTTGGCGTGGAAGCAGAATCGACCAGATTGCGACGAAGGCAAGGAGATCTGTCCCATTACATATGCCGGACATCTTTACCATCAACGCTGGCTCGAACGACTGCCTTCAGGACTTCCATATCAATCAATCCGGGGAGCGTATGGCCCAACTACTTGAGTATCTGTGGTCCGCATGTCCTGCTTCAACAATCATTCTCTCTACCCTACTTGTCAACCAGGACCGCAGCGCAGAATCTCGCGTTGGGCTTATCAACCAGCATCTTCGGATCCTGGCGGGACAAAAAGCGGCAGAGAATAAGAAGATGGTTTTAGTTGACATGCACACGCCAGAAGGGCCGCAGCTTAGTGATCTCGTGGATGGAACGCATCCCAATGATGAAGGCTACGATAAGATGGCCAGAATATGGTACCGGGGTATCAAAGAGGCAGCATCAAAGCAGTTTATTTGCTAGGCTACCTATTACCCAGTATACTTGTCATAGACGCCGAGATTCCATGTCGTTTATCAACACCATTAACGTATATGCTATGGCAAGACTTGTGCCGAATAAGACATCACAAGTGTAGAATTGGGGCTACAGTTAGGCTAATATCGATCAATAGCTGCTATAGCAGCCTCAAGCAACATAGCAAAGAAAAAGCCACGTCGTATCTAAGTAATACCTTAATTATTAAGTTTCCAGCAATGTGAAATTTTCTGCAGACGCCGCATGGGCGGCTATTTGACCGTACGTATTTAGAATCCTACATGTTACATTCCAGTACCAACCAGGTACCAGCGTCTATATGCGTTAAAAATACTGTTTTAGCCCCGCCAAGTCTCCTTGCATCTCGTATGCAGAACGGTTGTTATCGAAATGCCATGCACAGCCGACATCAGCATCAAGATAGGCAGATTTCGGGGCTGTCGTGGTACCAATAGTTTTGACGACGACAAACCGCCTCCAATTAGAGACGCTAGAAAGTCGAATTCGAGGGCGCTAGACTTGTAAGTATACACTGTCCCTTTAGACACGTCACATCTAGTGGTCATCAGACAGCGACGAGTAGTCATGTTACCTGCTAAATAATGCTCCGACTCGACCACCTCTCAACCTGTCATTCCCGGAGTACTAGTTTCCACCTCGAGTGTCATCAGGTTTTACGTTACTCACGTCATACCGTTTAATTGGCATAGTTGCGTCACGTTTCAAACCCAAACTCCCTAGCGAGATTATTCCATCTAACCTCTAGACCTGCTGGTCGGGTTGCTTACACACGTAGATCTGAATTACTCTACGGTCACATTCATCGGCAATCAAAACATGTTCAGGATACATGTGTAACAGTACACACAAAAGAAAGTAATTTTTACTACCTAATAAACTCCATCTAATACGGACCGCTACCTGTAGAAAGTTATGCCGTTCGCAACAATCTTCAGCTGTTTGTTAAGACGTGTTTTTAATGTGGTCGGTCGAAGACTAAATGATGAGCAATACAACAAGAACCGAAAGCCCACCGTGGCTCATAAATATGCCTTGTACCTGGAAATTTTATATGAGCCACAGCCACTAAAGATGTACCTTTCAATCAGCGACGTCCAAGTCATCGTGCTGAGGTGGAGGGCTGTCAACTGCTATAGAAAGTATTAGCTATACATGCCAAGAGATCTTACTTAAGACCAAATACCTTTGCGATCATCACCGTTCGTGCCATTCTCACGACGGTCGCGATCATCACGGTCATCACGATCGCGGTCACTATAATTATAGTGGTTAGCTTGAACCCAAACATGTCCTGTCGAAGATGTGGATATGACATACCGAGTGTCTGGGCTACGAGAACGGTCTCGAGTGTCGCGGCGGTCGCGGTCGTAATCCCTATCACGATCGCGGTCCCGGCGATCATCTTTCCTGGGAGAGTAGTCGCGAGTGCTACGGCGAGGCGAGGGAGAACGGCCCCTACGAGGAGAGCGACCACCACGACCCCCGTCACGTCGATCGCGATCACGGCCAGAGTCAAAGCGCCAAGAAGCCGAGGGCGGCGTACGAGCCCACTAGAGTACATGTTAGACGAATTTTTATCAAATTTAGAGTAATGATTCCGTACTTCGATCTTCAACACATCATCTCGACCGATACGCTTATTGTGCATTTCATGGTAGGCATCATCGGCATCCCTTCGATCCTCATACTCCACAAAAGCAAAGCTATTGCCCATGTTAGCAATCGTCTCATTCTTCGGTGATGATAATAGAAACTCACAGCCTACTACTTGCACTCCTAGGGGCGGGAATGTCACAGCGGACAAGTCGCCCATAGCTACAGGTGATAAAGTCAGCAATCTCACGAAATATAGTACTTTCCCAAAAATCGCATCAAGTGCGTTGAAGCTTTGTTATCCTGCCACGACAGACAGGCGACTCGGCGCGCGCGATGCAACTGATCATATTTGTTCGACCGCTCGATCGTAGGGGAGTGATGACTGGAATGGATGGTGGGCGTGCGTGGGAGGTTAGGAGCGTGGACAAGGAGACGGCTCGAGGACTCGACGACGAAGTCAAGAACGACGAAGACGGAGACGAAGACGGAGACGGAAGACGAAGACGGGGAGATCCTAGGACAGGAGGACGAGGAGACACAGGTGTAGATGTGGTGACATCGGGCACCGTTTCCGTAGGCTGGACGGTCGATCGATCTCACCGTGCGCGAGGACGAGGACGAGGACGACGAGGATAGCTGACATACCGTTCGAATTCGTAGGCGAGGTCGCGAGCACGCGTGCCTTGGCTGAAGCCAGTCACGTAGAGGGTGGTACCACCTCGAGACATGTTTTGCGTCTTGATGTGGTTCAGTTGATAGAAGGAAAAAAAAAGAAGGAAATGAAAATCAACCCAGCCTTGACACCTGTGTGATGTTAAGTAGAAAAATATCGATGATTAGGTGAGAAGAGTTGATGGAAGATGATGACTGATGGCTGATGGCTGAGAAATGGCCTCTCAGTGGTGAAGTATGATCGTGTTTCGGTCAAGTGCTGGAGAAAGTTTGACAGTGGTTGGCCGGAGCTGTAAGTTCCAGAAGCCCGGGGATCCTCGGGGTCAGTGCGTCGACCATAACGCCCCCTTTAAGTACGCCAGACCTAGTTGCCCAATTCGACTTAGCGCGTTTCTATGACGTTTGTTTGCGACCATTATGAAACGTCTGGCCAATCAAACAACATTGGTCTTTTGCTGTGGCTATGGTGACTTCAATGTGCATGTGCTCTTGCTATCTTGATGTTAATAGTTAATTAGGTAGTTAAGTACCTAGCTATGAATGAGCAACAATACCAGTGAATTGACAATACCTAATTAAGAGTACTTTGGTAAGTATGACTCCATATAAAAACATAAGAGTAAGAGTGTTGAGTGCCTTGGTATCAGGTAGGTAGATACAATGCGCTTTCAATCAACACTGGATCAACTCAACTCCTCCTGCCCTAGATACCTACTCCTAGCCACGTACCTGACTGCGTGTTGGCACCCTGGAAAGAGGACTGAGTCCGTTACTCTTTCCAATTGCTCACATATCGGTGCTACCTTTCCTATGTCTCTAAGATGTAAGTCACATACATAGACTCGACAGAGATTCAACAGAGATTCAACAGAGATTCCCTTACTTTTTGTAGCCATCTAGAGTCAGCCCGCCATCGAAGTACCTATTACGATAACTCCTAAAAATTGCATCGTTACCTATCCTCAATAGACTACTATCTTGCTAAACCTCTTCAAGTTGTTCCCTTTTACCAACAGCACCAGTCGAGAGTTGATACCAGAGTAACAATGCCGCCTAGCAGCAGTAGCGGCAACGAAGCCTCTACAGTGATATTCACCCCAAATCCCATATCGTATTCATCTGTAGCACCAGCCGTCACGGACACCAATATCTCAGATACGCCTGAGTCGGCCACAGAGACCTTGTTAGCCTCTGATATCACCGATTACTCGTGTGACAGCCCACACAACCAGGGTGAGACAACAGAACAGGTGGCCAAAAAGGTCGAGGATTGGGCGCGGAATATCAAAAGCCCCAGCAAAAAGAAATGCTACCCGCCCAACATCTCAAAGCGAAGGAATACTAAGAAATGGGAGGCCATTAGACAACAAATTTTAGATGGCCAGCATATTCGCCTAGCACGGCATATATTTAGGGCATAGCTCCCCGAGGACCCTTTCAGATATGTACCCAGATTCCTGAGGCTAACTAAAGCCCAACTTACGCGTGAGGCTTTCTGGAGGAAGCATTCCCAAGAGATGCAACGTCTTTCTCTCCTATCAACTTCCGACCCGTGCCTCTCAATTGAGGAGATCATAGCTATACGAGGGAACCAGAACCGTGGCAAGCTTCGGAGACTCCACCGAGCGGACGTTGAGAAGAATTACCTACTGTATGCCGGCGACTTTTGGCAGCTAGTTGAAAAGGGTGCCCGTCACGCTTTTTCTCGTCTACGGCACCGCCTCCGTAGCAAGGGATCCGAATCCTCTAGGTCTGAAAGCCACTACTCTAAACCGCGGCTAGAGAGAATACGAGATGTAGCAACTGCGAAGATCAAATGTTCGTTTAAGTTGATATGGCATTTTAAGACTATTGAGAGTATCCCATCTCAATCCTTAAGGAATGGACGATAACCTCCAGGAGTACTACTCAATAAATGTATTAGCGATGGCGAGCGAGGGCCCGAGGGGGGCAGCGTTGTTATTAGAGAATACATTAAATAGCGTAATCGTGATTATACATATTACGATACTTAATCGAAGTACGATTTTAGTATAGCGAAATAGAATACGTCATTTTTTTACCAATTATGCTAGATTCGCCATGAACATCGTGTTTAGAGACCCTAAATCACTAGGCGAACAGGTTTGTGGTTAGCGCATCAGGTAAATATGCTAAAACCATGTACTTTCTCTGCTACATTCTAAAATCAATAGACTTAGCTGGACATAGGGCACAGTATATATCACTATTTCTATGTAGGGCTACCTGTCATGATCTGTTGTAAATGGGGTCCTAGGGTGCGTGTTAGTAGAGGTAGCCCGATATCGAGCAAAAAAAAGGAAATAGTTTGCAGATGGCGCCTTGTTGATAATTATATGCCTCCGTCATGTACTAGGTAGGCATGTAATGCTATCCCACCTCAGAATCTTCCTACAATTTGCAGTACTCTATCTAATACTTTTTAATTACGCTTCTTTATGTCATTCCCGTGTTTACCTAAGCCTTAACACCGAACCCCTTATGCAGTCCAACGCCAAAATCATAAAATCAAATACAAACTACAAAGCAGGCTCGGCCCGGTCAGTATTCCCGTCCAGAAGATGGCGTTACCGAGGACCTTCTTGTCACGCAGCCAGCGTGTGCGGCTCAGACGCACAAGAGGCAGCTGGAACATCTGCATGGCAAGGAGGTAGCCGCGCAGCTTCTTGAAAATACACCACATGAGCAGCTCGTGGACGCAGGCCGAGAGGAAGAAGGTGATGAGCGTCGCGGTGTGCTTGTTCACGCGCATCGAGGAGATGGAGCTGTGATATACGTGACGTAGGAGGAAGTTGTGCACAGGCCGGTTCCAGTCGCGAGCGAATTGGTCCCAGGATACTAGAGGAGGTGTTAGCTTAGATGGTGGAGGTGCGTCGGCGGGCTTGGGCATAGCTCCTTGGTGATGGCGTTTACGCGGATGGGAACAGACAAAGGTGAAAAAAAGATAGGGTTGTTAAAAGAGAAGACATACCACTATTCCACCATGCATCGTAAAAGCTACGGTCTGCGAAGAACGTGAGCTCAGCGAGAATGTTGAGTACCGTTTCCCAGATGAGATACCACGCCAGCTACAGATCACCATTAATTAGCCATGATCCCCTCTTAGTTTAACTCACATGATAAAACGGTATGATGATACAGACTTACCAAATACTCCATCATAAACGGGAACACAAGGTCACTCAGTAACCAAGGAAACTCAGCGAACCGCTGTGCAGTCGTGTACCCCATCTCCTTCATAGCGACAGTGCGCATCACGACCGGGTAAATGAAAGTCTGCGACACCATTATCATGACGAAGATGACGCCAAACGTCGCTGCCGCCTTCTCGGCCACGTAGAGCGAGTTGATGCTGTCCGACCGCGGATACTGGAGCTCATAGACAACGGTGGGGAGGACTATGTACTCGTAATGGTTCCAGAAGCTCACGTTGTTGGGGTAGTAGTGTGAGGGCAGTGTGGCTTTACCCTTGAGCTCGTCTGCTAGGGCATCGATTTCCCATCTGCAGGCTTGTTAGTCGTTTATAAAAACAACCGAATATGAGCATTTGGCATGTAAGGCCTAACTCACTTGATAAGCCTCTCAAACATCAAGACTTGATCGACGTCCAAAGGTTGCCCCCCCTCGATCGCCCGCGTGATGGTTTCGATATCGCCCGGCTCATTCGACTGCGACTCAGATAGAGAGTTCCGCCGTTCCCGATACTCAGTAGCCGAGGGACGGCGCGCGAGATGCGACGTCGACAGCTCGGAGATGTCTGGTGTAGTTGCGGAGGCCGAATCTACAGGCTCCATGCTCTCCAATTTCTTCAATTCCTTAAGGAGGAACCGACGCTTCTTGTACACGGACGATAGATAGCCGTTGTAAAATGCATAAGAGTGCTGCTTCATAAGCATTACGAGGCCGTGTAGGACAAAGAAGACTGTGTGCGTCCATGGCCAGTCTCGGACGAGTGTCAGTCCTATCACGTTTGCTATAAACAGCGATTGCCAGATCTAGCCTCATCAGTCAATAGGCAACATAATAGCATGAATTCTCCGTAAGAGAGGCCTTACGTTTTGTATTATCCACCCGGCCCTGTTCCAATCGACATAGTCGTGGAGAACAAGAAGCTGAATGCCCCAGCTCACGCCCGTCAATCCACACATAACGCCATCAGATATTAGGAGGACCATCACTGTCGTTGTTAGTATCCTACTAAGCTGAGTCGTCTCATGGGGACGACTCCGGATTACACGAGGGCCGCGCATACTCACCATCTCGGCGAAACATCGCCTTCATAATATCGTTCGTGCCTAGGGGGCTGCCCGTTTTCCGCCAGTTGTCCGCCGCCATCTTGATGATCCAGAACACGACGGCGATCCAGAACAGGACGTAGAAGCCGTAGAAAGGGCTGCTCGCCGCATGCTGGTTCTGCCTATCAAAGGTTGAGAACTGGCGTGTGAAGACCAGCTCCCTGAATCTTCCACGTCTGGGCCTAGCACCTTTTCCGGTTACTTCCTCCTGATGTTGGTCAGTCAGCCCTCCGCGATTCTAGTGGCGTAGCATATGAGATGGTAGGACAAGTCTGCAAGGAAGGGGGGGGAAGAGAGTAACCGAAGGAGCTATCTAGATCTTACCTTTTTCAAATCTCGTCTTAGGAGCTCTTGTAGCTTCGTATCACTCGAATCGACGGCGTATGCCTCATTTCCATGACCACTGTTACTGCTGCTACTAGTAGATAGTGGGAGATCTTCAGAGCTTGAGGTTGGAACCAACTCAGGCTTATCCATAGGGGCTATGTCAGGCGTCGCGATCGCTGAGCTATCAAATGAATCGGAAGTTATCCTTCGGCGTAGTAGAGGAGATATTGACGATCTCCCGTTTGTACCTTCTACTAATTTCCCAGTGCTGCTCGACAATGCATCAAGATGCTGACCTGTGTCTCGAGGCACTTCTGCTGGCACTGCATGCTCACGAATTGCCTTGCTGAAGCCATTCCCCAAGGTGACGTAATCCCCTAGATGGCATTCTCTCCCATTGGGAGAGGATAGAACTATGTTATTTGTTGACATATTATGAGGAGAGCCAAGTGTTCAAGTACTTAGTATCAAGTGGTGAATAAACAGTCTTGGCACTGGGCTCTGATGAGCGGGCACGCCAGCCGACACCGGGGATAGATAATCAAGATGATTTGAGTGTTAAGGCTATAAAGCGTGAGTCAATTGTAAGAAACGTACAATAATAGGTGCCTAAGTTGCGAATGAGTATGTCGTAAAAGTCTTGAGATTGTTTCACTTATATCTAAGAGCGGAAGCCTCGGTTATGTAAAGTTTCAATTAATAATTCCAGAATATGACTTCGCATCTAGACTAGGCTGCCTTATGGCCCCATGTCATACGAATATACAAAGGCTTCAGTACATATATATTTTGGGTAACATATCAACGGTTATAACTGCAGTAGGGTGGCAAAGAACCGTCATTGAGTGTGGTGTGATTTAAGCTGCCGATCCTCCGGGTTCGAGATTACCGTATGCTCGCGCTGATTGGCCGAGTTGGTCGTGTATCATTGATGAGGGCTATTGGACAAGCCTGGTATTTCAGAACAACAGCGGGCAGACAGCGGGGTAACAATGTACTTCTGATGTAAGAAATTCGACTCGCCTGCAATCGTCCTAAACGGTCGCGATCAAAGAAAAACAGAACAGATTGAACACTTATTTCTGTTAATTTACCTGCCAAGTTGCGCCTGTGAAAATACATAGAGCCTAAAGATTAACTCGCAAACGTAGACGTAGTATCGTCATAGCCCAGTAACTTTTTCAGTCCCGAATTCCTCTGCTAGTGATAATTGAATACGGTTAGATATTTACGATATCTACTGCATCTTTTCGTAAGTGGCCATTAGAGAGCCTGTAGGTAGTTTGTTAGCTATCTGAACTCTCGTGATATACGGTGTGGGATATTTCTTACCAATGAATGTTGTGACCAGCCGGCTGCGGACCTGGCAGATATCTTCGGGTACTAGCCAGATGGTAGCACCCATCTTTCTTGCAATACTGATACTGAGCTTGGCATTTAGGTAAGCATCCTCATCGGTTCGGCCAGGCGTAACAAGGTCGTAATCGACGTAGGCACTCTTCATGCCATTAAGGACATCAAGTAAGAAGATGCCACTACCGATCGCAGGGTCCTTGAAGGAACGAATCGATGAATTGCGACCTCCCTTCTGCGACATTTCGTTTGCCCACCTAACCATTTCAGCGTCGGTGATTTCGCGCTTGCCGAGACGCTGGGCTAGAGCGGACAATGTCAAGGTGATGTTCTTTCGCATAAGTTGCCAGACCAAACCTAGCGTCAACATCTTTTGTCCATCTGTGATATCAGCGCCTTGTATGCCGACTAAGGAGAATCCGTTTTGCTTGCCAAGCTCGACAGCATAGTTTGTATTTTCGACCGCCTTAAATCTCAACATCTCCGCCCCAGTGGTTGGACGTTTGTTCACATGTCTCCAGTTAACAGAGCCCTTGATGACTTTGTCGTAAGCTTGTAGCAGAATGGTTCCATCGCGGAGATCGTCGAAGAAAGACACTACAGCTGGTTGTACATCGAGGCTGTTCAACCACAATGTGAATACTCTTGCTTCTCGTTCTCCTTCGGCATCGAAATCTTCTACTTCCTGCTTCTCTTCCTCCGTGATCGGATCTAGTGCGGGGTGGTTGTTGAACAGGTTTGCGACAAAGGCGAGGTTGAGTTTCGGGTTTCCAGCGACTAGAGACTTGGGAGTAAGGAATTTCCGGCACTCCAATTTATCGGCATCTTGCAAAACCTCCTCCGCTCGTTGCATTAGATCATGAGTCTGTAGAGGCGCCCGAGAGCATCCGTAGTCGCGTCCAATTTGTGCAAGTAAGACAGCGTAGTTCTCTCCATCCTTCACGTCCGAGGAGAAGTTTGCAACTCTACGGTGCCAGCCAGCAGCATTAAGATGATAGTTGAACCATCGAAGAAGAATCTGCTCTGGGGGAAGACGTAGGAACTGCTCCAGAGTCTCATCCTCCTCTAACAGGCGGTACAACTCTGGATGAAGCTTTATGTCAATCTTTCCTAGAAGACCTCTACGAATGATCTGCCAGATGAGACCCAGGATAAGATGCTCTCGGACCTCAATGATATCACCACTACCAATGTTGACAACCGAGCAACCAATACCTTTGGCGGACTCGATGACGATGTTGTTGTTCTCGGTCATATGGAAGGCATTAAGCTTCTTGATCTTTCTTCCTGGTACGTTCAAGACTCGCTCATCGATCGTGTCCGGCACGCTGTCATTGATGAGCTTGGCGAGTACCAGGCCGTCCTTGCACTCATCGAACATTTCGAAAGTATCTGTCGGGAAAGGGAGTCGGCTTCCTATATCCTCGTCACCTGCAAGGACAGCATTGATGTGGCGGGTGAACTCAGTCCGCTCATCTTCGTTAATAGTGTGGGTACTGTTGGCGAAAGAACCGACATGAATCTTGCCGACGCTAGCTTTGGGAACATGTCGGCCATTGCCGTGACGGCCGTTACCAGTCAGTTGGGCTACTATACCAACCGGTGATAAGGGAGGATTGCTGCCGCCTGTACTCATGCGTTTCTGGGCGGGGGAGGAATCTCGTAGCTTTGCGATGAGCTAAAAAGGGGTCAATATACTCATTCAGTCGCAAATGAGCGCATTTAGTTACTTACGCCGACATAATCTTCCAACTCGACTCTTCGAGACGAGTCGAGTTCGACCTCCTTCAAGGCTTGTCGCACGACGTCATACGGTTGTCTTTCGCTTTGTTGTGTAGCTTTGATAGCGGTGGCCTCATCGAGATAGCCCTTATCATCAATGTCGAGTCTGCGAAAAGCATCGCTGAAGGAGAAGATGTCGGATTGCTGGAATTGAGGATATTTCCTAATTGCAAGGTTCAAGGTTAGACGGTCTTCCACAGAACAGGACCCAGTTCGCTAGGAGACAATAAATACCTCTGTAGTTTGATCACATTCATGACTAAGTGGGATTGCGCGTTGCGCTTCAGTAAGGAGGCGGCAGTGTTGGTAGGAAAGTAGGTGATGGGTGTGTGTCCGCAGTGTGTGGGAGGCGGAAGAAGTGTCTATGTCGGTTCGGATGGCTGGGACTTTGCGCGGGTTTCCGGTGATCTTTTAGTGTTCAACAGAACGGGGTGCTTCAATGAATACCCGCAAAGAAGATAGCAACTATCTTCTATGATAGGTGCTGTGGTGAGAAGCTTTGGTCAGCTGGTATGACAACCAGAGAAACTTAGGCTTTATGTTGGGTTATATGGGAAGTCAATGGTGTACGTGGTTAGGAAGTATGTTTGCTGTAGATACTTACGAGTAGGTTAGGTAGGTCGGTAGAGGTAGGTAGGTAGAACTAGATGGAGTCGTAAAGATAGAGTTCCGCCTTGTCCAGCTGTCAGCACCTTCAACGTGGTGGGCGCTTGGTGGGGGAGGGGAGGATGAAGCAGCCTGGACTCCACCGCTACCCAGCACTGATGTAATGTCTGTAATGTCCTTGGCTCTAGAGTCTTGGCGGTACTGTATCAGCCACAATTACTTGCGTAAGGACCCAACGCAAGCATGACACGCATCCCTTCAGGCACCACTGACCAGACATAGTGACTTACAGCGCTGGGCAGATGCTGGGCTAGAAGGCTTATTATTAGATTGTTAGCGCCAACTTGCCGCCGACTGGGTGCACCTGCACTGGTACCTAGGCAGGACCTAGGTAGGTACACTCACCGATCTCAGCTCTCTGCCCAGCGCTGAGCTGTCGTTCACATCAGCCATTTCTCGCTGCCTATAAGAACGCTAAGGAGGTACCTCAACACGGGTATGTAACCTTATTTACATACCCAGACCACCACACATACATATTATGTATGTATGATTGGAGCCTAATCATCATGCATGATTTGTTCAACTCATATCCAACCCCCTCCTAGTTTATAGAATCACGCGCGAGAAACCTGGAGATATCGTAGCCAACCATCAACAACGTGCGAAGACAGTAGCCAGCTCCATCTCTTCTATCTTTCAACAGCCATAGCCATATTTGGATACGAGTCGCATTTCGTCAACACGCAGTAGACAGCGAGGAACGACAACATTGCACCACTCGCAACACGGTACCTTGCAACACTTAGAGCCGAATGCTTGTGAGAGCTTCACGCAGCGAATCATATCCGCTTCCACGAATAACCTAGCTTCTGCGCGACGTCTTCGATAGGTATCATCGGTATTTCATTAGTGAGCAGATACTGCCCATGGTGTTAGTCTCTATCTAGTTGGTCGTTAGATCCGGGGTATGTATAGTCTGCATTATGGAGACATTTTGATGTGCGACAGACAGCCCATCACCAACAAGCGTCGATCAAGCCGCCATCAATTCTCTTCGGTATCGGGCCAACAAGCAGTCATCCCTCAAGCTCCACCACGTACGACTTCATGGTCCCGGTTCAACAAGCACCTTCCCTCGTATAGACATCCAGTTACGGCTTCCTACCCGAAGGGTTGCACCGAGAGCCGCACCGTCTGCAAACGCCCGAGCCTCCCTAGCGCAACCAGATATCGGATTAGACCGAACTTCCCGACCTCTTAATCTCTCCCTATGCCACGCCAGTGATCTCGTCGGGAGTAATGGTGAAATTCTGCGAGGGCGCGACGAATTGATTGTAGAACGAGGAGGCATGTCCTGTGAAGTTCCACCAGGTCGTACTATACCATGAGTTAGCGAGCGGCCCTTCCATGCAGGTACCACGATGACGAAGCAGAACTCACGGCGTGTAGAGGTCCGTGTACTTGAGGGAAACCTGGATTATAGCAGGACGTGTGCCGTTCGTGATTTTGCTTGGGAGAAGCTTTGCGACGACAATGGCATCGGTGTCTTCGTCATCCAATCTAGAGCAGAGTCTGTAGGGAGAACCCTCGCCATCACCGGAGCAGTAGGCCTTGAATGCTGGTGTTGGGGGTCTCGATGTGAGGTTCGCGGCGCCCGTGATATTGAAATCTATATTGTGACGGTCAGCAGGAATGATGGCTTGAGGGAATGTCTAGCCCTAACCATAGTAGCACCCTGCTCGGGCACATCCAGCATTCCAGCCTGTGACAGCCCAGTCGTATTCCATGGTCGCAGCGTTTATTCTCATTACGGCAGCGCACGCAGAGCTTGCGCCCGCAAGAGCAGAGAGAAGGATGTCGGCACGCATATTAAGAATTACTAAGGTAGGTATTAGGTTGGTTTTTTTGTGTGGACGATTAGTAGTGAAGCGCGTGAATTGAGACAGAAGCCCCCAAGCCTTGCGAGAATCGAGCGACGAAGCATTGTGGTTAAATAGGTGCTGGGCTTTGGTGCAATTCGATCTCGGTCACATTCCTGCATTCATCCCCCTTTAGCTGGTGGACCATTACGGCGATCGTTGCATTGCCGCCACGAAATGTAACTCGACCAGAACCAACCAATACCACCCCCCTGCCCGTTTCTGGAATCACACGGGTAGCCAACCGTTATTGGAGCAAACACACGGCTAAGCCAGACCCTACAACGTTGTCATGATGAGTTCAAGATCGATGTTCTAGATTTGTACGTCCGTGCCTACCTCGTGTTCCAGTGCTGCTTGCGCCTGGGGCTCACCTTACCATGGGAGAATACCTACCACTATGGCACCACTATGGGCACTATGGGCGGCACGTGGGGAGGTTGGTTGTGGTATACCTATTTCCCTTTTCCGTCGGATCTGCAAGGAGAGTTGCGTTTTGGGCCAGTACGGGCCCCACAGGTACTCAATACGAGCGCCGAGGATCTAGGCGGAATGAAAAGGGTCTCTTGCGGGCACCGAGATCCGGATACCGATATTGATGTTATAATTCACGATGCGATATAGGCACTAGACATCTATGTCTCTTTACTCTCATAGCGAGAAAAACTAATTTGCAAACAATAAATAGGTGATGTTATACCCAGAGAAGAGATACTAGTGCGAAATCAAATGAAGAGATTCATACTACAGAGGTAACACGAGCTGGCGCTAACATAGGAAGATCTTCTTATTATCGGTCCTACCTACCTAGTAGGGACAAAAAGTAGGGACACAATACATATCACTTTCCAACAAGATATATCGTATTGCTGTAAATGCGCATGGGCCTCCTGATTCGCAACTAGCCTTCTGTTTCACGCATATCTTAATAGTCTACAGCCATTCGGCTTTATCCAAGCAGAGTGAGACATGAGCCCTACACAATAAAGGCCATGACAATTTAAGTTATGAATACCACCATTGGACCCGACTAAGCGAGGCAACACGTTGGCATTGGAAGGCCAATGAAAGGGGAGTGTGTTTCCCAGCCGCACGCCGGCACTAGGGCGGACATTAAACGTCACATCTACCCCTCGCCTCGCCACGTTTTCTCGTGCAAGGTATGACTTGCGCGGATCGCCCAGGCCGGAGTTGAACTCGGGCAGTCGGGCCAAGCGATAGTAGTAGAGGCAATCCCGAGCGTCGTATAGTTTCCGGCCTAGCTTATCTAGTCGCTCTCGTGTTCTCCCAACCTCAACCCCTTGCGCAGAGGCAATGCCTAGGAGTGCGACAAATTGTCTTAACAGACTCGATAGAAGCATCTCTAGGTTATCATGACTTGCTCTGGACACATAATGCGATACCAGTCAAGGATAGTATCATCCCTATCCATGTATCTAGCGCCCGATGAGTAAGACATCGTGATCTAATTAGAAAGAGGGTCATGGTGGAAGACTCACTGCGATCAATGACCTTCTTGTCCACCCACCAGTCTCCAAGCACAGTGAACAGGAAGGCCAACGTGTTTACAATCGGAACAGTCAAGCTCAGCTCTGCAAGATGATGTCAGTCAACCAAACCGAACTTGCGTAAGTGATTTTCGCCGGCGAACTCACCAGCCTGGCCGATAAGCAGGAAGAACCACACGCTTCCCGTGAGGTTGATCAACAGCGGCACGGCATATCGCGGATTCCGCAACAGGTCAGCAACGGCGAAGAAGGCGCCGTAGAGCCTGCTCTTCAGCCAGCTCGCCTTGACGTCGTCCCGCGCGAGTAGTGGGTGCTCTGGTGGGCTGTGCGTCTTCGCCGCGCGACGGATAAAGGGCGTCGTTAGACCCCAGGCTAACCCGACCAGCAGGAAGCCCGCCACGTAATTGATGGCTGGGGGTTGAGGGGACGCAATTGGTGAGGACATGATACCTACTTATCAATAAGAGGTACTGTAGATTTATTTGTCTTTAGGAAGATAGAATACAAGGCCTTGAGTAGATGCCGGTGGAGGAAATATGCAGGCCAAGATTAGGACCCTTGAATCATGACTGCTGTAGATAGCGCAGACAGGTAGAAGTGTGGCTTGATAGCCACTAAAACGTGGCGGTGCTGAGTTTGCAGGTTGCCATTGTGGTGTTACACCAGTTACAATGTTACACGATGAGATGCTAGCGATGCCTGTAACTTGTGTAGGTAAATAGCATAGTCAATGCTTTTAGTCATCCCAAACTTCTAGACGAACTCCAGAAGCCCGCGCCCGCCTGCGACCTCTTCGTCATTAACGTCCACCCTCAGAATCCCCTATGGTTGGGCGCGTCGACACGAAATGGCGCTATAGCTCTAGAATTGCGCGCGCTCTACTAGGCTCATCTTCAGTATACCCAAGTTGATAGGTCTGTCAGCAAGTGTGACCTGCCCATGTTTACCACTTCACTTCACGGAGACTAGGTATGTATCGTGTTGTAGGGCAGCGGCGTTACCGAGCAAGTAATACAGATAATAACGCAGATCCACACAGCAAGCGTTTATATGGTTTTAATTGGGTGCAGCTCTATACAGCTTGCCGCCATACTTGTAATTGTGAGGTTTGATCAATCATATTACACCACCGGGGGAGCCAGTACGTAATTATCGTGGTACATATAATGACGGCCCCTGAATACGACCAGTTCCCAGGGGAACGCGATCTTCGTGCTCGCAAACTTGGCGGGAACGCCTAAATTTGTCGATTCCACGTTGTACCAAATCATGTCGTCAAACAAACAAACAAACAAATAGGTCCCTTTGTGTAGCCTGCCATAACACGAATACGTCACATTTCAGTCGAATAGGGGTCTAGAATTAACTATGTGTAGTACATAACATACATAGACCGACGTTCTATCCGAATTGACGTAGGTAGTTTGAATACACATTGGCAATGACTTTGGCGCTCATATGAAGATCAAGACCAATTACGTGTGTATAGCTTTAATGCCGGTTAGCATAATTGCTTTTGTCATTAGTCCCAGCTGTGCTATGCAATGTAGGTAGTAATGACTGAGATGCTGGTGGTGTATGGATGTTGCCCTCTCGTAACACTAGAAAGCTTGAAGGGGCCAGGTCTAGGATGATTGGGTAGAGACAGCCACCCTCGTGATTAATAAATGTGTATTCATCCATTCTGAGACCCCGCTTGGAGAAGCTAAGAGAGCTTATGCCCCAGCTCTCCAGTCCTCTTCAAATACCCCGAATCTGCCGCACGAGCTGCAGTACGACTGCCCATATAACATCGTCGGCCCCAAGATGCTACCTTCTGGTGCGGTGGAAGGGCCTTCAAAGATCAATTCATTCGAGCACGAATCCGGCCCCAGCTCTCCTCCGAAACTAGGCAAAGAACCCGTCACCCCTGAGCTTGAACAGCAGGCGGCAAACCGGAGCCGCTTCGGGGTTCCCACTCCTGATGCTACCCCGGAATCAGTTAGAGTCGCGCCCGGCGATCGCAGGAAGCAGGTCTTCGTGCATCCGGTTGGACCAAAGGATCTCGGCCCCGTGACGCCGTCTATCTCATCAAGGGCGCCGTCGACTGAAGAAATCACAGAAAACAGAGAACAATACTCACAACCTTCTAATATCGATAGTGACGACAGCGAGGGAGAATTATCTGAAGAGCCAGGTTTATCACTAACACCACCGCCGCTGTATTTGGACCAGGAAGACCAGGGTTACTCGGCGTTCGTTGTTCAGTCGGTATACAACTCGATCATCAGCTTCCTCAATCTGGCAAAACAACGCAACTCCCGGGCAGACGATGCCCGGGTGCAGGGCGCCATTGACCTGATCAAAGCCATACAGAAAGGCCGACGCACACGAGTTGGGAATCTGACGAGGACGCTGACGGCGAAGCAGTACGGGGAACTGCGCAGGGCCATAGAAGAATCTGAAGATGATAATTTACGAGGGTTTTTTGAAGACAAGCTACGGTAAAGCTACTTACTTCATGTCCCCATTCTGTAGATAGTGGTAATAATAATGTTTGTGATAGATACGATTATACGCGCCACAAAAAACGGCTCGAGATTCGGATGCCCACCTCTATGCACGAGGAGGTGGGGGAATGGGTTAAAGAGCAGATTATCGGCTGGACTCGTAGCCTACGAAAATCACCCGATGCTAGGATTTCTGCCGCTGCCAAGTCCATCGTGTCATCCGGCCAAGCTGACATTAATTTTCCTTTTGCTAGAGGAGAGCCAGATTCGAGATCCCCTGACCTGTCCGTGAGACACACGTTATGTGAGCGGAAGTGTAGATTCCCAAGTATTGTCGTTGAGATTGCTTGGTCGCAGAACGAGGAAGATGTACAGCATAAAGTTGAAGATTACAGTCAGTTATTCTTCAACCTCTATTCTTGTTCTGCTAATACACCTGGATGGTGACTGCTAACTAAGTATCGTAGTGTAAGTTGTTCTCAAGGTGTTATTTACCCCTATCTACTTTGGGACTCAAAGCCCGATTCTCATTCTTGTATCAGTCGCCGTTCCCAGGGCGAGATTCGAACCGTTTTAGTGATCGACATGCGTAAAATGTACCTCGCTGAGAAGAGAAATGAAAAGAGACTATACCAAATGTACCTAGACGGGGAGGTGGATGAAAGAGGATCGTATTCATACCCACATGACGACGATAACGAGACAGGGGAAGCCTCCATTCTTGTGTGGAAGGCGAAAACACAGAGGAATGGTAGAGTTAAGGCAGTTTGCGTTGTGAATAGGGTATGATCTCCCTCAAATCAGATTGGAAACACTACATTGACATGATATAGAAATTTCGAGGCGAGACGGGCAGAGCCATTGATTCTGTTCCCCTACGCTTCCCATTGCAAGACTTTATTTGCAGGGGTATTCTGGACTCACCAGCTGGAGAATTTGAGGCGCCGCCACTCGAAATATCATTGGAGGATCTCAACGACGAGTGTATCCAGGAGAGGCTCGCTCATTACCGCATCAAGAGGGATAGGAGGCAAAAAGAAGCCGCGGAGGAGGCGATGAGGCAGGCACGAGAACAAGCTCAAAAGCGCTCGCGGAAGAAGAAAGAAGCCAAGACGCGCGGAGCTGCCTCTCAGGAAGGGGGGTTACTAGGTCGCATGAGGGAGAATGGTAGGTTGATTTCCACCAGAATCGGACAGCGGAAAACTTAGCGAGCTCTATTTTTTTGTATATGGAATTGGAAACACGGAATGGGAGGTCGGAGTGGGCGTAAGGTGATATCTTCAAGGGGACTACTTAATAATGCCTGTATATACTGGACGTTCCTTGTCTTATGACTTCAGAGTGTATAGGTAGGCCACAGGTTGGAAAGGTATTTAGGGCGAGCACTGCCCTGGCATTGTAGGCTTAACGAATATAATTGAATGAATCTTACATCGACGAGGATATATGAGTGCGAAAAGGATATCGGCATTAACGAATTACAACAACCTCGATGTCTCAAGTGGGCGAACCTAATAGCCATATTCCAAGGCGACACGACCTCGGCGCAGGACATGGATGACCGACCATACTAGCAGTCTCCCCTATTCCTGAACTAAATCATACAGTAGGGTATTGTTGGAGATGGAGGAGTGGTGTTGGCCAACCACCGCGAAAGGGGAATGCATACAAGTAGAGGTAGTAAGTAGGCATCAGTACAGTGTGCTTCTCCTGAGCTGGGGTGTCTGTCTGCTTGCCCCTTATGTGGGTAGTGACAGGATGTCCCGGGTGCTTGACGGGTCGGTGTCCACTAACACGGTACCTTAGTGGAGCTCGGAGGAGCGGCCGCTACAGTGAAGCCCGCAGTAGGGACACCGGTAGAACTACTACAGCGCCGCAGTGGGCCAGCAAACGACCTCATTCTGGCTTAGTTATTTAAGAATTCGGTGTGGGAACTGGCTATAGCTTAGGATAGCCATACCTAGTTTAGTAAGGCAAAATGTTAAAATCCGTAGAAAAGATTAGAATTTGTAAGTGTGAAAATTGGACAGCGGACTAGAGATGTGACTGTTCATCAAGTGCAGCAGCAAGAGGAGAAACATGCATGAAAACTTCCGAAAATATTCACTAGCTAGGTATTTATGTATCGACTTGAGGTTATATTTGGGTATAATGCAAGCCCGGCTGATAGGGCCAATAGAGCCCTCAACACGGATGAGCGGGTGGCGTTCTCTACGAATATAGATGAGTGCTTCTACCTCACTCAACGTTTGACACCTCTGTTCGACTGTCTGTTTGCGAGGCGTCAATATCTATTCTGAATATCATATTTTCTATCTCACAGGCTATTTAAATTTTACCTAGCTCTGAGTGTGTCTAACTATATGGCATTAAGTAGTAGATAATAGAAAACGATAGAAACGAGGCGTCTCGATATCCTCATGCCCCATTTACCGTACATATGTAGTAAACTGTGGCTGCGCTAGGAGACTTGCGCAAAATCCTCCAGTTGCTTTTTTTGTGCATGAGTGCGATCAACCAGTTCACGCAGACGGGTGGTCAACATCTGCCCCTCAGCTTGGCACACTGGCTCGACCGGCTCTTTGCGTATGCAAAGTACGTATCCTGCCTAGATTCTTGCCTATGTAGGTATCCGCCTAGGTATTATAAGTTGCTACATACGTGATGCTGCGGCTAGGCAACTCATATACACATTGTATCTGTATCTGAACGAGGCTGATTAAATACATTATAGCGGACTTTCTTCCTTCGTAACTAATTCCTATTGAAGAAGTTGGCGTTGCGGATCGGTGATTGACTCCTAAACTAGTTGAAGGAAGCGAGAGACATGCATACTGTATGTATGCAGTCCTGCGTTTAATTGATAAATGGTTCCTAGCGTTTGCTGTGGAGGACGACATGTAAGTGTGACCAGGCCGCTGAGGTCTAAGAGTAGGGTGAACAACGAATCACTCGCCTAGAACTCTCTCGGTATAAGTCGCGGTGTAAGTGGGTAGTTGGGTAAATACATGATACGTCTGTATATAACCGCATGATACCATAATTAAGGACTGTATTCTCTGATACTACAGCGGAAAAGTATAGTTGGTATTCATTTGCTGTAAGAGGCTTATTGAGATGGAAATGGGCTTGGGGCTTAGGGTTTCATGTGTTCCGCCCGCCCGTCTATTCGTCAAGTAAGAGGAACGTGATCATTCATACATACTTAGCTCCAGAATACAGAATACATACCTACCTGAACACACAAACCGGTTTTTGACCAAATTGAAAATTGAGTGGTACACCATACGGATCGGAAGCGTGAGACAGACAAGTCGCATTCCTGACTTATAAAAGAATTGGACTGCCTAGTGCATTGCCTCAGAGCTTGCGTGTCTAGCTTCGCGTACCTGGTCCCACTGGGCTGCCAAGGTAATGATATTCTCCGCAAACGGTACGCTAAAGATCTGTAATGGGGAAACACGACAGGGGACATTAATTGCTACCTAATTCAAGTTATAGGCGCAGTTAAAATCCAACACCGAAATGCCAAAGTTTAGACATTTGGTAGTGTGTCTTAAGGAAGAAACTAGGTCTAGACCACCTGAGTTAGTGAATGTCTAGGTAAGGCTTTTTAGTGTATGTTTAGTATGCAGTATGGGTACAGCAGTAGGTAGATAGACCGTATCCTTAGTTCCGCTTCTAAGCAGGTTCGTCTTGTCTCTAAAAACATTGGATGAATTGAAAGTCGCACGAAAACAACATCAATAGACGCGCTGATTGGCGCAACCCCACTAAACAAAGCCCCTGTTCGGCGTCTGTTCGGGTTGCCCGGCACCCCCAGCAACCGCCCGCTAGTCCCCACTATCCGAGTACACTAGACCAACCTCGTCCATTTTTCGAGGATTGTTAGCTGACCAGCCACTCACTGTCCGGCGGTCGTGCATAAGTCGATTGGCTGGGGGGGCACTGCAACTGGAGCTTCACATTAACGATGCTGCTGCTGTTGCTGCTGGTGTTACTGCGCGCGTCATGACATGCAACCTACCGACCTACCGACCTATCTATCTATCTTCCGTTTTCCCATTCGTCTTCACCCACACTGCCTTCCCATAGCCCTGAGTTACACCTATCTAGTCTCGGGCATTATTCTTCTCTAACATTTCCTTTTTCTTTTTCTTTTTTACGTTCGGTTCTTGGGTAATTCGTCCAACCCAAGTACCTTCTTCATTCGCTAGTTATACAGTGGTTGTTGGGCTGAGTGAGGGACCCCCGTCGATGTCAACAAAGGCTATCTGCTGTCAACACAGGAACCAATTGAAGTCGTCAACCTCGAAACTTTGACAACTGCCTTTAACGGCTGCTATTGGCTAACTAGCCTTGTTTGTTACTGGCTCGATTGGACTCGACCATACCAATGCAAAGTCCAAAGAGTGCTGAGCACTTGACATAGGTTTTGGCAACATGGCGGCAAAGGCTAAAGCTCACAACCCGCTCAATGGGATGCATACGGCCGGCATCTTCTCCGACATGAGCATTGACGGCCCGGAGATCGGTACGCTTGTTCTGATAGTAGACCGAGCCAAGAACCTGCCCAATCGAAAGACGATCGGGAAACAAGACCCCTACTGCGCTGCTCGACTGGGCAAGGAAGCGAAGAAGACCTCAACGGATATCCGAGGTGGCCAGACGCCCAAATGGTAAGCGCTTCCATGTTCCGTGCTGCGGATTATCGACCTGCATCCTAACCTTATGTTTCTCGTCTAGGGACCAAGAACTTCGATTTACCGTCCATGACTCGCCGGACTACTTCCAACTCAAACTATCGGTTTTCAACGACGATAAGAAGACGGAATTGATTGGCGAGACGTGGATTGACTTGCGCGATATTGTCGTGCAAGGCGGAGGACAAAGCGACCAGTGGCACAATCTGAATTGCAAGGGGAAATACGCTGGTAGCATCCGAATTGAGATCACGTTCTACGACAGTCGCCCCAAACCCGAAAAGCCCGTCGCAAAACCAAAACACGTTGCGTCGAGCTCTGAGTTGAATGCTGCCAACTCAGCCCCAAGGCCAGTCGTAAAAAGGCGCCCGCTGCCATCTGATCCTGTCACCGGACAAGCTCCCGCACTTCCATCCGAACCGGTGAATACACCACCAAGGGCGCAACCTATTCCTCCGAGTGGTTCAATCCCGAACCTGCCTCCTCCCGTCCAGGCTATCGAGTATAGCACTCCACCCGCCGCTCGACACGTTCAGCAGCCTGACCATTATTCTCCTACCCCTGGCTCGGGATACCAGTATTCTACACCACCGCCGAATCGAGAGTATCCGCCTCAAAGGGGGGCTGAAAGGGTTGAGACCTTCCACACTCCACAATATGAGCCTGATCCTTTTTACCAGTCCGACCCGTCCCTACCAAGAGCACATGAGGCGGATAGCAGAGCATTGTATGCCAATTCTCGCCCAAGTTACAGTACTCAACCGCCCTCTGTCCAACATCGTCGCTCCATGGAGAGTGAGGAACGACCTCCTCCACCTCCAGCGCACAGAGCCAGACATTCTAGTGGACAGGCCGTAGATCCCAACACAATGCATCGTGGCAGTTACGAGTTGGTTCAACATAAGGCTACACCCCCTATGCGACATGATGTGCTACGGAACGAGGCGCATCGGTATCCGGCTCCTTCTCCCCCAGCTCAATCGTCAGCATACCCAGGTCGACCTACATACCGGCCTTATGAATCTGCTCCTAGTTTACAAAACGGCGCGCAGCATAATGATTTCGGGTCGAACGCCGTCTCGGCACCGCGACATAACTCATACGACCAGGCGTATGATGCTCATTATCGCCAAATGCAGCCCACTGTAGAAGACGTACCTGAATCATGGACACCGCCGCAAGCTAGAAATCGCAGTAGTATATCGCAGTACGACGAATTGGAGTTTGAACCCGCCCCTAGTCCGGCCCCATTGAATCTCACTGGTCGTGGAAGTATATCCCATGAACAATATAGCCCCGGCCAGCCACAGTCCCAGGCACACTACGACGACTACCGAGAAAATACATCTCCATCCCCAGTCCCTATGGCAGATTACTCACAGGCATTGACACACGTTCCTCGTCGCCAGACGTACCAGACAGATCACTACCAAAATCAAGCGAATGACTACGACAAACAAATCGCTAGGGTCGATGACTACAGTCCGTCCGCAGTTCCTCCAACCCTCGTCCCTGGAGTTGACCCTAATCTAGCGCGCAAATCGTCTGAACAACTTCATCAAGAGAGGAAGCAGGAGCGCAGATATACTCAGCCTAGTCAAATGGTGGTGCATTATAGAGGGAGGCAACATAGCGAGCCGCCTTCGCATTACGCTGCTAATTACACACCCCATAATCAGCCTGCCAATTCAAGAGCATATGACAGATCCCCGGTGGCTTATAATAGCGGACCAAACACGCCTGCCGCATCAGCGGAAAATCCAGACTACCGCAGGGTGTCCCCAAGCCCCAGTGCCAACCACACAATTAAACGCAAGTCTGTTAGCCCGGCACCTCCGCCGTCTGAACCTAGAAGGTCCTCCGGCGTGCCATTTGGGCCGGATTCCTACGATACCTTTAACCCGTCTGTTTCTATTCCGAGGGACGGTCGCAAATCTGCGGATTATACCAACGCGGATGGTAAGATTATTACTCCAGATGGACGAGAAGTTGACCCTTCGGATCACTTGCCAATGGATACTTGGGCTCCTGAGCCAGAACCTAAGAAGACTGCTCAACCGACTGAGACACGATCGCGTCCGGTGCCTGGCGGTGCACAGCCCATGCCACCATCGGGACGTCGACCTCTTCGCATCGCAGCTCGCCCACAGTCCATGGCCATAACCGCTCCCGCCTACGCTACGCCGGAACCCACAAGTCATGTCAACACAGGGCGCAACCGCCTTCAAAAGAAGAATCATCGAGCCTCTGCGTTGCCTGCCCCTATCTCTTCTAGTCCAGGTCCACTTGGCCCGGCCACTGCACACCAGCGGAATAGTACCCCACCCCGCGCTCTAGTCCGGGCTAGCACTTTTGATTATGAGAATCACGGCCCACCTTTTGATGGCGAGTATGGTGTGGCTCGCATAGGGTATGGTTCTGGCCCTCCTATTCCAGCTAAGGTCCCTATGATGAGTGGTGGCCTCGGACCATCAACATCAGCACCCCATGGAAGCGAAGAATTCGCTCTCATGGAGGAGATGAGTAGGATTGATATCGGCACCGGGCGGTCCAGGCGCCACGGAAGATATTAAGTTTGTTCCTCAAGTCATCTCACTACAAAACAGACTTGCCAAAGCGAACAGTACCAATAACACGAGCGATTATATCCGAGAAGTCGGAATGACATACGTTGTATGATAAGTAATGTTTAAACTTGGGATCGAGCATCGGGGAGGTAGAAGTCGTAGAGTTGCGCTTTTCTTGCTCTCTTCCCGCTTTCTTCTATTCGTCACGGTATATTACGTGGTAAAGTATACAAAGTTATTTTGGTTTGGGGGACCTGGGGGCTCTGATTTCAACGGGATGGATAAGGGATAGAGGAGGTATGAGTTGAGTTGCAGGTACAACGACGAAATGATTTGAGGCCTGCCATTCTGTTCTCGGCAGACAGACAGGCTGTGCACTTGGTGTATCTGGATTATGCTCTCTCTTATATTCAAGAGGCGAATATGAAGAGGTCCTTTAGGAAATCTTAAAGACACCTCTTGTCTTCATTCCCTAGCTTTGCGTTAGGAAATAAACCGGATCACAAGTACAGTGTAACTGTCAGATGTATGTGCAAATAGATGTATAATTAGCTACGGAGTCATCGCCACGTGGGTGTGTCTAGTAGCTTGGCTTTTTGCGCAAATTTCCCTATACTAACTATACCTATGTCAGATTTCACAATACCTTCGATGCTCAGCTATGAGATGAACTCTAAGCGAAATCACTGGCACCTCAATGACTAGGTCATATGTCAAAGCGGGAGTGTGTGGGAAATCGAGGTAAGGATTAAGAGAATGCGCTATATGCTGACTAAGACTATAACCACCGCTAGGCTAGATTTATAAGTAGCTCATCCAGGATCCGCGCCCTAAGGGCGGGGTGTTCATGATAGTTGGGTAGGTATTTCTAAGTGTAAAACATCAAGAGACTCAGTTCACCTGATGAAACGCAGTATGTTCCATGGCATTGCACGCATAGTTCATAGGTAGTAGTAGGAATCCATCACACACCACCGTGACGGTGTAGACAGGGCTTGAATATGCCGGCATTGGTCGGGTAGTTTTCTGCCCTGGTCCATTCACACACCACAAATTTATATATAGAGTCTTGAAACAGCAGATCAATATGCATATATTGGTAATCAGAAACATATAGTTCATCGTCAATATAACGTGAGAGCACACTTCTCTTCGTACAGTATGTTAAATTCGCCCGCCTAAATACCTAGTAGCTGTTCAAGGATGCTGGACTAGGTCTGCCTAGATCCGCAAAGATGGGGTTTGGGGGCCGAAAAATCCTACCGGCGCCTAGAAAGTAGTTTAGGTAGTCGTTAAAACACGTGAGAGACGAGCCAACCTTTGGATCGAAGGATGACAATGTTGCCTCAAGAGCCCAACCTATATCGAATGCACATCATGTCCCCCGGTTGAGGTAGGACTTCCGGGTTGATTTAAAACTACAAAAAGGGCCGTCCCGTCCCGTCGCGCGCTACAAGCCTCGCTTGACCGTAGACCACCCACTCGTCATCGTCTCGATAATGGAGACAGATGATTACGATCTCGGCCCTTTCTGGGCTGAGGCCAAGCGAGCTTACGAGCTCGAATGCGAACATTCAATCGACCTCGGTTCTGGTGTACAGGATCCGCAAACTGTTGACCAACTACTAGAGCTGATTCAATCTCGAGGCACGGAGTTTGAGACCTTCCGAGAGAATCACGGCCGGTTGTGGTCGAAACTACAGCTCTTCGCGGAGCCTGTTGTTGCCGTTGGAAGACTGACTGGTGAAGCCTTCAGCAGTATTGACGGTATTGGTGGCCCTGTTGGCGCAATCCTAAAGAGCATCACTCATCTCGTGTCTGTAAGTATGCCACCTCCCACGCCTCATATTGGGCACGCGTGAGGAGTATGTGAGTAGTTCGTGTTGAAACAACAGCTAAGAACTTTCGTCCGTTGGCTAGGCTGCCGCACATGTAACGAGCGCGTATGACTGGATTGAGACGGTGTTTTCTGAACTTCAGAATTTCTCGGATCGGCTGAGAAGTCATGTTAGGACTACCATCACTAGTGCTATGCGACGTATTATCATCGCCATATTAGCATTGTAAGTCCTAGCCCACCTCTTATTCTCAAGACACATTATTGATTGGTTATGAAGTATTCTCCGCATTATTGGGCGATCGGAGCTCCTAATCAAACGTGGCCGAGTTCGTAAGCATGGTATTCGATCATTTTAATACTTATCAAGGCTCACTCTTCCAGGCGAATACCTACGAGTCGCCTTCATTGGAAAGGATCAGAAAACCAAGGAGCTGCTCGACAACTTAAATAACGTCATTGCGAACGAAGGTCGCTTAACCCTCGCATTGACGCATGAGAAGACTGAGCAAGCTCGTGACTTAGCCGCCAAGTCCGTCGAGGTTGGACAAGAGACGAGCGAAAAGATCGACGGTGTTCAGGAGGGTGTCAGAAACCTCGCGAACCTTGCTAAGGAGAATGCGGCAGCCGTCCAAGAAATCAAGATTCAGCAGATTGACCGGCGCCTGCTAGAAAATATGCATCACGTCTTAAGAGTTGGGGCCGTCACGCAAACGGATAGTTGGTATTCCTTGTTCAAGAGGAACCTGCTAGATGGTAGTGGTGCCTGGCTACAGAAAGAAGAATTTTTCGAACTATGGATGCAACACCACGCCCCGATTCTATGGGTGTTCGGCGGCCCTGGAGCGGGAAAGACGATGCTGTCAACATGGCTTATCACAATGCTTAACAAGCAATTTGAAGCAAAATCGGAGATCGGTTTAGCTACTCATGTCGGGTACTTCTTCGTCAAGGAGAACGTCGAGGACCTTCGAAACCCCAATATCCTCTTCAAGACGATGGCGTGGCAGATACAGCAGGTCGATCCCTTGTTTCGAAGACATGCTGCGACGGTGTGCGAATTCGATCGCAAAACTGCTCGAGCCGAGGACACTTGGGAAAACTTATTTCTGGATTTCTATCAGAATCAAGATCGTCGTGCCATTCTAGTCATCGATGGTTTAGATGAAGCGGAGCCTCACACGCAGAGACGGATTCTACGCATAATGAAAGATTATGTCTCGAGTATTCGGGCCGGCCGGCCTGCAAGAATTCAGTTTGCTATTTTCGGTCGGTTCACGTTGCGGGCTGAGCTGGAGAGAATTCATCTCGACCGAGAAGAGAAGATTATCGAAGTATCATCCGTCAAGAACCATGAGGATATGGAGAACTACATCACGGACCGAGTGAAGAACCTCCTCATTGTGAAAAAGATGAGAAGCCGCAAACCGGATGGACCCAAAGAAGCTAAGAAGTTCGCTCGCAGCGTCCGTCAAAGAGTGTTGGATGGTGCGGCAGGTGTTTTCCTCTGGGTAAGCCATTACCCTCCTTTTCTAGTAGAGCCTAAGAGTTCACTCCATATTAACGACTGAGGTCTAGGCACAACTTCTATTAGATCAAATGGAGGGGAAAGATGATAGGCAGATTAACCAAGTCCTCGCAAAGCCGCCAGAAAACTTGTATGATATGATATATTCTGTTTTCAAACGGATATCACAAGATGATGAGGTTGATAAACCTACGGTCAACCGCCTTTTAGCTTGGATAGCCTTCGCAAAGCGACCATTGAGCTTTGGCGAGCTGGATGTTCTTTTGAGATCAGACTTTGATGCGACTAATTGGTTCCTATGGGATCATATCCGAGGCAAATTCGCCTCTATCTTTAGACTACGGTACCCGAAATATTTTGACCCGGATGCTAAAGTGGATGAGGATGAAGACGAGGCGACGGCGGATAATGATCAACACGATGAACAGGGCTCCCATCCCGTTACTAGTGATGCTGATGATGATGACAACGACAGTTTCGACCTAGATGACTCTAGCGATGACGAACCCGAAGAAGATGCGACCAGTGAGAATGGCAGCGACGCACAAGACGAAGGAACTAGTGAAGAGACAGAGAAATACGAGGCGCCTAAAGAATCTGAGGCAGATCAGCATTATTCGTGGGGACAGAAACATACCATAGTGGACTTTAGTCATCAAAGATTCCGAGACTTCCTCGTTATCGAAGGCGACCCGCGCACAAGACAAAAGCCACCCTTGCCGGTTGGAATTGACACCCAACGTGTTGAGATCGAGATAATATTTGATTGCTTCCGGTGCCTACGTGCAAGTCTCGACAATAGTGAGTACTCCCATCGCTAAATTTTCACCAAGAGAGTTCTACTAACCAATACTGCGACATAGTACAATATATCCAGAATTACGTTGCGTACCCCGCATTTCACGTCTTCTCCCACTTAGCATCGCTCAATCAAGATCGTCTTGATGAAAAGACACATGTTCATATTCTTAGAGAGTTGTATTGGCTCATGCGTAAGACCCTCATTAGGATCTACTAGACACAAGCGCCCTGCTAAAATTGTCGTAGATGAAGAGAATGGTTGCCGAACATTATTTGCCGCTCTGGAAGAACGAAAGAATGGTGAATGCGATGTTTTTTGGAATCTGTGGCTCGCTAACAACCGCACAACCTCCCTGTTGCAACGATGGTTTGCAAAAGGAGCCATGCTTGAATGCTTCCAAGAGGACGAGAGGACATGGATGGCAAAAGCAGCCAGCTCTGTACCCCAATTGCTTGAACCTCTCGCCATGGCGGCCGCCAAGATATGGTTGACGAAGAAAAGCTACAAAGATCTCGCTTATCTTGACAAATCCGAGTTCCAAGTCTGGTTTCTCAAAGGGTACAGGGCTCTCGATGAGCGTGGCCATATTGCCGAGAATCTTGCCAATTGGATTCATGCTCGGGACCTAACCTTTTGGAGGATGCAGGCGGATGAAATTGAGGATCTCGCCGAATGGGCTAACCTCGAGAAGACGACACACTGGTATACCGGAGTTGGCTGGATCATACACGAAGGCCCGCGTACATGTAGTGCACGTGCGCAGGAGCTACTGGCGAAAGCAATTGATTTGGTATGCTTCACTTTACGCCAACCGATCAACATCTGCCCCTACGCTCCCCATAGGTCCTGACTAATATTATCATGTAGGATCCTACTGCATGGGTAGCAATGGAAGCTACTGCCCGCTCTCTCGGCGACGATGATAGAGAGCTCGAGGAAGCCATCTCCTGGATGGAAAGGGCCATAGAGACCCTACTTCAACAGTGTAGGGGCACTCCCCTTGAAGTTGACTCATATCTCCTGTCACACATATCCAGATGGAAAATGGATCTAGGAGACGTCCAAGCAGCTCATAAAATAGCCTATGAGTATGTAAAATCACCTGATTCTTTTTTATAACATCTGCTAAAGTTGACATTTTAGGGCATGGACCAAAGCTCCCACGACCCTCGAGGCCCTCAATTCGTATATTCGTGCACTACTGCAGATAAAGGAATGGAAGCATCTGATGGGGATCCTGGAATATCTCAATGAGACTGACAACGGCTATGGGATATCGACCCTCGTAAAGTTCTTCAGCTCGTCATCACTTGTTTGGGATGTCGGCCCAGCCTGTAGGACTTGCGAGTGTCCCTTATTCGTGATTGATGCACTCGAGCTAGCCCTGCAGGATGTGGAAAACTCCGGGGATAAATCAACGCTGATTAGCAAACTGCTGCACTTCGGCGACTTCTACCACGACTTCTACGATAAGAACGACAAGGCAATTCGCTGGTGGGAAGAGGCGATAGCTAGGATAGCGGATGCCGAGCCTGCAGTGCAGAGACAGTACGTGACCGAAAAGGTGAAATACACGAACAAGCTTGCTCAGCTATACTTCGACGAGGCGGTCCAGAATTTCGAAGGTAAACTCCTCCGAGAACTTGTAATCGAGATTAATGTAACTGACCGCACCGAACTATAGCGCATATTCGGCCGAATGACGCGGCGATTCGATTAAAGCAACTCGCCTTGGCTGTGACGTATATTCCCGGAAGTGGTGAAGATGTATTCGACTATTACACGCCTGGCTATGCTTCTCTTCTATACGGCAGATGGTTGAGGGAGTACGAAAAGGCGAAGTCGTCTGTTTGGCGGGAGTGCTTCCGCGCAAGAATATTGGAGCAGATTAACGGCCTAGATGATAACGACCCTACAAATGATACGATGGCATGCCAAAGGCTCGCTGTGAGCTTATTCCAGGCAGATGACGAGAAGAGAGCCAGTGCTCTTCTTGCTGTATTGTTTAAGACCCTCGAGGAATACATTGCTGAGAGGGCACGCCTTCAAATCGCGGGAGAAGAAGGGGGAACGGAGGAAGGGGCGGAAGAGCGGGAGGAAGAGCCCGAGGAAGAAGAACAAGAGGAAGAGGAGGTGGCAAATGAAGCGATCGAAGAAACGGCCTTGAAAGCTAACGAAGCGACTGAGCCTCGCGATGCCATTGCTGATATCTGGGATGGCGCACGGGATACGGAGACTTCTATCTCACAAATTGATACGGAGGTAGTTATCATGTCGGGGCCACAACAACCGCCAAGTATAAAGGGCGAAGACGAAAGAGAAGAAGAGAATGAGACCGGAAAACCCGTACTTCTGCTTGAATCAGACGCATGGTCATACACTTGTGATGGCTGCGGATACGACGCTGAGGACAAGGGGACAATGTGAGTATTGGTGCTCTTTCTTTTTCCTTCTCATCTACCAGAGCCTCTAGTTGTAACATGCTAATCTCATCCGCAGGTGGTTTTGTGAAATATGTTTCGATGTCAATTTCTGTACCGAGTGTCTGGAAAAAGCGAAGGCTATGACGCTGGAGGTAAGGCGCTGCAACCCGAAGCATTGCTGGCATCAGGTATGGCCCTTAGATGAAAGCAAGGTTAGTGAGATAGCGCTAGAGTATACGGAGGGGCGAAAAGTGAAGTTGAGAGTGGAATGGCTGGAAGAAATACGCAATGAGTGGCTAAGGGGGAGTGATAGGTGAGTCTACCTCCCTACAGTTGGTAGGTAGGTAGAACTATGCTCCAGCTGCCAATGTTGTATAGGTACCTAATTATCCATGAGATGACAAGTTCTAGTGTTCTAATACGCCTCTCAATTAATGTCCAAAAAATAGATGGTCTATGACTAAGTTGGTATTCATGAATAACGATACGGTGGATGTTGTTGTTGGAGATGGTGATGGTGATGGTGATGGTGATGGTGATGGTGATGTACTTGACTTGAACACTGAAGTTTAACCACTAGTTGTGCCTGCTATCATCATAGATGTTTCACTAACGATAAGCCTGCGTATCGTGGCGTTCTGACTGCAGGCACGACTTAGTATCGGAAGGTTTACCCTCCACTCCACCTCTCCTGTTCCCTCCTCTCTTCCAAGAACACGTCTTCACTCGCTGCCATATTCCATCATCAGAGGTAGTAAATACGTAACTACTCAAGGCCAAAAGCTCTCTTCCCCCACCTTCAGTCTTCAGTTGCCGTCCAGTGCTAGTAAAATCGCATTTCCACATGATAGTCTTTACTAGAGTAGACAAAGACCCCTCTGACTCACGACTACAACCTTCCACACTCAAGGAAGTGGGCGCGATCCGATTTGATTCGACAATAGCTGCTCATGATGAATACCTAGCCTCACTGCCAGCAATATGCACCCCCATCGACTTGGCACATTCCACGGCTTGCTTCGGATTAGGTCAGACAACAGCAGTTACTTATATCCGTCACTGCTGCCGTTAATGCCGTGGAGGCAGGCCCTGGCTCACAGTAAGACTGATGTAACCCCTCACGATCGCAGACGCAAACAAAATCACTTCGCGAGGGGTTAGCGAGGATCAAGTGGGAGAGCTGTAGGCTTTCAAGTGTGACGTCAATTAATATAGGGATCGAAATGGTTGTCTTCTCGGGTTAGTCGACTTTTTTTTTTTTGCCGTATGTCAAAGCTAGCTATCTTCCGAGTCTACTAATAAGATAGCTGTATCCAGTACATGTTTGTACGAGATGTCGACGGACGGGCTGTTAGTACGTTGCAAACAAGTTCGTCATCCTTTTTAGGGGGTTTTTACCTAGATGGCTTCCTCTCGATGCTGACCAAGATGTTGATGTGGTTTGTTGTGCCGCTTAACCGCCGTTGGTAAGCGCAACGGCTTCATCCGTGCCTTAACCGAGAGACCCGAAACGGATGTAGCGTTACGGGAGCTCGCATTTCATTTCCGGTCGAAATTTTAAGTTGACCATCATTCTCGTGAGAGCAAGATCATAAAACCTAGTATGATTGGGATGTGACACGAATTAGATAGCCAGGGGCCGCATCTTAACGATAGCCAGAGCCCAGAAGTGGCGGGTGACATGGATGACTCCGGTGCTGAGGTGGATACTAGAGAAGCTTCCCGCGATCTAGCATCGGCTTCTTGTCTCGACTATCTATCTAGACGTGGATGGTCCGCTAGTCTATGGCCGATTGATTAGCCCGCTATTGTTTTTGCCGTCGACGGAGCCCGCAGAATCGCCCTATCACACCCCCGGAATTGTGCAACAGCGTTGCTTAATTGGACAATTAGACTGCAGGTGAGCTACACTACCAGTATTACAAGAGTGGAGGATCTATCCCACCTTTACCCCTATGCAGTAGTGTTGAACCCTTACGTGTAATGATGATGTAGATAGATAGGCGAATGCGATGCTGTATAAGAACATGGTCACTCACCGCTATGAACGGGAGTAAGAAATCCTCTTGTTTGGTGCTCACCACACCTTCATGTGGAACTAGAGGGCTGGCGTCCTGTTCGTTCCTGTTTTCGGCTCATAATGGCATTGCTCTTGCATCCTATCGTGTTGGCTTCACTCCTGCCCATATGGGCAATTTGGTACTGGATAGTCCCGTACTTCACTACATATAAGCATCTCAGCCATATTCCCGGGCCTATTGTCGCCAAATTTAGCAACATATGGCTGGGACTCGGAGCACAGAGGGGACAGAAATTTGCTTGGGGTAAGCAATTCTTCTTGGCTCTTTTCTAAACCAGAGCTATGTCTTGGATTATACCTTTGCTAATTACTTCTTGAATGCTATAGTACACGCGGCTCACGAGAAGTACGGAAAAGTTGTCCGTGTGGGATTTAATCATGTATCAATAGCCACAGGGGAGGGTCTACGTACTGTTTACGCGCATGGAAACGGCTTCTTGAAGGAGTACGTGAAGTCTTTCGATTCTATGCTTTTCTGGGTCTACTGACACAAACGATATAGCACATATTATGAGGCTTTCGTCTCTGGTGTCCCTGGCGTATTCAACGTTCGCGACAGGGACGAGCATACGAGAAAAAGGAAGATCATAGCGCATGCCTTTTCTCCCGGTGCTGTTCACGATTTCGAGCCTCATATGTCCGCGAATCTCAAGCGATGGGTTGGCCAATTGGATCAAATGGCGGCAAGTCCTGGAAAGGACGGGTATGCACGAGTGAATATCATGCCGTGGTGCACTTTTATTGCTTTCGATATTATTGGTGATCTAGCGTTTGGTGCCCCTTTCGGCATGGTTCAGCGAGGGCGGGACGAATGCGAGTCGACTCGGCCCGGTGAGCCCGCTACATATGTCCCGGGCGCCGAGACGCTCAATCGGAGGGGGGAAGTGAGCAGTACTCTCGGATTACTGCCGGCCTTACGACCCTGGGCACGATACTTACCTCACCCCTTTTTCTATAGAGGTCTTCAATCAGTAAAGAATCTTCACGGCATCGCTTATGCGGCTGTCACGAAACGTCTCAAATCTATGGAGGATAATAAGCCCGGGAAACGGCATGACATATTGGAGATGCTTTGCCGGAGTAAGGATGCTGAGGGTAACCCTATGCCAAGGGACGAGTTGGTGTCCGAGGCGCTTACGGAGCTCATTGCAGGCAGTGACACGGTGTCGAATACGGCATGTGCTGTTATCTATTGGATCTTAGATGGCGAACGGCGGAATCCAGGCACGATAATACCACGATTACAAGCAGAGCTTGACGAAGCCATACATGTGGACCCATTGATCGCCACGCACAAAGAGGTCAAGAACTTACAGTTCCTACGCCTCTGCATTGACGAAGGCATGAGACTTCATTCGACATCAGCTCTCGGTCTCCCCCGACTTGTGATAGGTAAAGGCGGTGTCTCCTGCGAGAACGAGCATTTCCCCGAGGGCACGGTGTTATCCGTGCCGAGCTACACACTTCATCACACGGCAGACATCTGGGGTGACGATGTCGAGGAGTTCAAGCCGGAACGCTGGCTTACCGCGACGACGGAACAGAAGATCTCGTTCAACCCATTCTCTTATGGGCCCAGGGCGTGCGTGGGTCAGAATGTGGCCCATATGGAGTTAGCTTTGATTATCGGGAGCGCGTTTCATCGCTACGATTTCAAGCTCTATCAGCAGAAGCTCGAATCCCACGAGGGCTTTTCAAAGAAGCCGGTGGAATGTTGGGTTGGGATTAAGCTGAGGAACGGTAGAGCGTAGGCTATAGGAGTATGTATGATACTATGTCTTATGTCTGTATGGATTATATCTAGCCTGTTAAATAACCATTAATGAGCACGAATACGTCTACATCTCTACGTTCCCGGCGGCTGTATTTACATAAGACTTATGGATGACTTGACGCTCCTAGGATTCTATTTGTGCTCCTTTGGAAAAAAAAAAAAAAAAAAAGACCACTACTTAGCTTACGTCTATTCATTACTCCCTCCGGTGTGGGTGAAGGATAGTCTAGACCAGACCATCGAGGTCTCTGCTTCATGTAAAGAGCCGTGAGGCGTACAATGCGACGCACGTTGAAGCCAGGAAGGTATCTAAGTTTTCCCCATTGTTCGCAGGCGCTCACGTACGATCTAAAATAGACTACCTACAAAGACCTCAATCCTGTAAGATAAGCTTAGGTTGAACAAGTCCACTATTTAGTACGACTCGCGATGTATAATCCCCCCACTCTTGGTAGCAGGACAAGAAGCAAGAGTGGGGGTATGCATGGTCTAGAGCCAGCCGGTAGCTTAGGTAGGTAGCTACCCATGGAAAATAAGTCTTAGCTCCGTGTCTAGATATTTTGCCAAGTAGTTGCGCTGACGTCGTTTTACGAGACATCTCACGATTTTAATCGTCTATAAGTTTTATAGGGTGTTGGTTAAAGGAGATGTAGTGGTACTAGATGAAAAGTACCTAGGTAAAGGACCGGGTAAGCTCTACTAACGATGTAGAAGCTCATGCCCCTTTGTAGAAATGTCCCTTTGTAGAAAAACGATGTTCCGAGATCTGCATTTATATCTTTATTTGTTAATAACTCTGTGGATGTGCTCTTGCTATAGTAGTATGTCCTAGGTAAGCAGTACGGTGCTACGTAGATATAGCCATTCTACGTCATTCCTAGCTAATTCATCATATTCTTTTCGTCTCAATAATCAATCAAGATTTATCATATATCTCGTTGCAACTAGTAATCTTCACCACGGCTGATGACCTCCTTCACGGTAGGTCGTAGTAGAATCGTCTGACTCCAACATTAGTGCTGCGCATATGAAGTGCTTGATAGTGACTTACATGTTCGAACTGGGCAGTGTATGATCCCTTCTTATCGACTAGAGGAGGGTAGTCCTCAACAATTCCAGACTGGACAAGATTGTTCAGCTATGCAGATGTTAGTAACAGTGCCAATAGAAGCAAGGGATGTGAAGAGTAGAGTATCTTACGCCAAGAAGATACTTGTCCTGGCCTAGTCTATCTAGGTAGCGCCTGCAGAATGGGATCGTGCTAAAGTTCTTCTTGATGACGTTCAAGAGGGACTTGGCAGATGACAGACGCAGGTCAACCTTGGGTGCATCGCCGCGGAGGGCGTAGTGCGAGCATTCGCCCTGGTCGTGAACGTAGCCATTACCAGTGCTTCCGAATGTCTCGATAGCGAAAACATCGCCCTCTTCCATCTTAGTCGTATCAGCCGACTTGACAATCGGAACACTCTTAGTTCCGTGAATACTGTATGGAAGAATAGTGTGACCGGTAAGATTGCGGATCGCCTTGACGGGATACGTCGTGCCGTTGATCTCACACTCGTAGCTTTCCATAGCTTCTTGAATCTTCTCTCCTAGCTCTCCGAGGCGCACATCAATACCGGCTTCTTTGACACCGGTGTTGGTGGCGTCCTTCACGGCCGCTAGGAGGTTATCGTACATAGGGTCAAACGCCATGGTGAAGGCGCTGTCGACAATGCGTCCGTTGACGTGGACACCAATGTCGACTTTCATGACGTTGCTTTGTTGGAGCACCGTCTTGTTGCCCGCGTTCGGGCTGTAGTGGGCGGCAATATGATCGAGGTTTAGTCCCGTGGGGAAACCCATGCCGGCCTTGATAGCGTCGCCCTCGGCTAGGCCATCATGGCCAACCAGCCTGCGCACGCTATCTTCAATGCCGTTTGCGATTTCGGTGAGTGTCTGGCCAGGCTTGATGTTTCGCTGAGCCCACTGGCGAACCTGACGATGGGTCTCGGCGGCGTAGCGGTAGTCGTTGAGGAAATCGGGATCGAGGTTGTCAAGGTGGCGTTTCTCCTCGCTCGTAGTTCGGTATCGGTTTTCGTTTACGTATTCGACTTCTTCGCCCGTGGGGTAGATCTTGCTGGGGAAGAGATCGGAGAGCAAGACGCTCGGGGGGTCGGTCTGGGCAGTGGGAGCCGCCTTCTTCTTCTTCTTGGGCTTTCTCTTCTTGTTCTTCTTCTTCTTCGCAGCTTCGGGCGCTGCATCGGCTGCCTGCTCATCGGGATCGCCTTCGGACTCGTCCCCGGAGTGTTCTGCTGCCGCATCGCCGTTTTGCGCACCGCCGTTGGTCGCTTTGTGACCAGCGTCGCTGACTGTGTTTTCGTGTTAGACCAATGTCCGGAAGCAAGGGAATGGCATGACGGTTTCCACTCACTGCTGAGCTTCTCAAGCCCGTTGGAAGGTACCTTGGCGGCCATGGCTAGAAGAGCGCTGAGTCCGTATGATGTGTGAAGAAGAAGTAGGTAGGGCTCAAGGTCAGCTAGGAATATGTATAAGTTAAGCCTTGGCGGAGAACCCCACCAATATTTTTAAGCCCCATGTTCTGCCCACCTGCATGTCAACCATAGGGCGCTAGAGCAAGGGTAGACAAGGGCGCGGGGCAATTAGGTAATCCTCTAAGGCACTCACTACCTAAAGTTCTCGGGTACATTTGTTGCTTACCTTAAACACTCACCAACATATAACCGATGTATGGCAGGTCAGTGAGTTTTAACATTACGATAGTCGACTATGGGAGAAAGAAAAGATTCCACGGATCCATCTTATGTTTAGAAAAGTATTTAATAAAAGACAAATCACCGTAGGAAAGGGAGCGAGTTGTAGCGGACGAGGCTAAGCTTGACTTGTGAATTAGCCTGTCTCTTCGATGACATCCTAAAATCTCCGCGCGATGCTACGGGATGATGCTTACCTTTATCTTGGCTTTGTGGATCTAGTGCTTTGCTAGCTGTTCTTTTCTTATGTATTTCACAACGCATACTAAGTCAACCTGCTGGAGTGAGCTCCCAAGGAATTATACGACGCCTAATGTTGATGTTACGGCGTCGGGGAGGGTGGGTAACTTAGCACCTCGTCGCTTGGCTGCTAGTAGGGTTTTGATAAAGATACTATATTTCCTATAATTGTGTGATAGCAACAGCCGAGTACAGATACATTCGTGGTCTCGAATCACTAACCACGCAATCGCGCCGTGTCATGCTATTCTGGTTATCTCGTGCGTAAAACCAACCTTTGCAACCTGAACTCCTCCTTAGTATCGATCGAGAGCGTCCTAGTGCCGCCTCTTCAAGATGCCGTCACGATCGAATCCTCAAAGCAATGCCTCTTTTCATATTCATCCTATGCATTCTACCCCATCGACTCTCCGGACGGCTGGGCAACGATAGGCCTGGAAATGAGCGTCGTAGATCACAACTTGTTTCTATAGTTCTAACGCTTCTTAACGCTTGGTCTAGGTTTACACTCATCTCCTTGGATCGGGTGCAACATGACCTTATTGGGGTAATTCTGATTGTTGGCGTAAAAGCCCTTGCTCCAGTCATATCCGACGGCGTATGCGAATATGGTGCCAGAGCTGTTGAAAGTGGTAGCTGTGATGCTGCCACCGACAGTTGGGTAGCCCTTGAGTCGGTGCTTGGCGTCCTTGTCCCAGAAATGGAAGGATCCGTCACTTCCAGCGGTACTAAATGTTCCATGCTGGGGATGGAACGAAATATCGTTGACCGAATAAACTTGTGTAACGTTGCCCGATGGCGGGTCACGGTGGCACTTGAAGGAGAAGTTGGAGCTGTGTTTTAAACATTAGCATACAGAGCGAGCGAATAGGGCAGAAAGGGGACTGACCTTGAATCCTTGTCCTCCACGTATTGTATAGCACAGCGCCCTTCGATACTACCGATTGCAAAGCCAGATGCGTCCGCAAAGCAGCTGACAACACGAGTCTGCCACTTCAAGGGGCTTTGAAGGGTCTTGTAGAATTTTAGGGGATCCTGTAGATTGATCACATTGATGTATCGGTCTGCCGTTCCAACAACGAGGAGACTGTTGCGCACGTCCATGGTGTAGACACGGTCCTGGCACGTAACGGTGCCAACTGGGTTCTGCGATCTCAAATCCCAGTACTTGATGGTCTTGTCCCAGGAACCAGTCACAAGCATGGGACCGTTCGAGTTAGGTAGCTCGAAAAATCGTGCGGCTCGGACGGGCTGGTCGTGTGCTGCGACTTGCACGGTCTGAAGGCTTTGGAGATCGCAAACTTTGGCCTGTTTGTCGGCGCCGGCTGATACGATTTTGCCCCCATCCTGGAAGGAAAGTTAGTAGAGACACTCGGCCAAATCGTCTCGTAGGTAGAGGACAGGGATGGTTAGGATCGCACCTTGGAGAAGTCTACGCTCAGCACCGGCGCTTCGTGCTCGTAAATATGCTTCCCTTCACTAGAACCGTTGCTGGCTATTTGATATATACGGACTTTGTTGTCCCAGCTCGACGTGGCGAGGATGTCGGCCGTGGGGGAGAAGGCCAGGTCTGAGATGGTGTCCTCGGGCGGGTTGGAGATGGCGACATCGTTCTTCAATTCGCCCAAGGTGGCGCTGCTTGTAGCCGAGGAACTGGCCGTACCGAAAATTCCGGACATGTTGAATAGCTGTCGATAGAGCGCGGGATGTAACGAGTGCGTGTTGAAGGGGTCTGTTGTAAAATGAACTCGTGGTTGGGTATAGCTTGAAATATCGGTGTTGATGGATGAGCGGAACTCGGAAGGCGGGAGACTCAGATCTTTACAAGATCGAATACATGGTCTTGCCGTTCCAAATCCCCTGTCGATGGTGCTGGTGATAAAAAATCTTATTCGTTGACGTAAATTTGTATGTTGGGAGGGCGGCGCTTGACTGAGGTAGCTGTTCAACGCGGTATGTAAACTTGATGTCCACGCGAAAACTTACGTTCTAGCGTATTGTAGCCTGTAGCTTGAATGCATAGGCGCCTATTGTTGTACCATTGTATCCTAAGTCAAGAGCTTAGACCAATAAATTCGAGGCTTTGGTTTGGACCCTTGCATTACCTCGATACTTCTCATTGGTCACACAGTCTAGATATGTAGATATGTACCTATTGTCTCCACTATGCTACAGCCCCACTGCCCTAAAAAAATTACAAAACTGTGAAGCGCAACATCGAAATCTTCTCTCTTCCTCTTCTTCTTCTCCCTCTACAATCCCCTCGCCCAACAAATCGCTATCGAAGCTACACACAGAGACTACGATCCTCGTCGTCTCCTAATCCAGCTTTGGGAGAAAGTCCCCGGACGGCTCTTTCGCTTTTCCCTCGGGAAGAGTGTGCAAAGAAGATAGCGGAAACGCGCCGCCATAGAAGCACAGCGGCTCACCTTCACCTCGCGTTCGTTTTCCTGTAATCCCAGTATGCGCTCGCATCCGCCCCTCCTGCCCGGCTTGGCCTCGGCCTTGCTGTAAGAAAATCAGTTCCGCCCACCCATGCTGTGCCTGATATTCGTGGCTCTGTCCCGTCTCCCACCGGTCTGGAAGTCCCCCATGGACGAAGATACGAGTCCGCGGCTTCTTGGTTTGGGGGTTTGGGCTTGCCTCGATATCACTGTGCCTGCTTGGCGGCGGTTTTGATGGCTAGGTTGGTCGTGGATCGGTCATGCTGGAGGGGAAGGCATCATGGATGTGGGTAGAAGCCATTTTTTGTCGAGATTGATAGTTATGCGATTGCCTTGCTTGCTCCCCAAGAAGCTTGGTTACTCGATGGGGCTTATTCTTGGTGCGAGGGGGTTCGTCAACAACTTCAGGTTGGTGACCGTGGGACACATCTAGTCGGCCTTTCCATCGCTAGCAGCTAGATGCCATCTACACTCTAGGCTTCATGGGAAGTCCTTGGTATCCGTGATGCTCTACATGGAAAAGCTACGCTTGATGTATTACGTTCAGGTGATGATATCCATTATAGAGTCAAGCACTGAGGTGATCCACTAGTGGTGAACCCCTTGAAGACTAACAAATGCGTTATGGTATCTGATGAACATTCTCTTCTCTTCCTCTCTTATTTGATTGGCTTTATAAATATTAATCATGCCAGCTTTGTTAACGGAATAGTCTTGCAAATATGAGATTAGTTATATGTAGTACCTCCCGTGAGGGACAAGTCTATAGTATCGTACAGATCAACTCATTTGCTATCCATGCTCCTTACAACCCTTTGTAGTGTCCAGATACCAACCCTGCATTCGCCCAAATGTATGTTCAAGACAATAAACAGCATGATGTTCAATTCACATGAGTCCTCCCAGGACAACTTTCCCAACATTTGCAACCTCTTGCTTTAAGCCTGTCCTGCTGGAGTCCTCGAACTCTTTGACAACCCCTTGGATTATAATCTTGCGCACACGCTGATCTGCTTTGGTGAATAACTCGACAATGACGGGTGTGCAGTCCTTTGGGCTCGTCATGAGACTCATGAGTCGGGAGTAGCAGTCAATGAGCACGTCGCATAGTGTCGCAAACGTCTCGAAAAAGTCTGGATCAAAGGGTAGGTTTGGTGTGAGCAAGTGGGTGTATTCTTCCCCTGCCACCAAATCATTGCCCTCTCCTCCAAGACCAAAGTTGATTACTGTCGCGGGCATTGCGTTAACCGCAGACCCATCTTTATTGAAGCTGGCGCTATTTGGATCTGCATAGTCAAGACTAGTTGCCCCTGATTGCCGACGTCCCTTGCCACCCGGTCGGCGAAACATCTGTGGAAGGCGTGCACGTGATAACGAGCTCGAGCTTACGCCATTTTCTGTGTGAATCTGTTGATAGGAGTCAAATTCGGTGAGGAGGGTGTTGAGCGAGCGTAGGAATTCGAGTGGTGTGGATGAATTGAGGTCGATGACGACAGGGATGGAGAGTCCCAGGAGAAGGTAGTTTGTTGCGCGGCGGGCTAGTTTTCGACTGTCGAAGTAGGGCATGCGTGCAATATCGGGCTTGTCGAAGAGAAGAGTATTAAACCAGTAAATGCGTCCTTCGTGCCTGTGTCAGGTAGAAATGTCAGCAGAGAATTAATAAGACAAGCAGGACCTCGACGCATGGGCACGCGAGGCACTGGAGACACTTACGCTTTACGTAGGTAATCTAATGTCGATATCCTCTTGTTCGCAACATCGAGTATGTGACTGTATAATGAAGGTATTTCGGTTGGGAGTGAGGGTACGCTGGACTTGGGAGAGGTGGCCGCGGCGGTCGCCCCGGATACCCCAGACATTGTTTGGTAAAGCCCGTTGGAGGGTGCAGACATAGTGCGGCTTATCATTTTAGAAAACGAATCGACGGAGGACGGTGACACGACAGCATCACTGTCCTTGGAAATTTTGGCGGCCGCAGACAGAGCGTAATCCGGGAGAGCGGGTGGTGCCGTTGCGTCGGTGACAATCTGCCCTCCTCCTCCACCTCCTCCCGCGCTCAGAGCAGACGAGCTAGCACGGCGCTTGCCCTTGGATGGGGAGGAAAGGGAGGGCTTGCGGCCGAACGAGGGTCGCCGGCTGTGTTCTTTTGATTGATCGGCGCCCGAGCTTGTTCCAGGGCGCGATCTGCTATTGGTGCTGCCACTTGCGCCCTGCGCCGAGGCCAGCGAATGCGAGTTGTTCGAATCCGACTTGGACGAGGTGCCCCAGATATTGGTAGAGAAAAAGGGAATGGTCCCCTGAATGGGCGTTGAGCCAGCAGAGCGCTGCATGGCGGGCGACAGGTAGCGTTCGCGCGCTCTTGGGATCCCTTATCTGGTCGGGATATTAATGTCCTAAGGGTTTAGCGCAATCCTTTGACAGCCCAAGGTCGACAACCTAGGTAGGCCCTCAAGGCCCTGAGTCTGCCCTGAGAGCCGGCGGGTTGGGGCAGCTACAGTTCTGCACTGCGCTGTCGCACAGCGCCGCACAGTGCTATGCTTTATTCGGGTTTGGTTTGTCTGTGTTCTAGCGTCTCTAATTGGATACCGAGGTGGGACGGCGCCGTCTTTTTAAAACTTTGAGCAGGTTGCTGTGAAGAAAACATGCATTTTGAAAAACAAACCAAAAGTTGTAAGTAAATACGCAAAGTATACACAGTAGAAGAGAGAAAGACCAAATATGTGTGTATATGTATGAACACACCCGATCAGGCCATTCGATGGAGACAAGAGGTGTGTCAGTGTGTCAGGTCAACAATGGTCCCCAGCACGGTTGGATGGACTGCAGTCTTTATATCCTGTACTTGACGTCGTACTCTTGGGGGTAAACGGATGCACTAAACACTCCTGGCCCCCCTTAGGCCAAGAATGCAACTCGAAGGGTAGGGCAGATCATAAACAATTGCCTCAATGAAACAGAGATGAGGAAGAAAGATGAAGAGAGATGGAAGGAAATCAACTCGAAGAAGAAGAAGAGGAAGAAGTTGGTGATTATTACCAACACCCACTTACACAGCTAGACGGTAGGCACCTAACTACATACATAACCAAAAAGAAAAATTAAATAAATAACAAATTGAACTCCACAGCTTGACTAATTTAAAACGTGAAATGAAAACATTTAAAAACAACATGCATAAGGATGCTTTTTTGCGTATAACCTCGACATCAGCCGTCAGCAGGGTCTTGCACAATACAACCATCGCTATTGAGAGTACTAGGCTAAAATGAGTACAGTGAAACAACTGCTGCTGACAACTTCAGCCTTTCGGAACCGCTCCAAGGGACTGGAGAACCCGGCAGACGTGGAGCCAGGGTAGTAGGACTCGCAGATTTCGGTAAAGCGCGAATCAAATAGCGTGTGATTGGATACCCTGGACCTGCCTAGGCGGCATTTCTTTTTGATGACGAAGCTGAGGATTTCATCTGGGCTAGATCTAGGTATGCGTATGGGGACTATAAATAGGAATTATACTTCACAAGGAGAGAATATCTAGGTATAAGTATGTACTGACTAGGTAGGTATATCAAGGGACCCGGAGATGAGGCCGTAAGCCAGAGCAACGAAGGATACGTGAGAAAGAAGAATCACCGAGATTAATGAATATGTAAGTCCTACAAACATGAAATCTAGCAACGTACCTACATAGGTACCTAGGTAGCTATACGACGTATTAACGTACCTAGGAGGGAAAGAAATACGTAGGCATATACAGCATAATTAAAAACATAATAGCTCTGCTATCAAACAATAGTGAAGAAATTATGACGTGAGCATTACCTCACCTGGCACTCAAACTTAGTACAATATTTAGATAAGCTTTTAAAGGATATCTTTATATACAGTAAACATGAATGTGATATTCGTTAATCGAGTATTAGCTCTCTTAGAACCCCGCCAAACGCGTGACGCGTGAAAGTGCCCTAGGAACACTTAAGGTAGGTTAGGTAATCCGAAGTTGGCATCGTCAGTTGCAACTACAAGCTTCCGCTGCGCGCCACACGTCAAATCCCTCTGTGCTTACGACAAATGTCGTTACAATGCCTAGGTAGGTAGTCAGTCCATCGATCGCCAAGATCGCATCTTTTCGATAATTCTAACACGAGTCAAACAGGGAGATTATCACTATCCAGGCAGGCCAGTGCGGCAACAGCAGTGAGTTCAACCGCCCTACGCAGCCGCTCTCGGACGATTGGATAAGCATCTCGTGCTAAATCAGTCCAGTCGGCAGTCAATTCTGGCAACAGCTGTGCCAGGAACACGGAATCAACCAAGATGGGAACCTAGAGGACTTTGCGACCGAAGGCGGCGACCGCAAGGATGTCTTCTACTACCAGAGTGACGATACGAGATACATACCCCGAGCGATCCTCATAGACCTTGAGCCTCGTGTTATAAACGGGATACAATCCGGTCCATACAAGAATATCTATAACCCAGAGAACTTCTACATCGGCAAGACCGGCGTGGGCGCTGGTAATAATTGGGGTGATGGATACCAGTCGGGAGAGGCTGTCCACGAGGACATCATGGAGATGATAGACAGAGAAGCTGATGGTAGCGACTCCTTGGAGGTACCTTTGATTGGAGCTTCTTTCGCCTGTTCTAATCAGCTACTAATAGGGCATACAGGGTTTCATGCTACTTCACTCCATTGCTGGCGGTACAGGATCCGGGTTAGGATCATTTCTCCTCGAACGAATGAACGATAGGTTCCCCAAGAAGATCATACAGACTTACTCAGTCTTCCCGGATACCACAAATTCGGATGATGTCGTTGTCCATCCCTACAACAGTCTCCTCTCTATGAGACGTCTCACACAAAATGCCGACTCCGTCGTTGTACTAGACAACGGAGCATTATCCCACATTGCCGCAGACAGACTCCATGTACAAGAGCCTTCATTTCAGCAAACCAATCAACTTGTATCCACAGTCATGTCAGCTAGCACTACGACTCTTCGATATCCTGGTTACATGCACAACGATCTTGTCGGGATTCTTGCCTCGCTCATCCCTACTCCTCGCTGCCATTTCCTCATGACGGCATACACGCCATTCACAGGAGACCAGGTTGAACAAGCCAAAACGGTGCGCAAAACTACCGTGTTAGACGTGATGCGACGACTCTTGCAGCCTAAGAATCGCATGGTATCAACCGTACCAGGCAAGAGGAGTTGTTACATCTCCATTCTCAATGTAATACAAGGCGAAGTTGACCCCACAGACGTGCATAAGAGTCTACTACGTATCCGAGAACGAAAATTAGCGACATTCATCCCATGGGGACCGGCGAGCATTCAAGTGGCCCTGACAAAACGCAGCCCATACGTTCCAATGAGCCATCGAGTAAGTGGCCTCATGTTGGCGAATCATACCAGCATAGCCACCGTAAGTTTCATTATCAACACCCGAGACATAATCAGTGCAATGACTAATTCCAAATGAATAGTTGTTCAAGCGTATTGTTCGACTATACGACGGTATGCGGAAACGCAATGCCTTCATAGAAGGCTATAAGAAAACGGCACCGTTCTCGGAGAATCTACATGAATTTGATGAGGCTAGAGAGGTCGTTACAGACCTAATAGCCGAGTATGAGGCAGCAGAGAGCGCCAATTACCTAAATCCAGATGAAGGGGAAAAGGCAACGTCTGCCGAAACAGACAGGCGGGTAGCGTAATGTAGCACAGTGCCGTGCAACTGCAGACCAACATCCTTTGTTATAAGCCTCACATCTTATTGTTTGACGAATCGGTTGTTCCGGGGACGAATGGAGAGTTCGGCGTTTTAGGATGAGTCTGTTTTCGCTTAGTAGCAGACTGTCACGACTAGGTAGATACCACTTGCCAATGATATAATGATATCTGTACATTTGCGTCTTGTACACAATTTCAATGGCAACCGTATTTCCATGGACCTGGCATCGGCCCGTAACACAGAATTGCGTAAAGTTAGTCGCTCGGCGTCACATGCCGAGCTAGATTTAATTATGTCTCGTCGGGTTCTGGCTGATCGGGGCGAGATGAGCATCGACACGGTCCACATCAACCGATCTTGATGTCAGAGATTATGTGCCCCTGGAACTGTGACGTCATTGACACTGCGCAATCACCGGACAAGATGCTCCAGAGTCTCAACAGCAGCGAAGGATAACAGATATTAAAAGGTCTTGATCTCCAAGTGCACTGAACAGATTAAATCTACCCAACTCTCGTACATGCCCATACACAGAGACTACAAATTCGACTATCACCACTATAATCTACGAACTCATCTTCGATTTCCGCCATCACAACACTAAACATAATTAGTAGGTTGTCCTTTATTATTCACATCTACCGTCTGGGCCGAAATGAACTCACACATCTTTTCCTCCACAGTAACGACATACACGCATCCATGGACCAGAAGACCAAGAAGGTAGAGGAGGCCCGCTCCAACCTGCCTCTCCCCGAGCAACCCCCCGTCGCCTCGGACTGGAATTCCGCCGACGCCCGCAACGTCAACGTCGGCTCCGGCGGCGTGCAGAGCGACATTTCAACCGGCGCTGGCGCCACATCCGGACTTCGGGAGCCGGCCTCGAAAGCCACCGGTGTCGACCTGAGCGGTGTCGGTCGTCAGGGCAAGGATAACCTAGACGGCCTTCCGAAGGATGCTAAGGCGAAATAAATAAATAAACAACGATGTCCGTACGCACGACACGCGAGGACAGAAGGGGGCTGGGGGGTTTGTATGAGTATTGTGATATATTAGCACGTAAATAAAGGGGGTTGCACTGGGCGTCTCGGCATGATGTCGTAGCCTTAAATGAGAATAATAATGTGATATTGGTTTGCTACCTCGGAATTCATTGGTTCACGATCAACTGCTAGAAGAAAGGCAATACGATTGAGTCATGTCGACGTATTTCACTCCTACCTCCCGCCCTCCTGATTCATGTGCCACGTCCTAGCTAAGAAATCATCCGTCGTAGATCTACTACTTGTGCCACCAGCTTCGCATCTTCTTTGACGTGGGTTGACTGAAATGTATAAGCTGAGGATTCACCGAGCCTATAGGTGTCTGAGGAGGAAGTTTTCTAGGATAATCATACCTGAAAGGTGCGCCACCCTCAGCTAGGCAAACTACTCAACCCATGGACATCGGTATTTGTACAAACTAGCATTCAATTTCCCGCAGTCTAATACTCTAGTTGGGACCTTGGGCCACTAAGTAGGCGATCGCTTCAGCTGCTTCCATAGTAGGACTGGCTCCACGGCTCCGGAAATAGTTCTCGAGGGCTGCCTCGACGGCCCCTCTACGATCACGGTCTCGCGTGAGCTGACTATTGTCGACTCCCTGGGGAGCCCAAGCCACATCGACGCCGTAGAGGTACTTCTTGATCTCGATCAGTGCGCCGGGGTAGCAGACAGTCGTGATGGGGATCAAATGGGTATGCTCTTGGCCGTCGCGCCCCACAAAGCGAAGTCCGTCTCGGGAGTGGTCCAGACGAAGCGCGCCGTTGTCCTTGATGGCAGCCTCGGCAAAGATGGGATACATGCCCATTTTGCAGTGGCCTACTAGGAAGGCCTTCACGACATTGTCTGGGTTGGGATTTTCACTTGTAGTGACAGCAGTTGCCTCCGCCTTTCGGTCGTCCGAGTTGTTAGGCATTCTATATATGGCAGGGTTAGTGAGGGAAGCTTTCCCTATAAGTAATATATAAGTACAGTAGGAACGGGTCTACTAGATGCTTGACGCCAGATCATTACATACCTGTAGAAGTAGTGGCTAAGAGCGTTACCGAACGACTGTTTCGCAGATCGCAGGTGAGAGTGTCAGGGGAACGATTGGTAACACGTGCCGTGTAGGTAAACTGTAGGGAAGGGGAGAAGGTAGAAGTTTTACAAAAGCTTCAGCGTAGGAGAATATGTACCTACTACCATGAACGTTGACTGCCAACGTGGATCGAGGAGTCACGTATTGTTGTCTCAGGCCCCCCTCGCGCCCCCCAATGTGCCTAACTACCTAACCAAACGTACCTCTTGACCGCCTGTGTGCCTGCGTGCCTGCCTTTTAAGGTAGATAATTTCAAGACAAACAAAAAAGGTACATGCTATATTGGTGTTTAACGAACTTACGTATTTCCCTCGGGTACCTACATAGGTAAAGCAGGATTACGTCTATGGCTTACATATTGACAAAGATGTACACGATAGTACGAAATTTAGAAGAATCATAACGATAGTCCCGCTCAAACTGTTAGATCAAACTTTCGGCGGCATAGCCGAGATCTTTCACTAGCTCCTGTATTGGAAGCTATTCTAATACATTTGTTTTGTGAGACTCCATTAATCGTATCTAATTCGTACCTATGATGACGATATCTCGCCCTCCCGGTCTCCCTCCCTATATACCGCCCTGCCCTCAAGACGCTGGAAGGAGAAGCCTCTAGCGCAAAGCCCCTAGCACGCTCTCTAGAAGCCCCAAGACCTGGTTTAGTAGGTCTTGGATCGAGTCGTCTGCTCCACCTAATAAATTTGTTCAAAGTTAACAATCTATACCTAGATAGAGAGCTTTTAAACGAGGTGAGATATGTAGACTTTAGTATGACAGCTGCTTACTGGATTGGGGAATCGGCGCCGCCGCCACGAACGATGCAAACCCCACTACAGCAACGAAGAGCGATTTCGTTTGCATTGTTCTGGGGCTGCCTTGGGAAATAAAGTTGAATGTTTGTTTGTATATTGACTGGGATAGCTATTCAAGAAGTACGATGTTTGGGTATAAAATATAGTGATCAACATTATGAGTTTCGCCTTCATATTTATACTCTTTCTGTAGTAATAGCACATATCCGGCCTTACCATCCGTTTTAGGCAAATGGCTTTGACCTCCCGGCGAGCTCAGAGCGTGGCTACAAAGAATGGAACTTGCCGTGGATCATTGAGTACTGGCACCTTTGAGAGATTTATTCGAATACTACAACCAAAAAGTCGAGGTCGTCATTCAATTTTTGATCTTCTTGCCGTATTACCACCCTGTTTATGTGTTGGAGAACGGTTTGCGTGATCATATATGTTCGAGGCGTAGCTAGTGTTTGATGTCAACATGAAGAGTTCAGAATTCCCGGCGTAGCTACGAATTGGGTAGAATTAATGATTATTGCGAATGCAGTAATAGCTACAGCAATAAGCAATCGTATATAGCAGATACCACGTCGGGTTGTTGCCGTGATAAGCCGCTGTTGATGTTGAAGCTCTAACAAAGAGTGGTCTAAGCCTACTTACCGTTGATATTGGTAGCTGCTATTGGTTCACCATCTCAGCCGAGCCGCAATTTCGCACCCTGTTAACCTGGATCAATGACGGCCCTGTCGGATTAATAGGGGCGTCTTGAAATCCTAAAGACGCTTTGGACGAGACGATATTAAACCTTATATTGTGAGTTAGCTAACGAATGATGATGTTTCTTTTAGGCAAGCTAGACAAGTAGTTGTTGATCCATTGGCGGGTAATCGGTCTCCACGGATGGTAGTCCCATTCTTGAGACGACTCAGGACGGTAATCCGTCGGCGGACCTCGTTTAACATATACCAAGATGGCTAGCCCTATTCTCTCATAAACATCAATACCATCATCCATTGGCCTAAGCACGATTCCTACCACTAAGTGGTGCCCTCCATGTTGTATCATCAGGGGTAGAATGAATTTAGGGCTCGTGGCTGGCCCATAAAATGGCCCATCAGAGTCGAACGTGTAGTCGGGCGTAAACTGATGAACTGTCATCACTTCGTAGGTTTGATAAGCCCTATTTCCCTCTCCCGTATATTTCATGAATATCGACCCTTCTAACGCTTTAGAAGTTGTAGAGAGCAGTGGACCCTGAAAAGTCAGCTCACATCGCGAGTACCGGCCTAGATATGGTGGCCCAATATGCTCGACGTGGACGGCTTTCAGGTTGGTGCAATCAAGGGGGTAATGGGGAGACATGTAATTCTTGAACATGAACCATTTCACCCGAGATGTAACGGATGCCCATGACCACGAAGGAGCATTGCTAACAACAGGCTTCTGTGTTGGTCCATTCGCGGAATTTTGGGGGTACGTTTCCCATAACATGTCAAGGAGGAGTGAGTTCCTCCAAAGTCCGGCGAGAAACTTGTCACCTGCGGCCCTCTCCTTGGCAGATTCTTGTGAAATGGCCGCCAATGCGGGCAATTTGTCCTTTTCGAAACTGAGTCCAAGACCGGAGTAATCGTGGACAACATCGTACCACGGGTGGTCATTTGGTGAGCCGTCATCCCATGAATCGTTATGCTTTCTTCCCGGAACCGTGTGGCCATCGCTAAAGGTGATTTGCGCATGGTCTGAGTCATTGCTACCACTTTCGCTCCTTCGGTGAGTTCGGCACTGCCATATCACTTCCTGGCTTCCAAAATGCAGGACTCGTGTTGACAGTGACATCTCTTGATATACCCAACCGCGTTGAAGTAATGGCCAGCCCTCTGCCGTCTTGCTGCCTGCAGGACCGCCAAACCGTGGCATCTGTCCTCGAATATATACCGATCCCTCATAGACCGTGCCGTGAGCCACATAAATGGGATCTCTTTCGCTGTAACACCCACCTGTTCCATCTCTAGACTTAGTAGCGGCGATGGTGAGGAACGCGTTCACATATATTTCGGCCATTTTGGCGGATTCCTCAGCCCAGTCATCGTCGCTGTCTTGTATGATGCAGAGCGAGTCAATCCAGACATAGCAGATGTCTAATCTCCTACAAATGTCGATAGCATCCTGAAATGTCTTGCTTAGGCTCTCCCAGCGTATGCCCTTCTTGAAGTCGTCGATTGTTGTGGATAGGGTCTTAATAGGACTCTGAGATGGTCCCCAGCAATGGCTAAGACATGCGTAGATTTGCGGCTTGGCATCTTCCGTGAGCACGATTTCCCCATTTCCCAGATATAGGATGCGCTTGGGCATGTAATCCTGGCTAGGGTTATCAGTGCGACACAATCCATGAGTTGCTCTGCAGTCGTCTATCCACCCCTTAATCATAATCATGGTTTGCTCGGATGCCGTGCTACTTGAAAGCGGATAGCCTGTTCTTATGGTAGGAAAGCTAAATACATCGGAGTCAATATCTTAACTCAGTCCCTAGCGTCAGCATACCTCGCCATGGCCTTAAGGCTTGCAGTACTACATACTAGTCAATTTGAAGAGTTCGAAGAACCGTCGTCGATCGACTGTGAGTCTCTTAGATTCGGCCTGGAAAATAACTCGCTGGTTGGGATCTGAGTAATAACAGCTAACAGCACGGTGCCGAAGATCGCACGTCTGGCAATTAAGTTGTGCTCCAGCCTTCAAGCGCCCAAGGTCCAGAATTTGGAACTCCCATGGGTCGATGGCATCTTTTTGACGAGAGCAATAAAAGCAGATCGGGTCGGTGGCCGCCATAAATTCGTACACATTCTTGTCTGATTAAGTGAATGATTGGTGACACTTTGGTGAGTGTAGGAAGGGGGGTGTGGAGGTCTCCCGCAATTTGTACCTAGTGTTGTTCCCTTTGGCCCCCAACTTCGGCAAGCGCTTACGTTTCAGCCTTATCAACCCCTGGAAATCTAACACGAGCCGTATCCCCGCCGAGAACACTACATACCTAGGTAGGTAGATAATAGCTGGGGATACCGAAGTATTAATTTTATTTCTGCTTGAGTTAGTTATAGATCTAATAGGATTTAAAATTTAAGTAATTATTTATTGAAATTTATTTACTATTGTATGTTATAACTACTAGATATATAGATGTCTGGAGACCTTAGGAGCTTGGTAGGAAATGTGTTCCAAATAACTTGATAATATCTATCATAGGTAGTTTTGTACAAGATCTTTTTGTCCCATAAACGCATGGTAGAAAACACATGCTAAACTCACCACATACTGTTTTGAGGATATAACTCGAGTGCTCTGCAAGAAACGACTACGAATTTGCTAGTAGCTAGAATCATATACCGTCCCAGACCAGAACAACAGCAGATATAAGAGCTCACTCGTATGTATGTATCTATCTATATAGTCTCATTTTTTAGCAAGGCTCGACCTTTATCTTCACATTTTTGCTAAGAAGTTTGTGCCACTGCATGCAAATTCAGCGGAGAATCATGCACAAACTACCTAAGAATGAGGCAGCCTAGAGGGAGAGAGCCTGGAACCTTCCAATGTTACATAGATAGAGAATCACAAGCTAAATTGCATGAAAGGAACCTGTGAGCCTAGGGGCCTCATGTCTATAAGAAAGCCCTTGGTTCTGATTGTAAATTGGTAGGCTACCTACCTAAGTTCACTAGGACTGCTGCTGTTGTAAATTATTCCCTTCCTAGTTATTGACATGTTCCCCTTGCACGGCATCCGGAAGGTGTTTGAGCAGTTACAATACATTAGGTAGGTAGGTAAGGGTACTTGATAAGATATAGTGATGTTGTAGTGTGCTAGCATATACCTATATCTGCCTTGGGGGGAAATATTAGCATGCTACCTGTAGCATGGACACAATGTACTGGTGTGTTGGCTATGGACATCATCCTTGGGTACCTAATAGTTACTGTTCTTAGGTAGGGCAGGGGGGAGGTAGGTACAACCCCTCTAATTTAGGTACACTGTTGTGTTGTTGCTGTTGCTTAGAGATCACCTGGGCACTTCGACGATAGCTGCTTCCCCATAGGTACTGCCTACTACCTACACTACTAGAGGTCCCTTCCCTTCCATGTTTATTTATGCCTCTCTGCAAACACACCCTCAGTCTCCCCCTCCTCTTCTTTTCTTCATCATCTCCTCTCCCATTTACCAGAGAATTCCCATCATCCTTGTCTAGTCCTAAAGGTAGGTAATCATAAAGACACCTCCTTGCCTTTACATACCTAGTCTGCTCCATAAGCCTCAGCCCTACCATTCACCATTACCCCAAGCCCAAGATAATCAGGTTGTCAGCATGGCCCCGTCATCCACTATCTCAATAATCTTCTAGTGGCTCTAGGATCGTTTCGTGTTATTGATCTACTGACTGTTTTAAGACCTAGGAAACAGTTAATCGAGCGAGCGGGAACGCTAGTTACTAAGCAGACAACATGGCCGGAAAAGATTCTACCCAGCAGGCTAAGTCCTCGGTGTTAGATGCTATGATGGTAAGTTCTAATCATCTAATTGCTGAGACTTATTTTACACACTGCCCCCACCTCTGTCCTTATTTGAATTATTCCTAATCTAGTGCTCACACCGATAGGATGATTTGGGGAACAACCGAATCGAAGATCTGCTAGACGGAGAAGACAATCGCAACGGCCGTCACAGACTTGCCGCTTCAGCCAATACCACAAATGCCACCAAATCCACTGAGCCTCGAAAAAGTGCCCGAGACCCCAATAGCCTCGCAGGGATGTACCGTGGTAAGTACTGAAGGGGATTGCTATAATGATTAGACAATTAACGAGTTGAGATAGCTGCTATTGAGAATGGAGAGTTTGACGATGACGACGCTGCCGGGGTTCAAGGCTTGGATAGCCTAGATAATGGAAATGCGCATCGTGTCAAAAGCTACGCCGTCCGTTCATCATTTGTTCCGATGAACCAAAAGCGAACTAATGATGCAACGGGATCCTTTCCCAAACGACCTAAGTATGACCCAAGGTATGAACTAAGGAAAAGGGAAATGAATCGAAGTTGCCGCTAATATATAAATAGCAACCCAACCTACCGAATTAGTAATTCTAAAAGACCAGCTTCCAATGCGAATACCTTGCCACGTGCGAAGCACCCCTCGACCACTTTCAACGAGGGGCCTCGCGTGTCTTCCTTAGGAGGTATTATCCCAGACGGTGGTGACGTTAAAAAATGGGACAATACTAAGCGCTTGACGGTTCCGAATCTTCCCGCCGGTCGAGGACGCCCCGTGAATGGCCAGAAATATCCCCCTTTGGGACCGACCGTTGGCCGTGGCCATGGGAATAGTGGATTCTTACCCGACTCTCTTCAGAAAATTGATAACCAGATTATAGGGGCCGAACAGCCCATAACCTCCAGGCAACTGCCACATCTTCGCAAGGCAACTGAGAACCAATCCATCGCTTCCCAAGTTCCGGCTATTCCTCATCAGGGATTGCCTAGCTTGACTGAAGTAACGGCTAAAGTCATTGCTCTCGATCAAGCTAGCAATTTTCACAATCTCACCACCTTGGATCCGCGAGAGATTTTCTTCCAGGGGGATGTTCTCATGCCAAACCAGATTGGTGTTGGCGGCGACAAGCCAGCTAAGGGCCGAATAGTTATTTACGAACTTCTTGCAACACCAATCGGCGTTTGGGAAATTACAGTCGAAGGTAGAAAGGTGATTAGGGGCGACGTCCGTGAATTACTAGAGATCCTCCCTGATGGAAGCAAAGTGTTTCTTCGTCGGTGGCCAAATAAGACTCAAGTCCGATCAGAGCCTCTTCGATTCTCGAATGTTACTGAGGCTGAAATATTTACATTCGAAGCTAATATTCGGAGACTCCAATATACCAACTCTTCTGAACCAATCCAGCTCGAGACTTCTTTCGATCTTTCACCAGTTCAAGATGTGGTGACGCCCAGCGAAGCCAAGGAGACACCTAAGAAAGCTATGACACCTGAGACAGCTATCAATCCAACTAAAACATCTGGCTCCGAAGTCGACGGATTTGAACGGACGATACGCGAAAAGGAGGAGGAAGATATTAAACGTATGAAAGAAGAAGCGGAGATGAAGGCCAAGAGAATAGCCGAGGAGGTCGCGGAGAAGGTTAAATCCTGCCTTGTATGGTCGCGGCCTGAGAAATCAGATCTAGATGAACCTAAGCTGGTAGGGCAGACTGCTGAGTGTGTCCAACCCAAAGTCGAGCCCCAGTCGCAGACGCTACCTGTTTCATTGACTACCGGCCTGGTGGTACCAACTCCCACCAAGGCAGGGACTAACCACCACACACGAACGGGATCAGGATGGAGTGATAGCGATTTGATCAACCTGAGCCCTGACTCGGCTAGCGGCTCTAGATATGACTTTAAGCAGAGCGAAACTGCTGAAAGTTGTACTACTTTGGGCGTCGAAACCTCAAAGAGATTACTACCGGGGCCGCACGGAGGCTCTACATCACAAGCCCCCTGCTTCGTGTCGAATAGAGCGCCACTTAAGAGGACCGAAACGGATGCAGTAGAAGAAGTTATTCGGGCTCTTCGAGACGTCAAGGTTCTTGAAGGCGTTCCAGCGTCTGAAGGTCGGTCTGGCGACCCTCTACATATTCTAAGAGGAGACTCTGCATACTACGAAACCTTGGTTCGCAAGTCAAGGCTGCTAGCTCTAGCGCTGGAGGGTTCTTCTGGGCAAACCCTGAATACGGCCTTTGTGGCCAGTTTGCTACATCTGGTGGAGTTGGACGAGTTTCTGAATCTATCACATGAGGATCAGAAAAAGAGTCTAGCAGCTTTGTATACTGTCGTATGTCGCTGTCGCCCTCGAATCACCCGCACATCCGATGAAATCCGTGCGTTACGGTCAGGCTGGGAGACCTGTCCCCAGGCGATCAGAGACTTTAACGCACTGGTTAGAGGAGGATGGGCCAAAGGACACCGAAGGTCATCCACCAACGATTCAATGTCCTTCTTGACTGATCGGTTGAAGGCATTGAGCGTGCGCCATTATCAAGGGTGATTGACCGCATGAGGCAAGTTCGTGTGGAGATGCGAAAAGTGTGTCGCTCATAGCGCCCCCGCCCTAACCATGCGCTATTATGACATAGATGGCTTTGAGGTTATCGTACCCTTGCTCTGAGAAATGGAGTAGGATATATTCTTGCCAACTCAACTCAACTGCACCGATTGAGATGTTGGCATATTGGGGACTAGTTGCTGTGTCACGTACTACGTAGAAATAGCTACGAAATAAAAAGAAACCCATGTTAAGATCCCCTTACCACCCACTCATTATGACTGCGCGGGGTGACCAAATTTGACATGACCCTCTAAGTAGGCGGCCACTTATTAGTGTAGACCTCAACAAGGGTGTCTGTTGGCTAAGTTAGTTGATTCGCCATAGTTTCCGAAACCATCTTGCTGCATTGATTCCGTTCTGCACCGCGATCCCTAGGCAGAGAACAAGACCAAACGAGCTCAAATCCTGCTTCATTCGTCGATTCAGTTGGAGCAGCGTGCCGTAGTGGTCCTATATAAGGTAAGGAGCTCCCCACTAATTTGGGCCAGGTTGGCCAACCACGGCATGCCAACGAGTTCAGCAGATGCCTTGGAGCAGCCCTGTAGGTATCATCATAGCGGTGACCTACCTAGGTACTGAGACAACAACCCAGCACACCCTTTGTCAGCTGGTCGTGTGCTGTTACCTACTGTGGTAGGTAGGTACCTAGTGCTGTGCTGTTGCCGCTACAACAGGGGAGGGAGGGCAGCGACATGTACCTGGCGGGTACTAGTACCCCGCTTGAGGCATCATTCACTGCAGGGAACGAGGTATTGACGAGAATGGCGTACCTCGACCCACTCACATCGGCACAACACCCATCCTACCCATCCACTTCTTTTCCTCTCGTCAAATCATCCAAATCAACACTACCGCCTCCTACCGCCCACCGCCGCTCACTCCCCATCCAAACCCAGCATTATCCATCCTGTCTGTCACTGTGGGTGCATGAGCGGCGGCCCTCAGCTTTTAGCTTCTCGCCCAGTCAAGGGGACCACCAGACGATTCCTTTCTTCTCCATCCCGAAAGCCGATGCTCAGGCCATCCAAGCAGCGGCCATTCCCCCGTTTTGTTTCGCACAACTCGACCGTAATTTCGATCAATCCATTTCTGTCTCCCTTCCATCCGTAGTGTATATTGGTGTCGTATCTGCATCGTGGCTAGGCAAGAGGCAACATAGCAGCAATATGGACGTCCTGTTGTCGCCGAAGCCGTCCTTCTTCCACCATCCCCACGATACTAGTCGACGATCTCCTTCCCGCTCCAGTATGTTGCTTGCTACTTGCTGTTGTACCGCTCCCTATCCCCCTTCATCCACTCCGCACCTTGCTCTTCGGGCTGCTGGGACTGTCGGAGACGACCTCTGACCCCTTCTCAATAGTGTCTCCCTTCCATAATGCTGTCCCTGGTCATCGAAAACGCAAAGCCGACGAGGATGCCGATGAAATGTCCGTTTCGCCGTCCAGCTCTCCGGCTGCGCAGCAACGCCCATTTATCCGACCGTCGAAGAGAGTCCGATCTAGCGATCCTACCGGCCGACCTTTGTCGTTGTCTCGCCTTCTAGAAACCCTCGATGTCACCCAGCTGCGAACCGTTCTCCAAACCATCTGTGAACGACAACCAGATATATGCGAAGAGGTGGTCAAGGGTGCACCGCGGCCATCCGTGGAGTGTGCACTACAAGTCTTGAGCGAATACCAGGCCAGGCTACAGGAGGCCTTCCCCTATGGCGGTTCTAGCTCTGACTACACCTATTTCCGAGTCAAGCAACCCCTCATCGCACTTCTCGACGCTCTTGCCGATTTTACGCCACAATACCTACCGCCAAACGAACCCCAGGCTGCCGTTTCTCTACAATTCCTAGACGGGGCGACAAAGCTAATCCACAGCCTTCCGGAGTGGGAAAGTCAGGGCTATCGCCACCACAAGGAGAACGCCTACGACGAGATATCGAAAGCTTGGGCATTTGTTATCACCGAGGCTTCAAAGAAAGGAGCAGGCTTCGCACTACACTCGGATGGGTGGGACCAGACCTTGGCAAAGCATAACCAACAGGCTGGCGGTCGACTACACTCAGCCATGTCGGCTATGGCTGCCAACGTTGGCTGGGTTGATGGGAATTCTAACGCTGGACCTTCGATTCCCTCATCTAATGCGGCCTCCCTAGTTGATCAACTCATGGCTGGGAACTACGTTTCTTCCGTACGGGTCGGGCCTTGGTAGTAGCACGCTAGTCCAGGACAGGAGTGACGATATAGAGCCAGCATGACTTGCGAAAGGACAAAACAAAAGCGCATGGTGTGATTGCATGAGAGAGAGAGAGAGAGGGAGCGTACGGCATGGCCTGTTTATACATTGATATATGGGCGAGGTTGCATCTGCACATGTTACGCTGTGTCACGACGACGACTATACGGCGGCTTATCTGTTTATGAGGCATAGATTCGGATATGGCGTCATGGTTTACACTTTTACACTTCAGGGCGTTCTATACTGTGTGTGTGGGGGCGTTGGGCCTTTTCCTTTCGACTTGATATCCCTGTTACCCGAATGAGTTCACATGCATCGCTGCCGGTTGGATCCCGAATCAAGTGAAATCAAGACTGTCTTGATGATTATGTGGAGGTGACTAGGCTCATGTCAGTCTTGAGGCTCGCTGATGTTTGTACATATGAGGACTCGTGCCTAGCATATGTTATGGTGGTGGTTATCTCCCAAGGAAGTAGTTTGGGGGGGCATGGCACAGAAGTTGCTTGCCAGGCCATTGATAATGCATCTTTTTTTATAATGTTGCCCAATAATCAGTATCATCCCCAACTGCTTTCTTGAGCTATATGATTCTCTCTTGCGCTGGGCAAGGGTCCTTGAACATTGTATTAATTCTAACATTCAACTCAGCATACTCAGCCTTCGTAGACAGCCAACCTCCTTTATGTAGTAAGATACGTACTGGCCAAGCCCGAGGCTAAAAGAGCGGTAAATTTATGTCGCAATATTTCGGCACCTATGATAGCCGTCATCTTAAAATAGCTGCTTCGCTTATCACACGGCTGAAATGGCATGTTCTCTCAGCTCTGGGTATATTTGTCGATGCGTGGTCGACGGCACGTGGGTATCGACGCTTATTCCCGCGTTTTACTACTATTGGATGTAAGGCTTGTTGCAGTGCACACTACAATTCTCATTTTAATTTCCCGGGGCTGTGGATGTGGGAACAGCCTGTTGGATAATGAAACGTCATGATATTGTATGTAGGTAAATGATAGCTACCTAGGGTTAGTGCAGGATTTGTGCTTATAAGGGCAAAAATTACATATGTATACATTGATTATTTGAGCCGTGTGCTTCTAGATAGGTACTTGGAGCGGAAGGCGCCGATAGGTGGTGGAGGAAGTCAGGTGACTTGGTGTTCTGCCTGCACGTGTTATGTAATCATCCTGCCATGTCAGGTGTAGGTAGTACAGCATAGTGGGACGCCACTCCACGCGTCTAGGTAAGTACCCAAGCCTAAACCTTTTACCTCATTAACAACCCGCCATAGATAATTGGGTGAAACACCACGCCGGTTCGTCGAGAGCTACAACGCGCCAATCGTTGCTTGTCTACTTAATCCATTCGATGGTTTCGATGCTCGCAGTCCGTCTATCTAAAGTGTGAATCCCTCGCCATGCCTGCGTATGTGGTCGTCTACCTTTGTCGTCCTCACTTTGACGCGTCGTAAAACTAACCGTAGGAAATGGAATGAATAGGCCAGGCGACCAACACAGCAGCATTGCCAACCCTTTCGAGGAAACCAAACCGCGTATATCTGAATTCACTGCCATTGAGATTGCCACCCTCCAAGCTCGACTAGAGAAGCAGCTTGGGCCCGAGTACCTGTCCGCTCGTAGTGGCCCATCCGGCCAGAAGGTCCACTACATCGCCGCCGAGAAATGTATCGCCCTCGCAAATGAGGTCTTCGGCTTCAACGGCTGGTCGTCCAGCATCCAAAACATACAGGTTGACTTCGTCGACGAGAACCCCCAAACATTGAAGATTTCCCTCGGTTTGTCTGTCATCGTACGAGTTACGCTGCGAGATGGCACGTTCCACGAAGATATTGGATACGGCCATATAGAGAATTGCAAGGGGAAGGCTGCTGCTTTCGAGAAGGCGAAGAAGGAGGGAACTACGGACGCATTGAAACGGGCGCTTCGGAATTTCGGTAACGTGTTGGGAAATTGCATATACGACAAGGACTACTTGTCAAAGGTGACCAAGATCAAGGTTGGGCCGACCAAGTTCGATGAAGAGAACCTCCATCGACATGCCGATTTCGCCAAGAGGGAACAGGATATTGTCAAAGTGGAGCCCAAAGCCGTCGCTGATAGGAATGGCGATCGCGCCAATTCGAGTGGTGTGTTTGACTCAGATGATATCGACTGGACGGATGCTGATTTGTTGGACATGTAGCATTATCCGATGCCTTAGCTTTGGAGGAAGATTTCGGCGACTTTGACATGGCCGACTTTGGTGTCACCGAAGATGGCCATCCGGACGAGGTGGTATTGCCAGGGTCACACGAGCACCTTACCCGTTCAAGCGAAAAGTCACAGAATTTAATCGCTGGTAATACCAATGATCGCCATGGACAGCCCGTGAATGGTCAGCCCTCAAGGCAAATGCAGCCACCGTCTAGACCTCTTGCTCAACCACCCAGAGCGCCCCATACCCCTAACCAGCAGCCCCATCGACCAGCTGGCCAATTCCAGGGTCGCCCTAATCCACAACAGCCGCAATTCAGGCCACAGAATCACGCAAATGCTGTGGGGACTAACAGAACGATGACACCACCCCCAAACGCAATACCACGACCACCAGGGGGCATGAACCCTCCGAACGGGGCAACTAATGAAACAGCAACCTTCTTTTCGGCACGATCAGTAAAGGACGTTCCAGAGAGTGCCGATCCAGGCACAGCAGCCGTTATAGACCGAGGTGCTAAATTATTTGATCCCCGCGCTGAAAGTCCCTCCATTCGAAAGACGCCTGGTATAGACCACAAATCCTCAAAACCTTTGTCCAGGAACGGCCATCATGTTCCACCAGTAAAACGAGAGCTCGAACAACAACGTTCTGCCCCTAGTGGCCCACCAAATGTTGTCAACCCGTCGCTTAGTCATACAAGGCAGATTGGGGCGCCTGGGGCCGTGGGAAGTCCCCTTGGGAATAGGGGGCAGTATCGACCCCCTACGATGAAGAGACCTGCGCCTGGCGGTGTCGATGGCGGCAGCAACGGCAGTAGGACACCGCTTACTGAGGTCTCGACAAACGGGCCTCCTACAGCGGCCGGAGCCTCGGGAATGGACGTCAAAAGGCAGAAGATGACGTGATGACGGATTATCACATACCCAGATTAGTTGCCACGTATCGAAATTTTCTCCTCTCTTTTCAGCGACGATGGATAGGAATTACGAGGGCTTGGAATGCATGGCTTACGATCCCAGGGCTCACCTCTGGATTTTATATTTGGCTTGAGCTTTTTTACGGTAGGGGTATAGTTCGGCGTTAGGAGTAACTATATTTGCTGCCGCGGAAGGTTTCGGCATAACGGGTTGCGTCTGGCGTTACCTTTAATGTTAAAACTCGTATGTATCAGTTTTGAGCTAGATCAGAGCTAGGCAGAGATATTCAGATATCTATCCTCCCTGCCTCACACCTTAATCCCCGAGCCCGTGAGATCAACCGATGAAGACGCAGTCGTGGGACATAAGGGTATATGTTCCAGGAGCAGTGTTAGGACCAAAGCAGATTGGTGGCGAAATGATCTACTTCATATTTGCGGGTGTGCTAACTTTGCTGTCATTTTTAAGGTTTTGTTCCATTTCCTTCCCTTGGATTCTTACCTAAACTACTCACGAGGTCAACCGGTATGCCCACTCATGTCGAATTTTTTTCTTAATTTTATCTTCAGCTGACTTTTAGAATTGAAGACCTAGTTAGGCGACCCATCGAAACAACCTTATATTGCTACATAACACCAAGACACAATTGCCCCATCGTAAACGATGCCCGAACTATCTAATCGATCAAACTATTGGTCGTCTAGATACAACGTGACCCGATATACTTCTACATATTACGTGTCAAGTTCCAGGCGACCACTATTCCCTAAAGGTTCCTTGTATCAAGTTAAGCTTTTACGAGGCTTTAGAAATAGGAACCTCTGGGACCACAGATAAAGGAGGTAAAATACTACCTAAACGCTGGTATACTTCATCCTATGTTAAACAGTAAATCTGATAGGCAAGTGTTGCGCAATTGCGCGCTTACTCATACTAATTCCCCACCTCAGTTCCGTTCCCCGGGTTGTAGCACGTGAACTTGAACCACGGCTGCTCGGGGTCGTCGAGAGGCGACGACGACGCGACGGCAGTGAGCGGGAGCGGAATGGTGAACATGCCGTGCTCGCCCTTGTCGTCATCGTCGTCGTCGTTGTCATTGCCGTCGTTGTCATCGCCCTTGTCGTCGCCATCGTCGCCCTCCTCTACCTCGCGGATGAGCCCGTCGAGCTGGATCCAGCCCTTTGTGTCCTCAGTCTCCAAGCCCGGGACAACACTCTTCTCGTTCTCGAAAAACCGCCAGGCGTCCGACGCCGCGGAGCGTGCGTAGGGGAGCGGCCGGAGAAGCGAGGAGGCCATCTGCGGCCCCGCGAGCTCGACCCGGCAGCTGCTGTTGTCCGGGCAGGGATACATCATGGTCGGACGCACGATGAAGTCGTTGGGCTTCCCGTCTTGGTACCCCGGAGGCTTCGGCACGGCGGAGCAATACACCCGCACGGCGAGGGGTCCCTTGTCTGGGGGGATGACGTATATATCCATGCACTGCGGCCCGATGCCCAGGCAGCGGAGATGGAGGTCTAGGTCGGAACTGTGTGGTGGTGATCCCGAGGCGGGCGCGAGCGAGGGGAAGACTAGAACACTCGAAGCTAGTTATTACCATCTTGGATATGATTTGAGAGGATATTGGAAGTTTCTAGGCATGACTTCTACCAAAGCGGAAAGTTTCTGCTCTAGAAATCGCTAAAATAGGAAGGAAATAGCCCTGAGATATACTTACGGCTGGTGCTCATGAGGAAGCTGGGCATAGAGATGCGAACTTCCGTCATGTTTGGCAGAGGCGTGTGGGGCGCCGCAGCGACTGCGGACACCGTAAAGGCGCCGGCGAGGAGGGCTGGGGAATACATTGTGGTTTGGGGTTGCTGGGGAGTTGTGCTTGTGATAGGACACAACCTGTTGGTTTTCGGGGGCTGTGTATGATATTATAAAGGAGATGCTTTTTGGGGATTAGGGATAGCGCACGGAGACTATAAGTAATTTCGCGGGCTAAAAGGGGTTCTTTTCTTTTGAATTTCCATCAAACTTTAGTCGTGCTTGTGCTGAGTAGCATGTAGTCATGTGGCTAGAGAATATTCGTTAGATGAGATGGGTGTAGGGGGCAACCTAACAGGTAGAATATATCGATCCTATTGATAATGATATAGTTTACTCGATCAGATGCTGTGAATCAGGCCTCACTAGAGACATTTTGCGTTAGCGGTGGCGTATGAGGCTTTATGTACTAGAAACCCGTGAAGTCTTACTCTTGGTGATTTCTTGACAAGCTAGCTTAATAGAAAAACGCTCGAATAAGACGTATGTAAAAAGTGACCTAGCTTCAAGAGCAAATAGGGCACGTGAAACTAATAAATGACTCGATCACTGTAAATTCAAGCCTTAACAAGGATAGAACTCTAACTAAAAAGTGAGTTACGTCTCTCCACGTAGCCTTCGCGGATATAAATAGGTGAAAACGGGCAGAACGTGAGCCTAAATTCGTCATCTAGTACCTAAACTTTCTTCAAGCCCGAATATAACACGCTATTACTCTGCATTTTGGCATTACTTGAATCTATTTCATCTGTGCGACCTAGCCTTTATATATAAATCAGAATAGAACAAACCAGTGGTGTATAGTCACGCCGTGACCAACCAACTAGGTACATGATGCTGTTCGTCAGTGTTATCGCCAGTCTACTAGCCCTCGCGGGTGCGGCGCCAACGCTCGACAATAGCAGAATAGTAGCACGCGATAGTAACGGGACCCTGGTAGAGACGTCAATCATCCCCGTGGGAGATGTAGGCTGCTGGGACGACGAGCTACCGACGGATGATACCAACGCCGCGAAGGGGAAGTTTGTGGAATGGGGTGAAGACCACCGCATCGACGGCGGAGGCTGGCATGGAGAAGAATATGGTACGTGATTAGCCGTAGAACGCTATGTTCTAATCCTCAGCCCATACATTCCCCCTATCTCTCCCTCTCGCATTCATCGCAAGCCCGAGAGGCACATTTCAGTCGAAATCCTGTCCCCATACCTCTTTATGAGTAATTGCTAATTGGTATATCTATAGGCCATGCGGCTGTATGGATTTGCAATTGCAAACACTTCAAAAAGGATCACGCCATTCCTGCGGAACTCGACGAGGCGCAGAGAATCATTGTGGATATATGTGGCCTCGAAAGCTCCGGATGGGTATGGAGCCATAAATGGCAAAAGAGCTTTAACTGTAGGTTGGGTCTAGTTATTGACAATCCTAGCTCTGGTGGATTGTCAATCTTCAACACAGTCCCCTCTTCTACTTCCCTTTCCCGTCTACTTACGCTCGGAAATATATGATAGAACTATGCTAATATCTTGGATAAACAGTTGGCACTGCCGAGAGACTGAAAATACACGAATACAGTACCACTCGGTGCCCTAGCAATTGTCTGTGGAACAATGACCAAAGGGAGGGTGGCCAAGAATAGGAAGAACGCCGTTTACCTTTAGCAATAACAACACCGATTCGTCCTCGGAATTCGTCTTGGGGAATTCTAGGTGGCCTGGCTCCTATCGTCAGACAGTGATACAATAGGACAAGTGTGAGAAAAGAATTTATACGGCAATGTTTCGGCTTAGGACGAGCCTGTTGTATAAGCTGAAGATAAAGTAATAATCGCTGTTAGTATTTGGACTCGTTGATATTGGACAAAATTGTTACTGACGAGGGTTTGAAGTATAATAAGCCGTGCTACTCAATATATCTCAATAACCCTTTGGATACCCGAAACTATTTCCCCATAATCCTTGCTGGGTGAGTGATCGTCGATAATCTGGCCATAGCCCCCAAAAGGATCGCCGTCGTGCACAGCTAAGCCTAGGACATACCACAGTAAGCAAGCGATTCTTTGAAACTGCCCGGTTAGGACCCGGTGGGTGATACAGGCAAAGGATGCTAAGTATTGACACTATCTCGCAGTAGGATTTGCCACCCCCTCCAAACTACCAGAATCCCCCATATGCAATGCAACACACATCCAGGTACGTATTTGGGGTTTGGTACCAATTGCCCGGTTCTGTTCTTTCGTTTCATCACACGAAACTCATGATAGCTTACTCTAGCATTGACATTCCTGGGTCTGCATCCATTGATACAACACAATGATAGTGGGAGGATTGTCATGGTGGCAGTGATAGCTGAATCACCGGCTTCAGCCACCAGGGCATAGATTCAGGGAAACGAACACCGGAAGGGCATTACAATGATAGAAGGGATTTGTTGCGTACCCCGTTACTAAATTATGTCCTCCTATTGTAGGCATATATACTGCTGTTACTGGCAGCGCAATAACTGCGACGCTTTTGGTTTTGCTCTCGTCCGCCTCGAAATATCCATTATTGCTTCTATACCTTAAGCGCACAGATGTCTTCCATCTACACACCCGATCGAGTCATACCTACGTATGCGGCGATAACAGGCGTCGGAATAGCCTTGACAGGGCTTCGCCTGTGGGTTAGGACTTCATATGTACGGACTAAGCTTGCCGCTGATGATGCCGCCGCTCTCGTTGCTGCTGTGTTCGTGGCAGGGGCTACTGGACTCGAGATTGCGAATGCGGTTATAGGCACTGCTGGCAACGACATCAAATCGGCCGACACGGAGCGACGAGCCCGCGCAGCTCTGAAGATAAATTGGATAAACCCTATCCTAGAGCCCTGGGCGTTTGGCTTCATCAAGCTCTCGCTGTCGCTCTTCTACCGTCGCATCTTCGGCGTGTGGCCCAAGTTTCGCATGGTCAATAATGCAAGCATCTGGTTGCTCGTGGCGTATATTCTGAGCTTTAGCCTTGGCCAACTTTTCCTCTGCGGCTTCAACTTCTATCTCATCTGGGTTGACTTGGACCAGCATTCAGCTAGAGGACATTGCGCTCAGAGAGGGCACTTGCAATTCACCTTTGCCTTTTTCAGTGTCATCACTGATATCATTGTCATTGGCCTCCCTCTAGTCTTTGTAGGAAAGTTGCAAATGTCAGCGCGTAGGAAGTGGGCGACGGCGGGGGTTTTCACCTTGGGATTCTTGTAAGTTATATTAGACCATTAGGTCTCTTGGTATTTCGTTTCACGGACACTCATACATTGATACAGGTCAACCGGGGCTTCCATAGCACGTTTCGTATACAATGCCGTGGCCTTGAAATACGGCTGGTTCGATTTCGATTGGCAGCCAGCGCCAGGACAGCCAGCTATACCCTCGCATATCTTTGTGGTTCTGAACCCAACGCTCCTCGCAACCATCGAGATGGGACTTGGGCTATGGGGCGCCAACTTGCCCGCCATCGCTCCGCGTAAGTATTTCTCGGGGCCATTTTCTTCCTGTGCGGTGATCTCTGGAACATGAACTTTCCCCTTTGATGAAAGTGGTGCCTAGAAACTTTCCATACACTCGTAAATGTTATTTAAGGTGATGATTACTAACTGCGAGTGCTCTAGTCATGCGTAGCTTCCATCCGGTTCTTTTCATTAGCGGGCTGTATGAGAAAGTATCATCGTCATGGACATCAACGGCATCGACAAGAAAGATGTCTGATGCGACTTCAAGTGATGAGGGGGGGCTTCGAAAGATGTCTTCGGTGTCTCATAAGCTATAACGTACAGTCCATTATTCCGCTCGCATATGAGGACGCTAGTAATATGTCGGATACGTTAATATTCGCTCTCGACCCGCCGTGGGGTAGCTTTAAATTGGTTATGGTCGTACATAACCCGAGATGATGCCATTTAGTTGGTGCTATAGGATTGATTAAGACTGCTATGAACACTGAACTCACTCTACTCACTCTACTCACCTTAGGTACGTACTTAGGTAGGTAGGGACACACTGTCGCAGGTCTCTGTAGTGAAAGTACGGACCTTCATAGGAGGTAGGCACTCTTGTACTAAGATTAGGTACGATACCTACCGCCTCGCCTGCCTAACGTATAAGGCACAAAGCAAACATCTGTACCGTGCCTCCTTCTCAATACCTAGGTACATACCTAGATAAGTACGTAGTTATGCATCAATTACCCCACCCAATTGCTAGCCCTTGTTTCAAGTTGAACGTACCTACCTAAGTAACCTGGTTTACACGCTCCGCAAACTTTGTACCTTCCTCTTGAATACGTGTTGGGGATACGTTATAAGAAGGAGGGTCAGACGACTGAAGGTCACCTACCCACACACCTGCCCCCACAACCTCCCACTCTTTCTCCTTCTTCTTTTTCTACCCACCTTGCGTTTGCGTACACCATGAAAACATCCGTATGCTCTACGCACTCCTACCTATGTAGGTAGTATTGGAGCCCTGATACGCAATAAGTATTTATTGGCACGCGAAGGCTCTGAATACCCTCGTGGCTATTTCCAGACTACACGCATCTGAAGCCTTCTCATCCGCAAGGCCGGATCCCCACCTGTCAACCTGAGGTTATATCTCTCTGGCAAACCGACAACCGCCAAAAGAACTCATATAGCCTGAAAGTGTCTTTCCCGCTAGCGTTGAGGCCATTGAGTGGTTCAAGCTACTTTTACTCAACAATACTGACTTGCAGGATCATCCTCAGGAGTCTGCGCACCTTCGCGATGCTCAGCAGTCACTCTGAATCGTACCTGGGTATCTGAAGGTTCTCTGGGACCATGCCCTAGGCCAGATCTTTCCCTGGGCCAGATCTTTTCCTACCAGGTGATGTGTCTGCTGACCTAACACTACGATGGAGACAAATTCTTTACGAATTTCGAATCCCGAGATGTGCCCCCCCCCCACCCCCCCATCGAACTACTTGAGCAATTAAGAATCCCGAGATGGGCCTTCTATCGAACTACTTGAGCAATTAATAGCATCAACATATCCTAAATTTCGTCGGGGGGCAGGAATACAAAAAAGAAGGCATCGAACTAGCCAGGCGGATACAGAAACTTTGGCCAATGCCGCGAGTGATGTGACGGTCGAACTGCTAACCCCGTCGACTGAAGAGTCTGTTATAGACCGCCCCCGATTCAAGCCAGAATGGCAGCGAAGACACTCGAACCCCGAGTTTTGATCGATATAGATTCCGCATGGGATAAGATTAAACCAGAGTGGCAGCGAGTCGGCCGACCCCGCGGCCTACCGCCTCATCGGCCCTGCCTCCCCCCCTTGTCCCCTTCCAAGCAACTCTTTGCTCGAATCTGACTTACCATTCTAGTATAAGAAGCTGAATTATCCAAGATAATCCGCTAAATTATCCAAGATAAGCAGCTGAATTATCCGAGATAAACAACTCAGTTACCCATAATAAACGGCTGATAATGTTGCTCAGTACTTGAAAGGAGAACTTGACCGCTGAATCTAGAGTCATCTCATTCTACTGACCCCCTTGTCGTCAAGCTGACGGATTTCGGGTTATCCAAGATACGTCTGGCCAATGCCAGCGAATGATATAACGATCGAACTGCGAACCCCGTCGACTGAAGAGTCTGTTATGGGCCCCCGACTTTTGATCGATATAGACCCCGCATGAGAAAGATCAAACCAGAATGGCAGCGAGTCGGCCGACCCCACGGCCTGCCGCTTCATCGCCCCCCCTAAGACATCAGGCGTGAATGGAAAGTCGTCTGGTGCGCCTGATATCGATAATCCTCCTAGGCCATCGTTTTGAATATCGTGGACTAGACCCTAGGAGGAGGATCGATACAGTTGGAGAATCGAGAGGTTGAACGCAGACGCAATGACAATCGTGTTAAATGTCATTCATGGCAAGTCCAGTCGACTTCCTTCACAACTTGACCTCGACACGCTTGTCGAAGTCGCGCGGATAGTCGATTACATGAAGTAACCTCGACACGCTTGTCGAAGTCGCGCGGATAGTCGATTACATGAAGTAACCTCGACACGCTTGTTGAAGTCGCGCGGATAGTAGATTGCATGAAGTGCCACGAAGTTAGTATTCTTTTCTGCCTACTAGGGTACGATTAGCTCTACATCACTTCCTCACTCCCCTCTAGCCCAGAATCCTCGTCATCCTGGTCCTCTAAGTCCTTCATGGGCAGAGCCTATACCCTCTGATAGGGCAACAGCAACAGGGCCGCAGGGCCACCCACTACTGTTCCCTTTCTCTCAGCAGACCAATATTCTGCCTTTTATTCTTGAGAGCTCCCATTCTAGCTCACCTTGCGAGCTTTCATTCTGGCTCATCTTGAAAGTTGCCACACAACTTCATGATTGCGTATGCCACAGTCTCATACCAACGTCAAGCAAAAGCTTAGGCCTTGGGAGAAGGTTTCTACTAGACCTCATCTTAGCACCATACTTATTCAGTTTGGATATTATTATTGGATAGCTACCTATGTGCTAGGTTTGTTTTGAATAGATATACTTTCTAGCTCAACCTTCGACTGATCTTAATGTTTTAAATGTGAATGAAGACTTGAATCTAGCCTTGATTGTAGAATGTAGGTCTTTTGCCATTATACATGTTAGCCTCATTTAAGACTTGTAGCTCTTCTGTGATTTTATGAATTGATTTTGTGCTAGTTATAATATTACATATATTAATAGCTTGCAATTTAAATGCAGCTTGTAATTTAAATACAGCTTGTAATTTAAATACAGCTTGTAATTTAAATATAGCTTGTAATTTAACTACAGCCTGTAACTTAATTACATCGTGTAATATATATAAGTTTAGTTATTCTATGATAGTGTGTGGTTTATAGGTATGTCGAACCACTTTGCACAGGTATATAATATCAATAAATACCCCTTTTAAACGTAATTGGGTAAATGACAGCAAGGAAAACGATGTACACTTACAAACCAAGGTCAGTCAAGTTCCAGGTCCTATGTTCAATTCATTTCGCGTTTGCGTACGCCATAGCTCTATATGTTTAAATGGATGGATTGTGTTTAACGCCTTGAGAAAGTGATATAAAGCATCACTCCAAGCCTCCAAGAGGGCATTAGGCGTGGCACGCTATGCCGCTATCTAACTAGTTACACGGCGGGTTTATAGATTCCGTATTTATACCTCGAGGGCCTGTTATTTTATGAGTACGTGTCCACTCCTTTTGGGACTGCCGTGCCGTGTGTGTTCGTTTGTCCTTGTATGACGAGGTTTTAAGACCTCTTCGTGGCTCTATATAGCCCCCATACGCTCTACGCAGTCCTAGTCTAGGACCCCTGATACTCACGCAATGACAAACGTATCAACAAGTCTTGCCGTCCACAAACAACGGGTACAAGCACAAACACTGGAAAAACTGTTTCGTTTGCGTCCTTCTCCCGCCCTATATTAGTGTCGAGTATACTTGCAAGCAGTTTGATGCAAACTGGCAGTATGAGAGAGCGGTCAGCTGTTAGATTGCCTCGCGTCTATTTCTCTTGTTGAAATTCTCTATAAATAGCTCTCCATCCCCCTAGAGCATAAGAGAATAGTTGATTCACATACACTCCTTGTTTCAAAAGTCCAATCACTTCTCATCTTTCTATATATATATATATATATATATTCCAAACACATATACCCACGCACTAGTGCACATAAGAAACGTATGTACAAACGTATTCATAGCTCCGCGTGCCCACTGATTATCAAATGGCTGACAGCTTTAGCTTTAACGATGAATCAAAACAACGATGAAGACGACCACAGCGATGGCCGCAAAAACGGTTCCAGCCTAACAGGCAGCCAAAGTGGCAACGAGCAAGAGAACCAGCAAAACCCCGTCACAGAGCCCGCCGATGCTCAAAATCAGGCCGCTACTGCGACCGAGAGTGATGGAGGAGAAGACGAACACGAAAAGGAAGGAGGAGAGGCACCCAACATGACTCTCGTAACCGTATCAACAGCCGAAGCATTGGAAACGTTGTCCAATGCTCCTCCAGATGCCCTTTGGGCTCTCGCGCTGGCTCTAGCAGAGGAGGACGTGGAAAACTCCGAGACCAATTCCTCTGGCAAACCTCTACCGACAATCGCGGAATGCTTGTCTCAAAAGACAGAGGTGTAAGCTACTGTAACGCAGGTACGAAGTCATCTACAACCTCGCATGCATGCTGATTTTGAACTAATTGACGGCCTTAGTTCCAATTCAACCATCTGAGATGGCTATCACATCAAACCGCATATCATTTCCAACCCCATTCTGCCATCATACACGACGAAATGAACTTTCCTATCAAGTTCTCACCCATCCTGAGCGAAATGATGCTCGACCCGACGCCGGGATGTACATTATCTATATATATACTACACACATCATTTATATATACCACACACCACGCATACCACCCATGATGGCTGGCGCGCCTGGGCTCTTCACATGATGGCCCTTAGCGGTGCCCCTGATCAAAGGGTACAAAGGGTGGAATGGGAAGAGTGGCGCTATATGATAGAAAGCATGGAAAATGGCATGTTATCGTCTTTAAAGGAACATCGCGCCGTAAGCGTACCGGAGAATACCTGGCCTATGTTCCCGCCATGGTGCAATTCGGACGGTAACCCCTGTGGGTTTGAATCCGTTGATATTTCGGTCTGGAGACTTAGGAGCTTTCCCACTGATATGGGCTTGTGAAAGAGGACGTTCTGACCTAGTTCATGTTTTACTAAAGCATGGGGCTGATGTGAAGCCATTTCATGAGTTCTCCGGTGTTTACCCCTCAGAGCACTACTCAGCACTATGGGCAGCGATTGGCAGATACGGGTATTTGCAATCTTTGGTGCTGGATGGATATGAATGCGATGAGTCAGATGGTGAGGCTGTAATACGGATAGTTAGAATGCTGTTGGAGCATGGGGCTGACTGGACATCCCACAAGCAGAAGCTACTCCAAGCAGCAATTAAAAAGGAAAGGTACAAATATCCAGAGGAAATCATGGCGTTGCTAAATGAAAGTATATCCGAAGCGGCGCGAGACGCCGAAGATATCGAAAACATCGCGGAAGAAATTGCGAGGATAGAAGTAGAGAGTGCCAAACTCCGGGAAAGAGAGAAAGAGCAAGAGAAGCAGAGATACATGCCCGCCCTCGCAGTAATCGCGTCTTTGCAAGAATGCGTCTCGAAGCCAGACGGAGACGGGACAAACGGAAATCCTACATACAAGAACATCGAAATGGGCAGCATACTAAGACAGGGCGGGTGATCTAACAAGGGGTTAGGTCGATTACATAAGGAGGATCCAGCTGAAGTTTTGATGATTTCCTGTATAAATAGCCTAGCCCCTAGCCTTGATTTCAGCTGGAGGCTTACCTAACACATATACTACATATATTTCTTTTTCTGATTTTTCTAACTTTTTTCTTATGTGAAATCTCTAGATGGCTAAAAGAATGACACTAGTTAGGCCTTTAGAGTACAGCCAGGTTAACCTGAGTTGTTTTAATACGTTCCAAACAAGAATCATCCGAGCGCAGATTGGATGCTCAACACCAACACCAGCACCACGGCCCAAAACAAGGATACCGCCGGCGACTCAAGCGCTGAGGTTGGACTGAAGCTATGCATACAAAAGCAGCATAGGTTGCTAGTTAAAATACTGCCTGTAATTAAAATACTACCTGTAGTTACAATACTACTTGTAATTAAAATACTGCCTGTAATTAAAATACTACCTGTAGTTATAATACTGCTTGTAATTAAAATACTGGTTGCAATTAAAATACTATTTATATATAAGCTTTAGTTTTATAATATTTAACTTAATAGTTAAAATATAGCTTACAATTAAAATATAGCTTACATTTAAAATACAGCCTGTATTTAAAATACAGCCTGTAATTGAAATATAGCCTGTAATTGAAATACAGCCTGTAAGTTTTACCTGGGTAACTTTATGCATGGGTCCTGTCACAGTTAGACTACGATAGGTGGGTCCCTATGGGTCCCTTGTGCTTTGTGGTTGTCCTTGTTCGGAGTTAACATACAACCAAAAGTAGCAGTATAATGATTATACATAATTACTATATATAGTATATATAGTCCCTGTTTAATACTTTTTTTAATTTTTACAAAAGTAATAATATAAGCAATTAAACTTTACACTTAATAAGTTATAAGCTTAAGTTTTGCTTAGTTATACTTATATAGCGTTTTTTATAACCTAGTTAGTTATTTTAAAATAAATTAACTATTTATAATAAATTAACTATTTAAAATAAATATAATGCAAATAAAAACCTTTAAGCAGGTTAAGTACTATAAGCATAAAAACAAAAAGCTAAAAATTTAGCATTATTATATTATTAAATTATTATACTTTTAGGCAAAAAATTATTATAAAATTATTATTATATTTTTAAGCAAGTAATTACTATAAAATACTATTATATTTTTAAGCAAATAACTACTATAAATATTATTTTTAAGTAAATAATTATTATAAAATATACTTTATTTTTATGCAAATAATTACTATAAATATTACTATAACTTTTACTTAATAGCATTTTTGCTACTAAACTTAATATAATATATAAAACTATTAATTTATATTAAAATTTTAAATTTACTAATATATATATATATATTTTAAAATAATATAGCTTTTTACTATTTATTATTATATAATATTATATTATACTAAACTATACTATATTATATTACATTATATTATATTATATTATTTAATATGCTTTTTAAATATTACAAAAATTAAATTACTAACTTATTTAATAACATATTATAATAGCCTATTAAACTATTACTATTAAAGCTTTTTATATTGCTTATAAATATAAAGTTTAAAGTATAAAATATAACTAGCAATAATAGCTATAATAATAATTATAATAATATAAACACTAATAACTTAAAAATTTATAACGTTTAAAATATTACTAAAAAGTACTTAAACATAGTAAAAAAACTACTAAATAAAACTAACATTTTTTTAATATTAATAAATACTAATAATAACAATAAAAAATATTAAAATATTTACGTTTACAATATTTAAAATATTTTTATAAATAATATACCTATTATAATAAGTAAAATTGTTTTACTATTATATATACCTATATTTAATATAAAGCTTTAAAGCTTAAAAAAGCTTAAAAGCAAAGTATTATTAACTATTTATTATATATTAAATATATTTATTAAACAATTTAACACTAAAAATTAATAACTACAAATAAATTAATTATTATTATTATTAATATAAGTTAAAAAAATTAACCTATATAATATAATTATATATTTTAACGCATATAAACTTATTAAAAATAGCACTTTATACTATAAAATATTTACTTTAAAAAAATTAAATAACTAAAACAATTTTAAACTTATATTTAAAAACGTTACTAAAAATAAAAGCATATTATTATTTATTATAAAAGCTAAAATAAAACCTATAAAACCTAATAAAAACTGTTTTACAAAAAAGTAAAAAAACTATATTAAATGCTATAATAAATACTTTTTTTTAAATAATAACTTATTATTAAGCTTAATTAGCAAATGTTTTTAGTATTTTAAAAATAAAATATAAAAGCTAAAAAACAAAATAAAAGCTTAAAATATACTATATTATTACTATTAAAAAAAAAAATATATAAAATTATAAGTTTAGTTTTTTTACTAATAAACAATAAACTTAACAAATATAAAATAATATATTAATATTTTAAGTTTTTTAATAATATTTAATTAAAATTAAATAGCTTATAACTTATTTAAAAACTTTTTAAAAAACTTTTTTAACTATAATATATTATTAAATTAAAAAAATTATTTTTTTACTAATGTTTTTTAATTTACTTTTTATATAAAGTTGCTAAAATAAACAATAATATATTTATTATGCTATAAAAACTATAAAATGCTATAAAAAAAAAAAGCAAACAAGTTGCTACTAAAAATTAATATTTATTAACATTTTTAATAACATACTTATAAAACAATTAAACTAAAATTAAGGCTTATTTAGCTTTTAAGCATATTTATAACAAAAAAAAAAAACTTAAAAGCAACTTTTTATTAAATTAAGCTTTTAAAAACAAGCAACTTTTTAAACATACTAAACTTAACAAATATATAAAACTTTACTAAAAAGTTTGCTTACTATATAGTTAGTAAAATTATAGCAAAAATTATAGTTTTAAAAAATATTATATACTTAAACAAAAGCAAAAAAACAAAAATTAAACTTTTATTGCTAAAAAACAAAATAGCCGAACATTTAGTTAAATACCTAACAATTTATTAATATAAACATTAAATAATAACTTTTTTTTCGACTAGCTTAAAAACATAAACAATATTTTTAGCAAAACAATAAATAATAAATAATAACCAACTGTTTATATAGCTAATAATATTAAACTTTTATTATTAAACTTGTTTAAACTTACTATAAATATACTTTTTAATTTTATAAATGCTAAATTTTTAAATTAGCTTATTAATAGCAGTATATTTTATTATATTTGCTATAAACTATAAATGTTTAATAACTATATATTATTTACTAGCTTATTTGCTATAAACAATATAAGCACTAGCACTTTTATTTTAAGCACTAAAAAAGTTTTAATAATAATATAATATATTATTAACACTTAACTAATTATTTTAAAAAACATACTATATATTTTATTTATATTATTAAACTTTTTATTGCAAAAATACTTTATAAGTAAACCTAGAATTACTTATATTAACAATATATATAGTTTAAAACTTTTTTATAAATTTTAAAACAAAGCTAAAACTTTAATATTTTAAAGTTAACTATATAAATATTTTTATATGCTAAAATACTTAATTGTAAAAACTATTAAGCATTAAAAAATACTATATAACTTTAAACTTTTTAATTTTATAGCTTTTATTACTAAAAATAGCAATTATTTTATATTTATTACTTTTTTTTACTAAAAATTAAAACATATAAACTTTAATAACTACTAAACTTTTATTAAAGCTTAAAGCATTAATATTTTAAATAATTATTTTAGTATATAATATAAATTTTACGTTTTAGCAAAAAGTATAGCTTAAAAACAAATAGTACAAGTACTATATATAACTAAGCAAAAATAAAAATAGCATATAAACTTTAAAAAACCTATTTAGCTATTTATTTTTTAAAAAAAACTATATTACTTTTTTATAGTAAACAATATAATCTAGCTATTTAAAGTTTATTTACTAAAACAAAAATTTAATACTAAACATTTTATTTAATAAAATATTATATAAATTAAAATATAAACAGGTTTTAAAGTTTAAACAATAAAAGCAAACAATAGTAAAAAATTTAAAAATAATAGCTTACTAGTTTACTTTAGCAAAAAAAAAATATAACTTAAATTTATAGCGTTTTATATATTTAAATAAAACAGCTTAGTTAAACGCTTATACTAAACATTATAAAAACTTATATAAGCTATACTTTATAATTTTTAACTATTTAAAAAGTTATAAAATAAAATATTTTATACAGCAGTTTATATTTAGTTTAAAATATTAAACTTAATATTAAACAAAATAAATTTTATAGAAGCTTAAATAAGCAAAGTTTTTTAAACTTAACACTTAGTTTATTTAAGCTATAAAGCTTACAAACTAGTTTTAAAATTATTATATTTAAAAAAATTAAATAATAAAGCTAAAATTTTAATTTTTGTTAAATATAAAGCTAAAAACTTATATAAGCTTTAAAATATAGCTATAAGTACTATTAAACATACTAAAAAAGTAATTTTTAATAAAAACGTTAAGTTAAACTTTACAGTTAAATTTAATTTTTTTAACTTAAGCTTAAACTTTTTTATACTTTTTTATACTAAAATAGTTTTATTTACTAAATAAATTTAAAAAATATAATAACTAAATATTTTAAAACTTTTTAATGCAAAAGCTTTAGTAATATATATTAAAGCAAAAAATTAAAAAATGTTATAACACAAACTACTAAATTATAATATACCTATAAAATTAAATTAACTAACAAAAGCTTTTAATATTAATATTACTATAAATTTTTAATAACTAAATAAATATAAACATAAAAATATAATAACTAATAACTTTAATTTTATTATAACAGTAGCTATATTTATAGCTATTAATAAAAACAAACTAAAAACTTTACTATAAAAATAAATTTATTTAAAAAAAATAAACCGCTAAATTAAACAACTAAAACTTTAAATTAATAAAAAAATTTTAAGTTTAATATTTTTATTTTTTAAATTGTTTTTTAAAAATATTTATTAATTTGCTTTAAAAGTTTACTATATAACATTATACTATGCTAATTAAAATACTTTTAAATTTAAAACATATAAACAAACTATAATTTTTACTAAAGCTAAACGTTAAAAAGCTGCTATAAACAATAAATTTAACTTACTAAAAAAAAACTATACTTAAATAATAATTGCTTTTTTTAAAAATACTAATGTACTAATAAACAAATAAATATATAAAATTAAACAAAGTTTAAACAGCAAAATTATTTAATATAAAGCAAAATAAGTTGTTTAAAAATTTAAACAAAAATATAGTATTAATTATACTAAAATTTTTACTTTAATAGTAAAGCAAAAAACTTTTTGTTTATTATTTACTTTTACTGCAATATATAGCTAAAAAATTAAACAAATAAACATTAAAACTGTTTTTTTATATAGTAATATTAATAAAAAAATATATATATAGTTATTTTTTAAATATAATAGCTTAAATAAAGTTTATAAGCTTAAAAAAGCTTTATATAGCTTAAAGCAAGCTTTTAAAATATAGTTTAAAATTTTAACTAATATTTTACTTTAAATAAAATAATATTGCTTTAAATTTAATAAAGCTATTTTTTATAAAAATTAAATAATTTTAGCAATATATATTAATAATATATTAATTTTTAATTTTAAAAAAAAAATATAAACAAAATAAAATAATAATTTATAAAACGTTTTAAAATGTTAAACTTAAAGCTTTATAAATTTTTTTTAAGTATTTAAATTACTAAAAATTAACAAAAAAAAAAAATTTAACTAAATTAATTAATATACCTAAAAAAAGTATTTAAATATGCTAGCTTTAAAAATATTATACTTAAAAATATTTTTTTAAATATAAAAAAAAACTTTAAGCTAGCATTTTTTAATTAAATTTTTAACAATAAACTAAAATAATAATATTAGTTTATTATAAGCTTTTTAATATTTACTATAATTAATATATAATTAAATCTAGCATATTTAATATTTAAACTTAGTTAATTTTTAGTTAATTTTATATGCTAATATAAAAATGTAGTAAAAATAATACTTTAATATATTAAACATATTATAGTACTAAAGCTAAAATTTAATAGCATAAAAAAACTTATTTTATAAAGTTTTTTAAACGCTAAATAAGTTTATAATAAATATAATAGTATATTTACTAAATATTATATTTTTATACTTGCTAAAAATACTATTAACTAAAAAAGTAAAAAACAGTTTTTAATTATAGTATTAAGCACTAAATCTAAATATATAAAACTATTTTTAGCTAAACTAAAAATAGTATACTTAAAAAGTTTATTAACTAAATTAAAGCATTTTAAAATAAATAAAACAGTTAATATTTTTATTAATAATAGCAATATAAGCTAATTAAACAAAAACAACAAACATTATAAACAAACTAAGCATATTTAATTATATTTTTATAAAATTAAAAAACTATAAAATAAAAAAGCTATAAATATTACTTAAATTTTACAAATAAAAAATTTAGCTAATATAAATATAAAAATATTGCTAAAATTAAAACTTAAACGCTAAAAACAAACTATTAAAATATTATAATTTTTATTTTTACAAAAATTTTAAACTTGCAAGTTAATATATAAATTATTAACTGCTTTTTTTAAACTTTTTTTTTATTTTTTTTTAATAAACTTTATTTTTTTTTTTTAATAAAATATTATTAACTTATTGCTTAATATTTTTAAAACTTTATAAATTACTATATTTAAAACTTTTACTTTTTTTTTTTAAAAAATATAAAATACTATTATTTAAATATTTATTTTTAAAACTAGCTTTTTAATAACTAAATATAATTAATAATAATAGTTTTAAAAAAGTTTATTTTAATAGCTACTTTTTATAATTATATAAACTTAAAAAATTAGCATTAGTACTTTTAAAAAACTTTAATAATGCTTTTATTAAAAAACAAATAAAAAAAGCTATTAAAAAAAAAAATAAAAAGCTAATTAAGTTTATTAATATAGTAGCTTTAAAATGTTTTAATGTTTAAAGCGCTATAAAAAATATATTATTATTTTATTTAAAAAAAAAAAAATTTTTATAAACGTTATAAAATTTATAAGTTTTAGCTTTTAAATAAACAATTTAACAAAAAGTTATTAAATAAGTTTTTAAAAATTAAAAAAAAAAATATAAAATAGTTAATTAAAAAAGCTTTATAATTGTTTATGTTTAATTTATAAAAATTATAAAAATAAATTTTAATAAAATTAAAATAGCAAAAAAAGTTTATAAAAATTTAAAGCTTTTAATAAAAATAAAAAGCTTAATAGGTTTTTTACTTAAAGTTTTTAGTTAACTAAAAAAAAAACTAAAAAAGTCGCAAAAAAGGTTAAAAAAAATACAAAAATAAAAAGAATAAAACAAAACTTTGGTATTTAAAGCATTAAGATTATAAGTTTTTTTTTTAGTACTACTACTACATTTAAAGCAAGGTGTTCGAAGTTAACATACAACCGAAAGTAGCAGTACAATAATTATATATAACTACTGTACACAGTATATATAGTCCCTGTTTAATACTTCTTTTAATCTTTACAGAAGTAATAATACAAGCAATCAAGCTTCACACTCAACAGTCCTAGCTTCAGGTGGCTGGAGATCACCCAGCCATGACTGGTCCTAGCTTTATGCATTGATCGTACCTAGCTCTATGCATGGGTCCTAGCTCTATACACCTAGGTAGGTATGTTGCATGCACATATAATTTTTTTCACCTAATCCATTATCCTACTAACTACCTGTTGTTTCATCCTTTATTTTGCAACAAATATTTCAATTAATACTTTAATTCAGTAACTTCTCATCGGTATTTAATTATATCTTACTTTAGATCTATATATTAGCTCATATATAATTGAATTACCTAGTTTTCGAGCATAAAATGGCCCTGACGCCCAGTCGTTCAAGCTGGCCTTTTAATGGCCCCCCAACACCTCAGTTCACAAAAAAAGCATTGAGTAATACGCGCAGCGCACTCAATTCAGTGAAAAATGAGTTAGATACCATTACTACTAATGGCACAGATTTAGCGAAGCGAGCTGGCTTTGAGGATACGGAAGCACTCGCTGTTGTGACCTCCTATGATCAAGCAATGGCCGCATATGATGTAGCGACGAATAAAGCCAAATCCCTTAGCGACCAGCTCGAAAAGAGTTTTGGCTTGGTAAATGGCGCTATAGCGGACATGGGTGGCATTACCGAACTCTCTACAGCCATCCCAGACAAGATTCCATCAGACCTAATCGTGGTGCTTTACACGCTCGTGATTAAGCTATCTGGCAACCTAGATGTCATCCGCGGCATTAGTGCCGAACATAAGGCGATGCTATGGAATGAGGAAATAGCAAGAGGTCATCAGATTCCCAACAAAACCATGACCAAAGTGCACCAGAAGGTGCAGAGAATCCTCGAAGAGGATGACGAGAATCGTCACCAGAGACACTCCTCGCTAATCCCAGACGATGATGAAACCGCCAAGAACGTAGCGAAACTAAAGAGAGACCTCCAGAAGGCCCGTAATGGCTATGAAAAAGTTAGTCACGATATGGGCGAAATGGAAGCCAAGATTATGGAGTTGGAAGAACAGATTACCGAGCTCAAGGTTGATAAAACTAAAGTGGAAGCCGAAAACGCTGAACTTTTCAAGGCAGCGCAGAACTGCGAACCTGAGTTAAGAAAAGAAATAGAGGATCTAAGATTAATCTTGGACAACAAAGAGATACTCGCGCAGCAGTATACAATTGATGCGGACAAGAAAGAGTATCTCGAAATGAAGCGATGGAGAGAAAAAGAGGAAGATTACGATGCGCAGTTTTCCAATATGGACTCCTATATCAACAACTTGAAAAAGACTGTACGCAGTCTTGAGAAGGACAAGAAGATACGAGACATGGACTCTGCTGAAGCAAATAGACAAGTTCGAGAACTGAGCCGGGAGCTTAGGGGGTTAAAAGATGATCACAAAGCCCTCATCGAATCAAGTAACTCCTGCGTCAAGGAAAACAAGGGTCTTGTCGAACTTGTTACGTCTCTTCAGGCTAAACTTGCGGGATCACCGCAAGTCGAGAAGTTACAGGAGCGCCTGCAGAACGTCAACGATAATGCTCGTCAAGTGGATGATGAGCGTAAGAGGCTGCTACAGTCTGAAAAAGAGCTAAAGCAAAAGCTCTCTCAGTCCGAATACTCGAACAATTCATTGAAGGGTCAACTCGCTTCTCTGAAGATGGAGCCCGTCAACGACCCAGGCCTGACAGAGGGCTTACAGGACCGCGTCAAAGAGCTGGAGGCCATGTTAGACGCTTGCGCCATCGAGAAGCAGGAGCTTTCAAACCAGAACTTCACGCTTGCTACTAACAACGCGGGATTGAAGGAGAGCATCCAGGCTTCTCGGCTTGAGATGGATTCCCTCCGCACAGAGCAAGTTGAGAGTGCTGCCAAGGCCGCCGAAGCGCAAGGCAGGGTCGACGAAATTCGCAAACAGGTCGAGGGACTTCAAAACGACAAGGCCGCACTTGTGGAAGAGCAAACCCGCCTTTCCGTACGGAACAACTCGTTAGCGAGCGATGTCCAACGTCTCAACAGCGAAGTGGAGGATTTCCATAAGAGAGATGTTGAACACAGCGCAACAATTGACATGCTCAATAGCAAAGTTTCCCAAGTAGAGCTGGATTCAAGTTCTATTCGGCGAACCGCAGAAGAGTTCCAGAAGAAGTATAAAGAAGCCGAGACTTCTCTTACACAGGTAACAGCTGACTATGCAGAAGCCGTAGATAAGCTACAAGCAACCGAAGTAGAGATGAACAGCCGCCCTTTACCAGCTGATCATGCAAAGGTCTTAGACAAGCTCAAAGCGGCTGAGGCAGAGATCGATTCTCGTCCGTCAGCAACTAAGCATGCAGAGGTTTTAGAGATGCTGAGGGTAGCCCAAGAAGAGGCCAACAGCCGCCCTTTGCCAGCTGATTATGCAAGGGTCTTAGACAAGCTCAAAGCGGCCGAGGCAGAGATCGATTCTCGTCCGTCAGCAACTAAGCATGCAGAGGTTTTAGAGATGCTGAGGGTAGCCCAGGAACAGGTTAATAGCCGTCCGTTGCCGCCTGAGTATACTGACGATGCAGTGCAGGTCGATGATGCCCGCGAGCGCTTAGATGGCTGGCGCGTCTGGGCCCTCCATATGATGGTCCCCGGCACCGCTACCCTAGATCAAAGAGTCGAATGGGCAGCATGGCGCGATATGATAAACAGCGTAGAAAATGGCATGGTATCCTCTCAAAGTGTAGAGCGCGCCATTAGCTTTCCCGCCAATACCTGGCCTATGATTGAGCCATGGTGCAATTCAAACGGCGTATCTTACAAGCAACAGTCCGTGCAAGTCTCGATATGGGAGCTCTACAGCCTATTCCTCACAGGGACTACAATCTCTAGCTATGGCTTTAGCCTATTGCGGCAGATATACCAGGCTCGTAAGTATACGCCCCCAGAAGCCGATGACGAGTTCTTATCTCGCTATATAACGGCCGTACTAGAAAAGGATGAGGAGCCTTCTCTTGGCACCGCCATTTTTACCATAGGCATTTTCCAGTACGTAGAGGACATTATGCGGCATTCGTGGCCCCATCGTGCAAAAATGTACGATGAAAAGAGAGATATACTCGAAGCATACATAATGGCAAAGGCACCAGAGCTTCTTCGAGAGTGGTTTAAGGCTGTTAAGACCCGCGACGTTGAAATAATCAAGTCGTTCTGTCTCTCAAACGGTCTTATAGTTAAACAAGGGTCCCTAGGTATAATATCTGGTCCTACTATCTCCTGGACCATTTTTGTCAACCTTGACAACCACTCGTGGGTTGTTAGCCAATGTTGGCGCGGGACTTTGAAGAGTGTTGATGAGTTTTTCGTTGATCCTCCTTCAAACCGCGGACTTGAGCCATTTGCTGTAGACCTCCTAAGCGACGACGAGTTTACATGGCTTTTTCAGTCCTATGTGCGTGGCACAAAGCCGCCAAAGCCAATGCAGAGAGATTAAGCTGATTTACATCCTCTATCATAGGATTATAATGAGCAACTAAGATATTCGCAAATAGTTTTCTTGCTAAACTTTTCATGCTAAATAATAAATCTGCTACCATAATTCTTTTAGTGATAAATTACACGATGTAATTAAGTTACAGGCTGTAGTTAAATTACAAGCTGTATTTAAATTACAAGCTGCATTTAAATTGCAAGCTATTAATATATGTAATATAAGCAGTAGTTAGCACCTAGGATAGTTAGAAAAGCTTTACGCAACAATAAAAGTCTTTTACACACCTCAAGTACAAAGTCCTTAATAATATATCTCTTCAATTGTACGCCATTGGACCAAAAGATCTAGCGATATCCCTCGACTTGGGATATTCAGGGCTACCGTACGTTATATATGTGAAATCGAGAAGACCGCGGTCGAAGTACGAGAAGGCTTAGGGAGATTAAAGGCTAGGTTCGAACGAATATGCGAGCTCGACGAGGCGGTTGTGCGCATCTAACAAAGTGCCGAGCAAGAGCTTCCAACAGCCTCGGCAGAGGGTATAGAGCATACGGCATCGGTTCTAGAGGACATATTGGGACTAGAGGACGCCAAACAAGAGTTGGAGTGATGCCGACCTCTACTAAGCCTCCCGTACTCAATCGAAAGGTTTCCATCATCACCTCACTTTTCACCTCCCACGAGGGGAGTATTTTTGGTGCTGGTCGACAAGTCTTTTCACCCACCCATCACCCTTCGGACGTGCTTTAATGGAGGCCTCCAGTATCGGGAGGACATATTGGAAGGGAGAATCACGTTCAGTTGTGGCTATGTAGCATATTGACCTCGATAAAGGCTTACGCTCTCCCCTCAATAGACACATCCAAGCTTAACGGTCTTACAGTCAACAGTGCATGTTTAGTAACCAACGGTCAAGGTGATAGTTAATAATAAATGGACGTCGCAAAGCAAATGAGATACAGTATCAAGTTAGCTGTCCTAACAGCTAAAATGCGCTATAGGTATAGTGGGCTTAGTGATATGAACCACGATAAATCTGGTATCATTGTTACCTAGGTACCTAGTCGAATATCTACCTACTCTCGCGCGGGAACAGCCGGGTTAGTGTGCCAAGAGTCCACGAACATGGTAGGTTTTACTGAAACCTTGCGCATTTCCCAATACGGACACAATCCTATTCATGATTGGAGCGAGACATAATAAGGTTCGGGATGGAGGCACCGTCCTCATGCATTGACCCGAGACTAAATCAACTTCATCAATATATTGACTCTCGTATGGCAACGAAATGCTGATAGAGATGGTTCAGGCTCTGGGGAGCATCACTTACCAGATTGATTTTACAGGGTGGCTTGCTTGTTCGATCGCTTTCCTCTCATAGATAACTTAGACAAATATGAAGTCTCCGGTTTCGGTTGTCCAAGTGTCTCCATAAAGTGTTGGCTTCGTACTCGAATAACCATTTCGTTTTGTATAACCATTTGCACCCACTATAGTACTTACTATGTAAGCATTTAACCATAGACACCTAGGTAGCCACGTTTAGGTATAAACAAACTAGATTCTCTTTGTAATTTTGTACACAGGGCGGCGTCTAACCGAATCTTCGTTGCCTAAATTCTCTCTTTGGATTTCCTCACTGTCTTTCCCCAAAGTTTACCATCCACGTAAACGAGCACACACATAAGGATCTAACTCCGTACACAACACGTCCTACCCTTCCCTTCCCTTCCTTTCTTTCCCTTTTTCCCTCTAGATACACAACATTTGTGGTCGTCCCAAGGATGTCTTCATATCAGGGGAGAGGTGGCGGTCGCCATGATGGCAACCGCGGAAGAGGTTATCACCACGACAAGGGCGGCGGCCAATATGGCAACCCCCATAAGCGTCGATGGGATTCCCCTTCGGAGCCATATAGAAACGACAGACGTGAGCAGAATGCTCACAAAAAACATAGATACGATCGAGACGAGTCAAGCCGAGGCCAAGGAAGGCAATTCGAAGCGAGTCATCGAGAACAGAATCGGGCTCAACAGAACATGAGCCTGCCTATCAACCCAACGACTGAGGCCCAGGCTTCTTTAGACAGGGCGTATCCAGGTGACCGCTTTCTGCCCGATCGAGACACAGGAAATAGGTTCGGTAACCCCGGGAATATCCAAAACCCCCACGACCAAGAAGCCAGAGGGCGAGCCGAGGAAGCGGAGCGAGTCGGACCCCCCAAGGGCCCAAACCACGCAAATCGGCCACTCACCCAAGACCTGCCTTGTGCCATTTGCAAAAGTGACACGCACGGGGCCAAGGGATGCGCCAAACTGAACGCCATGGCCTCCAATGACCCCAAGCACGCCGCACTCTCCGAGCGGGAAAAGTCGTTCAAAGTATGGTGCCCTCACCATAAGGTTGCAAGCCATACCATGGACAACTGCAACCAAAGGTGGACTTGGCTACGCGATGAGGACTATGTAAGGGAATTGCTCATCGACGATTGCCTGTGCGGACCCGCGTTCGCCACCAATTTGATTGATTGGCGTCGCCTTGTGACGGATATCGAGAAGGGAAAACCGCTGCCGTGGACGCCTAGCTTTGCTGCGGAACAGTGGCGGAACAACCCAGAGTTTCACGAGAACAGATTTCGTAACATAGATGAAGAGACTCTCGTCGCATGGAAGCGAGGGCTGCTCGACCACCAGACATCAGATGGCAGGGCACCACAGTTCTCGACCTTCCCTGAGCTGCAAAGACACGCCCAACTGGAATGGGACAGGTTCCAGGTAGAGCTCCAGGAGAAGAATAGGAAGAGGGAGGCAGAAAAGCTCATGCGTAAGAGGGAGAAGCTCGTAGCTGACGAGCGAGAAGCCCAACAAAAGGCGGAAGCGTGTCGCGAAGAAATACGCCAAATCGATGAAGCTTTGGCAGGCGCCAGGGGCCCTGTACTTTAGGTGAGTGAAAGACTCTTGTTGTTGGGCGAAGCCTTTCTAACTATCCTAGGTGCCAGCCACTGCCTATAGACAAGGATGGCTTCTTTGCCTATATGGGCATCCATATAGGTGTCTATACCAGTCTATACAGTCTCCTGATAATGAAACGACTCAGGGTGTTATTCTGAGCGTACTCTAGAGGCCTGACCTGTGTCATTCTTTTAGCCATCTAGATATTTTACATATGAAAGAAGTCAGGAAAACAGAAGAAAAGGAGTGTGTATTATCGGTAGGTGGTGAATCTCTAGCTGAAATCAAGGCTAGGGGCTAGGCTATTTATACAGGAAATCAACGAATTTTCAGCTAGATCCTCCTTATGTAATCAACCTGACCCCCTGGTCAGATCACCCGCCCTGTCTCAATAATCTGTATGAGCGCCCAGCAGCAGGCTACATGGATTCAGTCTAAAGATAATCCAAGTATCTCTATGGGGTACGGACCATTCACGTACCAAACCTAGTCACTCACCTCCCTAAGAGGAGGACTGGACTGACTTGGTAATATTCTTTTTTTGTTTTTCAATCCTGAAGGCTGCCTCATGCTAGTCCACAAGGCATCACCGCACCACTGGCGATGATTTTCCTCAGTAACTGAGGCTTCCTACCTGGTTTGTGGCTAGTAAACTAGATATAGCTTACACTCCTTTAATATACGTACATTTCCTTCTGTTCAAGTATGCTGTAAACTGTGATATTGTTATACGCTGGCGCCGCAGGCCGTGAAGGCTGTGGGCACGGAGGCAGTATAACCGCTTCCCATGTCTTAATTCTACGCTTCAATGATACTATACCTCGGTTGAAAATATCGAGCCTTTAACACATAGGCCTTGAATACTCAAGGATGTAAGAAAGTGGCATATTGTTTATATCATTTATATTTGTGAAAATCGTGCCGAACGACCTACCTGGGTAGCGGAAGCTAATATTTCGTGCGAACCTTCGCGGAATCGGAGTAAGAATCTTAGGTAGTCTCCTTTTATTTGGTTATTAGATGAAGAGAAATTCTAACGGTGGTTGTTACATTATTAGGATAAGTCACGGCAACATGGATCTTAAATATGTGTGTGTGGAGAGTGGTGATTCTTCAATTCTTCCTATCTAAGTCCTGTTCGTCCTCCACCATTCCCTTACTCTGACTTCTCGTTTGGTTGGCTGACCTGGCCAGACACCCAAACAGTGTCAGGGGCCGCATTGTCCAGCATTTCGCGAAGCTCAGCCGTTGTTAAAATCTGGATGTGGCGTGGCATCGCCTGCATAGAGGCGGCGTCGCCCCCGGTGAAAGTGACGGAGCCAGTAGTGCCTTCAGGCACAGAGGCAGAGGCGGCGGCACCCGCGGTGAAAGTGACGGAGGCGTGGGCATTCTGGGCATCCTGGGCATCGGTAAGCCCCGCAGCAGCTCTTCCCTGGCCATCGTTGCCAGCGTTGGTGTTGGTGGATTGATTATTCTGCGACATTGTCGTAGGTGGGTTTAGGGGTTAAGCTGTCAAATAAGTTAATAGCTATGTGAGGTTATGAGTGCGTTTGTACTTACGTTTGTAGGTTTGTTTTGGTGGGTTTACTTAAGAGACGAAGAGTATGTGTATGCTTGTGGTTTGGTATTGATCTGGTTTGGGTTTGGTATGGTGAGGTGTTGGTGTGTGGATGGAGAAAGTGAAGTGTAGGAGGGGAAGAGGGAGATTAAATAGATAATTACCTACTACGTCAAGAGGTAGGCACCTAGCAAACAAATACTTAGGTACCTGTAGGTAGGTAGGCTAGAATCTTCTAAAATCTTCTCGCTGGAAGACAACAAGGCAGGCGCTCCGATATGGGCAATTACTCGAGTGACTATTAGGCAGGTACGTGTACCAGGTGTAGGTGTGTAGCCAATAGATTCAACCTTCCCACCACCGGAACCGGAGACTTCGTGTTTGCCTAAGTTCCATCATCTATGAAAGGAAAGTGCTCGAACAAGCAAGCCGCCATATGGATGTTGGTCGCAACCTTCTCAACCTACAAGACCCAAGCTGTACGCGTACGCTTTTGTAGGGGGTCGCTAGCCACACAAAGTGTGGCATATGTAGGTAGCTTAGCCACACGCACTGTCATAATGTATCGAGCTAATACAGGTATCCGTGTTGCGTGTATTGAGCTCGATTAATTAGTAGAGATCAAGGGAAAGCAGCGGATGGTAATACTGGGCAACTATGGCCAATCATCTACCTAGCTGCATCTAGAACATGGCGAACATGATACCTACATCCGCGGCGCTTCAGTGAGTGCTAACGCCAGCGCTGTATGGAGTCTGGAGTCTGAAGTAGGTATCGAAAGACTGTTGGTGTATCATTAGGTGATTGAGACGAGTCACGCAAATTCCATAGTGTTGAGAATGACAATTTTCAATTTGAAGTCTTGCAAGTGGAGGAGCTGATTCTAGTGACTGCAGGTCCCTCGTGAAGACTCCATCATAGCGGGATCCAATCGTGATCAAGCAAAGTTGAAGACATCATCCTCCTCGTCCTCGTCATCATCATCCCCGTCTTGCAAATACGCAGCTTCAAGCTTGCTAAGATGCCTCACATCCGCGTTCTGGCCTACCTAATCCGCGCCGATAGAATTGTCCGCCTTTTCCTTCTCCATATTCTTCGCCTTCTCTAGTCCATTGCGGTATGCGGCATACTCTTTAGAATATGGCATGCCGTCCTCCCAGATGACGGCACAGGTCGTAGATAAAGGGGAAGTCTTTAGTAGGTGCATATTCTGCGACTATCTTCTCCCAGGTCGCTTTATCAGCCAGGAACGCAACGTAATCCTCAGGGGCCTTCTCTACACCGGTGCGTTCGTAGAGTTCTTGGCATACTTGAGGATAAAATTGAATGATCATTTCTTCTATGTCTTTCTGCGGCAAGCCAGTTTCTTTCGACAAGGAAACGACCACAACCTCTCGACGGATGCGTAAAAGAAACGGATTGTATTTTCCGTCCATGTTTGTCTGTAGTGATATCGAGTTAGAGAGAGCGATGTTATGAAACTAAGTTATAAGATTTATCCTTACTGTTGTTGACTGTAGCGCAATTAGCGATGACAATGATGATAATGGCCGTGGTGATGCTGGTTCTGGCTGGTATGGGTGAAGGTGATGGTGAGGGTAATGGGGATGGAGGTGGGAGGAGGGTTGTGGTAAAGCTTGAGATGCTGAGTGCAAAAGTAACTTGAAGTGTATGAAAGTACATAAAGTACCTAAGGACCTAGTAGACACAACTAAGTAAATACGGCAAGAACGTAAGGATGTGGGCATGAAGTTATGAGTAGTTACCTTAGGTAGGTAGGTAAATTAGTACGGGAAAGTGTATTATGGCTACTGGGATAAGCTTACACATGACCTACCCAGGTACTCAGCCACTCCTCTCTCCTTCATGTTCATACTTTACGCTTTTTTACGAACCACTGGAACAACACAATCAAACTTCAGCAGATCGACTTCTAACCTTTTTAGTGCACCTTTTTTTCCCCATCGAAACTGGGATAATAGAAGACTTTATCAAACGTTCATTAACCAGGTATATCATACTCCTGTCAGTAGCTTGATCTAACACTAGATCAGGTCTCTTTTCAATCTTTATAGCTCGACAATCCATCACTGTATTCACGTCGACCGACCATTTTATGCGCGATGCCAGCACCAACCCCTCAGCCTGCCGCTTCATCGGCCCTCCCCCTCTCCCCAAGCGACCCTTTGCCTCAATTGACGCCGCCACCAACCAAATAGCTCCCTCTCGCCAACGCTGGAGCGGATGCGGTAGCAAACCAAGTAACATTCCCTCTTACTATAATGGGTTGTTCTATTCTCTAGGAGGTTTTTTAGCCCTCCATTCAGCCATTGGGATCTTCTAGTAGTCTAGTCGACGCGCCGTCGTCTCGAGGACTGCTGGATGGCCCCCAATTGGCACCCTCAGTAGAAAAGATAAACAGTACTAGGCATAAGTTTGAGCAGTTAGCCGAAAGCCTAGGTCAAGCGGCCGGATTACGTACGAGAAGCGCGCCACCAGGCCCTTCGGTTAAAAGCTCACGCTTCCCCCAATATATGCATTCAACCACTGCTGCCGTAAACCTCCCAGTGAATAGACCACCACACCCAAACACATCACGTCCCCTCACATCATCAACACACTCGAACTACCATAACTAACTATGGTTCTCATGCTAGTACAAACAGCGAATAACTTGGCCGCTGAATCCAGATTAGGACGGTTTTCCTACATACCTCCCCACCCTAAACGAACTTGGTGCCTTACCAAGTATCATGGATCAAATTCTCAAGCAAAGCACTATTAGCCAAAACAAACACCCCAATCAATTAATATAAACAATAGAACTAGGTAGGATCAACAACCCAGTCACCTATAATAAATGGCTAATCATGTTGCATAGTGTCAGAATCCTTCAGTATATGGCCGGTGATAGAACTCCCCCTTACTCTTCACGATCACTTCTTTGGTGTATTGGCTGCGGTTACCTCTCCTGGTCTAGCCTCATAGCACACAGAACCTAAGTCGTGATCCTCGTAAGTGTATTCGAGCGATGTCCCGACATGCTTCAGCCAATTCTCGAGCAAGCTAGTATGGGGTCACTGTACTTTCACCTTTCTCGACTGACCCTCTTGTCGTCAACCTGACGGATTCCGGATTATCTAAAATGAAGATACTGAACAAACAAGATACCCCGAGGAATCATCCCCACGGAGTCTTGCTGCATTTATTATCCAAGCCAGCATACAATCTCTCTATATTAGCTTGCCGCCGGCCACGCAATGCGATGGGACTTCCCCACCGCAAAATCTCGCTACCTTTCTCGAGCAGACTAGTGTAGAGCCACTCCATCCCCCCAAAGCTTCGACCTGAAAAGCAGGCGTCTCATTCAGCGAAATACGAGATACGACAGACTTGGGCCGGTACATGCTAATATTGGCCCAGAAGCATTAGCGCAACCCCGTACGGGGTCACTGATGTTTCGTGAAGTTGTGTGGCAACTCGCGGGATGGGCTTGAAGGGGAGCTCGTAAGATGAGCCAGAAGGGGAGACGCCGCCAGAGGATCTGGCCTGTACTTTGTTCCCGCAAGATAGGCGCTTGATAATAGCCCCCAACTGCTTCCAGTGACGACATCAACATCAAGCCTTGGCCGAACAGGACCGGGGATGATCGGGAACTCTCTCATGTTAGCTGAGACACCATGGCACCTGCTTTTCTCACTGACTTACGATTGTGTATGTTACACTATCGTACCAGTGCCTAGCAGAAGCGTAGGCCTTAGGAGAAGGTTGCTATCAGTCCCCATCCCAGCACCATGCTTCTTTAGTTTGGATATTGTCATTTGATAGCTACAAACTAGACAATAATGCAAGTTTTATCTTATAATTGGCTTCCTTCATAGAAATTGGCTCTCGGTTTAGTTAGGTATTATGTATATATTAAGTGCAAGATATTTCTACAGGATTAAGACAAGTCACGGAAATTCAAATCACAGGTATATGGAGAGTCACAATTTTTTAATTGATATCTACCCCGATTTAAATATCCTTGTCAACTATTAGGCTTCAGAGAAGGTCAACGTTCGCGGGGTTCGATCCGGAAGGAGGCCTTTCCACAGCACTTTTGCTATAAGTGTCTCGTGGCAAGATACTGAGTACTTGAAATTCGTATAGGTTGAGAAGCTTATTCCCCAAACCATCCTAGTGACTAATATTCTTCCTCTGCGAGATATTCATCAAGATTTTTCGTCTCTAGATCCTGAGGATCTGCATCTTGACCTGTTAAATCTGGAGCAGCGGAATTGAGAGCAGCATCTTCTTGGTGCTCGGTGATTGTATTCTCTTGGCCATCGTTAGCCAAAGTATCTTCATCGTTGCCCGAAAGATCGCCCAGACTATATGGATCAGGGGCCGGGCGATGCCTGTGTCTCTCGTTGCCAAAATCTAAACGAATTGGCGCGGGAGCAGGTGTCGATACTTGACCGCTAATGGCCGCGGGAGGCTCGAGAGCAACAGGCGCCGATACTTGACTGCCAATAGCCGCGAAAGGCTTGACAGTAGCAGACGTCAGTGCTTGACTGCTAATAGCCGCGAAAGGCGCGACAGCAGCAGGCGTCGATACCTGACTGCTAATAGCCGCGGGAGGCTCGGCAGTGGTAGGTGTCAATAGTCGACTGCTAATTGACGCGGGAGGCGCGACAACATCAGGCGTCAATAGTTGACTACTAACTGACGCGAGAGGCTCGACAGTGGTAAGTGTCACATCTTGACTGTCGATGGCCATGCGCTCTCCGCCTCTCTCCTGTCGCCGGGGCCTAGGAGGTACAGTTATCGGACGAGGCAGTGGAAGTCTAGATCCATCATCTGAAAATGGATCATTCGCTAGTGGCCCGATAAACTCGGTGTCGTCTTCAATGTGATCGGCCGAGTTACTTTCCACGTCGGGTAAAACTCTAGATTGACCACTACTAGTTGACGCAACAGCCTCACTAGGTAGAGCTGTTGGTGCAGTAGGCTGTGGTTCATCCTCAACGTCATGCGTGGTGCCCCTACGAGACCGCTGACGTTTACTCGAGTATGACACTTCATGCCCTTTTCCACTATGAGGCCTCTTCCTCAAGATAGGAGCATCATCGGAGTCCTCCTCCTCCACCTCTTCTTCAGCATCAGGAAGCGCCCGTGCGCGCCTCGGGACATGTTGAAGGACGATTTCTTCTACCACGGCTAGCTCATACGCAATCGCGTTAGCCCGGAGGCCTTTGAGAGCAGCATGGCGTAACTCTTCATAGGATTTCTTGTCGGCGGGGATGTCTGGGGACTTATATATTTGGCCCTCTCGAGAAAAGGTAAATAGACGCAACTGATAGTCAGCAGGTAGGAAAGGGATGCCCTCTTCTGTGATGGTACCGTCCAAGGCCTTTACCATCGCTGATATATCACTTGTGCGGACAGGGAGAAGATGAAACCGCTCTAATTTACCTTCTTTTTTGGAACTAAGCTTGACCTGTCCGGCTATCGATTTAAAGATCTGAAATTGTCTCGATGGCCATTCCTGGTCGCGTTTGAGTTGTCTCTCAATGTCATTGAGCAGATCAACCTTTGCGACATTTGGCTTCTGCTGTTGGTAAGCTCGGAAAGCCTCGAAAAACGGATCACCGTATGTCTCTAGTTCCCAAGGGCGGCGATCGTCATATCTGCAGATGCATGCGAACTTGATGGCATAAACCATGAGGTAGAAGTCGATACCCCATGCACTATGAGGGATTATTGTCATCATGGCCTCGGCGAAAGACCGAGTCCAATTCATTTCTATCAGTTTCCCCGGTGATGGTGATTTCTCTTGATCGGAAATGAACACTAGTCCGGTACTGGGGCAAATGATTTCGGTTGGAAACCTATGCCACTTTCGTAGACATAGCTTGTATAACTTCACTCCAACCTCAGCGCATGAGTCGTTGGCGGTATCCTCATGCTGGCCCTCAGGCTGGCCCTCAGTGACGCTTATTTCGTCAGCTCTCTTGTTGACCATTTCCACCTCTATTTCTGGCCACTGGAGGTCCTGTACGATCTCTTGGCCAGCTTTGGGTATAACACTATCGCAGATGGCATTGACTTGGGATTGAGTGACCATAGGCAACTCATCGTGAAGCCACTTGCGTATGCTATCCCCGTGGTCTTCTGCGTGAAGAACTTTCTCGTTCTCGGGCTTATACTGCTTCTCTTTCTCCGTCTCCTTCTCCTTCTGCTTCCCCTTCGCCTTGCTTCTATACATCTTGACTATTGTTGTTTTTTTGTTTTTTTTGCGCGGGATTCTTATGACAAAAAAAAAACCGTGTACTAAAAAAGTAAAAAATCGAGATGGTAAAGTTCGATGGTGTTGTTCTGGCGGTTAAAAACGAAGTTCGTAAAAAAATGTAAGGTATGAAAATGAAAGAAAAGAGGAGCGGTTCAGTAGTTAACCTAGGTAGGTAGGTGTTGTGTAATTCGCGTGCTATCTGCCTATCTACCTAGGTACTTACACGTGCGTACATATGTACCTACATACCTTATGTATAGTATATTATACATAACAGACCCGGGGTACCTACCTATATGAGTAGTATGCCACACTACACCGTCTTGCTGTGTGGCCTTAAAATTTCGGCAGCTACCAGGTAAATAGGTAACTTTTAACACTGCCCAGGTGGAGGTCTTTCCCTAAGTTTGCTATGTTACATAAATATATACAGAAATGGCTTAGCGTATGACGAAATATCTAAGCGGTGATACGCGGCAGTAATTTATAAGCTCCGAATACAGCCATAACAAATAGAAGTTACATACGTGATTTGAAACACTTAGGTGGTTATAGGCGGCATTAATGTATCAACTCTAAAACGGTGAAAAGTAAATCATACGATATGCAAATAAAAGGCGGTAGTAGGCAGCAGAATTAATAAATGCACAGGTATTAGCTACCTATCCATCAGCTAGTACTACATGTAGCCAGGGCATTGCTCACACGCATATACTAGGTAGTTAATCATTTCGTAGTTGTGGATTTATCCTCTCCTCATCCTGGGAGCCGCCTTGTCTCTATGTGATTGAAGCCTAATCGTGATAGTTTTTAGATCCCTTTTGTTCAAACAACAGGCTCTCCTCTACGCCGTATATTGCTCTAAATAAACAGGAGGGAGATGAACTTGCACGCTTACTTGAAACCTACAAGATCCTACATCTCACATATGACTGAAAAGTTGTACTTGAATACAGGTTGTACAATAAAACAATTTGATATAGAGGGAAGCTTCCATCTGCTCATGCGTTATGCTTCTTGGGACTCTTTGGCGATTGCTCAGGTAGGTACCTGTCACGATCCAGACTAGGACCCAGCCTACCCGTGGCCACATACGTCCACCTCCGAGGGTATAAGACAAAGAGGCGTTGGTGGTAGTATAACGCTAGAGTTTGCAAACGGGTAGTGAGCTACATCGACTAGATAGCGAAGGCCTTCTTTATCCTCTGAGCTTTGGATTATCGTGTCGATTTACGCCGTGTTTCGACGGTTGAGCCTTTTTTCGTTTCCCTTTTTGCTGTTTACATTTCATAAGATGCTGTCTGGTAAGCCTTCTCGGCTTTCAATGATAAGTTCTTTACCCGATTAATGCGTAAGTCTCATTGTTCATGTTTAATTCCACCGAGAAACTGCAGTTAGCTCAATGCATTGAATTAATTCGGATGCATAGTATATTAGCTTAATGGTTTAAACACGAGCCTTCAACACAAGGATACAGCTATTTCCTAAAACTCGGACGATAAGAAAACGCCGTACAAACTTGCGAAAGTAGCATAGAGTTCTAACAAAAATTATTAATCCCTGCACGGGAATGATGGTTACTAAAATAACTTAGGGTGTTGGTTCTAAGCGTACTTTAGAGGCCTAACTAGCGTTATTTTTTTAGCCATCTAAAAATTTTACATATAAAAAAAATTAGGAAAAACAGAAAAAAAAAAGTATATATTATTTATAAGTGCTAAATTTTTAGCTAAAATTAAAGCTAAAAAATAAGCTATTTATATAAAAATTAATAAATTTTTTAGCTAAATTTTTTTTATATAATTAACTTAACTTTTAGTTAAATTATTTATTTTGTTTTATTTTTTTTAATTAAAATATAGCTAATTTTTTAATATATTTTTAATTAAAATAAAAACTAAATAAAAAACTTAAAAAAAACTTAATATAAACTTATAAAATATAATTTTTATAATGTTTTTTTTTAAGTTAATATATAAATTAACAAAATTTTTTTATTTTTAAAGCTTTTTTTAATAAACTTATTATTTTAATTTATTTAATTATATTAAAATATTATTATTTTTTAAAACTTATATTTTTAAACTATTTTTAATATTATATTAATAATATTTATAGTTTTTATATTAACTTTATATTAAGCTTAGCTTTATTATTTAATAAAAATAATAGTTTAAAAACGTTAAGCTAAATTTATTTATTTTTTTTAAAGTTATTAATATAAACTTTTAATGTTTTTTAATATTAAATTTTTTGTTTTATTAATTTTAAAAAAATTTAAAAAATAATTTAAAACTATAATATTAATATAATTAATATTAGCTTTATAAACTTTAATTTTATACTTAAATAATAATTATTTATAATAATTTTTAACTTTTAAAACAAAAATATTAAAGTAAAACTTTTTACTAAAATATAAATTTAATAAAAAACAAATTAATTTAATATTTTTTAGTATATTTTATATATTAATATTTAATAAAACTAATAGTATAAAAAATAATAAATTTAATATAAAAAAAACTTTTAGCTTTTATTATTAAAGTTATTAATATTTTTTATATTATTTAAAAGTTTAATTTTAATATATATTAATTTAAAATTAATAAATTTAATTTTAATTTAAAGTTTAAATTATTTATTAAGTTTAATAAATATATTTAATTTTTTTTATTTTTTAGTTAACAATTTTTTTTTTTTTTTTATTTAAGTTTTTTTTAAATTTTTATTATTAAATTTATTAAGTTTATTTATAATTATAACACTTATAATTTTTTTTAGTTTATTTATAAACTATTTAAAAAAAGCTTTATTAAATTTATTTTTTTTTAAATATATTAAAAAACTTAATAAAATAAAACAAAATATTAATAATTTTAATTATAAAACATAAAAAATTTTATATTATTAAATATTTAGCTATTTAAAAATAAACATTAAATATATTTTTTTAAAAAAAAAACAATTTTAATAGTTTTTTTTTATAAACTTTTTAAAATAAATTAAATTTTACTTTTATATTTTTATATATAGCATAAAAAAAATTAATTATATAAAAAAATTTTATAAAATAGTTTATAATAATTAAATATTAATAATTTTTTTTATATTAATAAAAAATTAAAACTTTAAACTTTTATTTTTTTATTTTTTTATTTTATTTATAATTTTAATATTTAAGTTTTTTTAAAAACTTTTTTAAAAAAAACTAGCTAAACTTAAGTTTTATTTTAATTAAAAAAACAAAAAACTAATTATGCTTTAAATATTTAATAAATAGCTTTATGCTTAATAATATTTTATTTTTAGTTAGCTAGCTATATTTTTTAATTTTTAGCATAAAATTTATTATATAAACTTTATAACTTTTAATAACTTAATTATTAAAAAATATATTTTTAAAAAAAGTTTATTTTATTAAAATAATTAAAATATAATATATTTATATTTATTAATTTACTAAAAAAAATTAGCTATATTAATAATAAAAAAAGTTTTTTATTATTAAAATAAAAAAAAGTTAATTAAATTTTATAATAGTTAAACTTAAGCTAATAGTTTTAAAAAAGCTAAATTAATTATTAGCTTTTATATTATTATTAAAAATATTAAAAAATTTAAAAACTTTTATATTTTTTTTTAAAAAGTTTTTAATAATAATAAAACGTTTTTTTTTAAAAAAAAATTAAATAAACTTTATTTTTTAAAATAATTTAATTTTTAAAAACTTTTTAGTATATAATTTTTAAAAAATAATTAATTAAACTATTTATTTTTATGCAGGGCGCAATAAAGCACTTTTACCACCTGTCCTTTATATATAAAACGCTGCAATAGGGCAATTTAACACTTACCACCCCCCCTAAAGACCTAAAGGAGGCCTAGGTTTAAGTGGTTTTCACTATATACAGCCTGTAAATGCGCCGTAGGGCTCTCTGTAATATAGTTTCCTTTTTACGTACCACTTTAAGCAGCAATAAAACTCGAAGTTTAACGATTAAACTATTTATTTTTTAAAATTTAATATTTTTTTTTTTAATAAATTTTTATAGCTATATTTAAATATTATAATAATAATATTATATTTATTAAAATTATAAATTTATAATTTTAGTTGTTTGTTTATTTTAAAAAAAACAAATATATTGTTTAAAAAAAAAAAAAATTAAAATTTATAAAAAATATATTTTTTTTTTATATTAAATAAAGCTATATAAATATTTTTTTATATTTAAAAATAAATATATTTTTTTAAACAAAATTAATAAAAAAAACTATTTTTTATTTAATTATAAAAATTATAAAATATTAATAAAAAATATTATTATTAATATTTTTTAAACTTTTAAATATAATTTTAAAATTTTTTTTTTATATTTATTTTAGTAATTTTTTATAAATAATATATATGTTTAATAAATTTTAAAAAAACGTTATTAAAAATAAAATTTTATATAAATTATATATTATATAAAAAAAAAAATATTTTTATAATTATTTTAAATAAAGTTAATTAAAATTTTACTTAATATTTAAAAATAATATTAATTAAAAAATTTATTTTTTTTTGTTTAAAAAATTATAATTTTAAAAATAATATATTATTTTTATTATTAAAATAGTAAAATTATAATATTTAATATAATAATTTAAAATATTAATATAAAAAATACTAAAAAACTATAAAATATTTTTTGTTTAATAAAAAGTTATTAAACTATAAATATATATAAAAAGCTAAAATACTTTTATTATATTAGCTATTATAAAACTAAAGTTATTTTTTAAGCTAGTTATTTTTTTAAATTTAAAAATTTATAATATAATAATATATAAAAAAATTAAAAATAAAAAATAAAATATATAAATAAAATAAATAAATAAAAAAATAATATAAAAATAAAAATAAAAATATAATAAAAAAAAAAATATATATATAAAAAATTATATATTTTTAATATAAATATATAATAAATAATAAACTTAAGTTTTTAATGTTAATTATAAAAATAAATTATAAATTTTTTAAATAATAAATTAATTTTTAATTAAAATAAATATTAATAGTTATAAATATAATTTTTTATATAAAATAATATAATAATTTAAAATAAAAAAAAAATTTAAATAATAATAAATAGTTTATATATTTTAAGCTTTATATATAAATAAAAAAAGTATTAATTTGTATTTTTTTTTTTAATTTATTTAATTTTAAAAATTTTAAAAAAATATTAATATAATAAAAAAATAAATTAGCAAATAAAATAAATAAAAAATAAAAATATAAATAAAAAAAATTAAAACTAGTAAAACTTTATATTTTATAAAAAAAAAATAAGCTTAAAATTTTACTTTTTTATTAAATAGTTTTTTAAATAACTTTTTTTAGTTTAAGTTAAAGCTATTATTTATATTTTTGTTTTTAATAAATAAGTTTATAAAATAAATAAAACAAAAGTTATTTATAGTTTTTAATTTTTTGCTACTATTATTATAACTTAATTAAAAAATATTTTTTTTTTATTTAAAACATTAATGTAAATTTTTTTTTTATTATGCTTTATTAAATTAAAATAAGCTTGTTTTATTTAAAAATAATATGTTTATTTATTTATTTTTATATTTTTATATTTATTTTTATATTTTTATATTTTTATATTTACTTTTATATTTATTTATTTATTTATTTATTTATTTTTATATTTATTTATTTATTTTTATATTTATTTATTTATTTTTATACTTATTTTTATATTTATTTATTTATTTTTATATTTATTTTTATATTTATTTATTTATTTTTATATTTATTTTTATATTTGTTTATTTATTTTTATATTTATTTATTTTTTTTTTTTTTATATATTTATTTTTTAGTATTTATTTATTATTTTTTATTTATAAAATAATATATATATATAAACTAATATTTTAACGCTTTAATATAAATATAAACATTTTATTACTAAAGCATTAAAAATATTTATTTTAATAAACAATAGCAATTTTAGTTATATAATTTATATAAATAAATAGTTTATTAGTTTATTTATTTATATAAACTATATAAAAGTTTTATAAATTTTAAAAAATATAAATATATATTTTATATTTAACTATTTAATAGTTTTTATTAAACATATTTATAGCTATTAACTTAAATGTTTTAATTTATAAACTTTATTAAACATGCTTATAATTATTAAACTAAGTGTTTTAATTTATAAGCTTTATTAAATATATTTATAACTATTAAACTAAATATTTTAGTTTATAAGCTTTACTAAATATATTTATAGTTTTTAAACTAAATATTTTAGTTTATAAATTTTATTAAATATATTTATAACTATTAAATTAAATATTTTAATTTATAAATATATTAGTTATATTAATTTTAAGCATATAAATTATATAATAAATAATTTAGCAAATTAATAACTAAATTAAAAATATATATATATATATAATATTTTTATAAAACTTTTTTATTTTTATATAATTATTAATTTTAATAAAAAATAATTTAGCAAAATAAAAAATAATTTAGCAAAATAAAAAAACTTAAAAATAATTAAGCAAAATAAAAAAACTTTAAAAATAATTAAGCAAAATAAAAAAATTTAAAAAATAATTTAGCAAAATAAAAAAACCTAAAAAACAAATTAATAGTTTATTTTTTTAAAACTTTAAATATATATAATTAAGCTTAAAAAAAAAAAGCATATATTTTAAATTTATTTTAATATTTATTTTAGCTTTATTTTAATGTTTATTTTAGTTTTATTTTAATATATTTTAATGTTTAATTAATAAATTATTTATATAATATTTATTTTAATTATAACTTTAAATTATTAAAATATTTTAATTATTTATAATAAAAGCTAAATAAAATATTAAATTATTTATATATTTTTTATTTAAAACTTAGTTTAATATAATATAACTTATTATTAAAACTATATAAAGCTATATTTATTTTAATAGCTTTAACTAAAAAAAATTAAAAAATAATAATAAAATAAAAATAAAAGCTTTTTTATTTTTAGTTATAAAGGTTTTTAGTTTAAATTAAAAAATAATTTTTTAAAAAAAAAATAATAATAATTTTTAAATAAATAAATAACTTTTTTAAGCTTAAAAAAAAGCTTATAAAAAATAACATAAAGTTTATTTTAGTTAAATAATTATATAAGTAGTTTTTTTTTAATTTATTTTTTTATATTTTTTAAAAAAAATTTAAAAAAATTTAAATAAATTTTTTTTTAAATTAATTAATATTTTTAAATAAATAAATAGTTTTTAAATTTATTAATAATTTTATTATACTTTTTTATTTTTTTTAATAATTTTTTTTTTAATTTATAAACAAATAAGCTTTTATTAAAGTTTATTTTTAATTAAATTTAATTATATAAATTAATTTTTTTAATAAATATTTTTTTAATTTAATTTATTTTTTAACATTTAACTTTTTTTTTTTTTAAATTTAAATAAGTTTTTTTAATTTATATTTATATTATTAGCTTAAAAATAATATTTTTAGTTATATATATTTTTTTAATTAAAATATTATTAGTTTTTTAATAAATTTTAATTATAATATTTTTTTTTTATTTTATTTTTTTTTTTTTTTACTTTTTATTTTTTAATTAATAGTTTTTTTATTTATTTAACTTAATAAAACAAATAAAGCTTAAGCTAATTAATAATATTTTTTATATTTTAAAATATTATTATTTTTTATAAATTTTATAATAGTTTTTAAAAAATATTATTTTTGTTTTTTAAATATTTAATTAGTTTTTTTATTTAATTAAAATATTTTTAGCTTATATTATTTAATTAAAGTTTTAAAACTTTAAAAGTTTAAAAAGCTAAAAAATATTAATATTATTTAGCTTATTAATAAAAAAGTTAAAAAAATAAACTATTTTTTAATTTAAAATAATATATATATTAAAAATTTTTTAATTTATATATTTTAAATTTAATTGTTAAATTTTAGCTTTTAAAAAATATTTAGTTTTAAATTTTAAATAGTATTATTAAAAAATAATATATTTGTTAGCTTTATTATTTAAACTTATTTAATAATTTTAAGTTATTTAATTTAATATATGCTATTATTTAAAAAGCTTTTAATTAAAAATAAATAAACTATTTAATATATATTAAAGTTATTTAAAATAAACTTTAAAATAAATATATTATTAATTTTATATATAATTATTAATGTTTAAAAAGCTTATATATTTAATAATTTAATATATTTAATATTGTTTTTTATAAAACTTATAAATATTGTTTTATTTAATTTAAAGCTAATAATAAAACTAATATATAGCTTTGTTTTAAATATATATTTGTTTTAAAGTTTTTTAAAAGTATTTATAACAATTATAAATTTATAGTTTAAAAAGTTTATTATATTTAAAATAATAATAATTTAGCTTTAAACTAACTAAAAGTTAAAAAAAAACTTTTTATTTATAATTATATATTTAATTAAATATTAGTTTTATTATATTTATAATTTTTTTAATAAATGTTTAATTAATAATTATAATTTAAATAAAAAAAATACTAAAAAAAAATAGCTTAATTAATAATAAAATTTATTTAATAAAAAAAAATATATAAAGTTTTAATAAATATATATAATATTTTTTTGTTTTTTTAATGCTTTTAATTAATTAATATAATTTTTTTATAAAATTTAAATTTTTTTTTATAAATGTTTATTTAATAAAATATATAACTAAAATAAAAAAAATAAAAAAAAAATTTATAAAAAAAAAATTTTTAGTTTTATATATTGCTAAAAAATTTATTAATTTTATTTTAATATAATTTTTAATAAAATTATTATTATTTAAAGCTAATTTTTTTTTATTTTTTAATATTGTTTAATTATTTATTAGCTTTATTATTATTAAATAAATTTTTTATATTTATTATAAATAAAATAATATTTAATTAATAATTAGCTTTTTTTATTACTTTTAAAGTTTTAGCTTTAAGCGGTTTTTAGTTTTTTTTTTTATAAAAAAAAAATATTTTATAGTTTATATATATTTTTTTAGTTTTATAAAATTTTAATATTTTTTAAAGTTTTTAATAAAAGTTTTAAACTTATTTATATAAAAAAAATTTTTAAATTTAATATTATTAAAGTTTATTAATTTATATTTTTTATTATTTAAAATATTTTTAATTTTATAAAAACTATTTTATTTATAAAAAAGCTTTTTATTATTGTTTATATTAATTTTAAGTTTTTTATTATAAAAAAATATTAATAAATTTTTTTTAAACTATTTTTAATTTTATAAACATTTTATTAATTTTTATATTTTATTGTTTTTTATTTTTTATATATTATAATTTTATATATTTTATTAATATTTTTTATTTTATGTTTAGTTTATTAAACTTATAAAATAATTATATTTTTAATAATTTTAATTTTATTTTAATTTAAAATTTATTAAAAAAAAATAATATTTTTAATTAACATTATAAATAATTTTTTATAAACTAATTTATAAATATTATTCCACCTAGGCAAGTAAATAAACTGCAACCAAATAGCTAAGCCGAAGGCTTAGCACGCAAGCAAAAAGGTAGGCAACAACCCTCTTGCACAGAGAAAAGACAAGCCACACAAGCCACATATAGCGCAGCCTTTCTTACATAACCGATTACCGACAACTGTATACTAGCAGCTGCAAACAGCTGCCAGCAGGCAATTAGTACAGCCACCTAACAGTATGCGCAGCTGCCAACAACCGATACAACTATGTTCGGCCACTTTACCGCCCCGCCAATTGCCTCACCAGGCGCAACACTGCCGCAAACGGGCCGCCAATGCAAAAATACAGGCCGCAAACAGCTGGCATAAATTGGCGTATCATCCAACATACAGGGCGCAAAAAAAACCCTCCAACCACCTGTCCCCTATATAGGGCACTGCAACAGGACAATCGGCACTTACCACCCCCCCCTAAAGGACCTAAAAGAGGCCTGGTTTAGGTGGTTTTCACTATATACAGCCTATAAATGTGCCGCTAAGGCTCCCTATAATATAGTTTCCTCCCTACGTACCGCTTTAGGCAGCAATAAACCCGAAGTTTAACCATTAATTTATAAATATTATAATTATAATATTTAATTAAAGTTTAGTTTATTTATATTATAGCTTTTAAATAAATATATTATTTTTTATTAATATTATTTATTAGTTTTAATAAGCTTATTTTTATAAAGCTATAATTTTTTTTAATAAGTTTTTAAGCTTATAAATAATATATTAAACTATAAACTAATTTTTAGCTTATATAAAAAAAAACATATTATATTTTTTTTTTAAATTTAAAATTATTATTATATTTAATTTTAATTAAAATATTATATTATTTATAAATTTTATAATTAAAAAACTTTTTAATATTTTTAAAAGTTATAATAATTAAAGTTTTTATTTTTAAATATTTTAAAAATTTATAGCAAGCTTTTATAATAGCTATAAAAAAATTTTATTTAAGTATAATTTATATATTTATAACTTAAAAAACTAAAAAATCGGTTAGTTTATTTTATTAATATTTTTTTTTAAGTTTATTTTTAAATAAATATTAATATTTAAAGTATATTTTAATTATATTATAAATATTACTATAAAAACTTTTTTAATAATATATTTATATAATTTATTAAATTATACTATTTTTTTTTTAATAAATAAAGCTTTTATAAAATATTTATATAATAGTTTTTTAAAATTTTTTAGTATTTAATATTTTTTAAAAAAAAGTATTTTATAAACGCTTTTTATTATAATTAATTTTTTTAAATAAAATATTTTAAAGTATATTTTTTAAACTTTATTTTAGCTTTAAAAATATATAATATATTAAAAGCTTTTTTAATAATTAAATATTAAACAATTTATTAATTTAATAGTTAAACTTTAAGTTTATTATTGTTTAAAACAATATATAAAAAAAAACTATATTATAAAAAGCTTTTATAGCATATTTATAAACTATATATAATAAAAATTACTTAAACTAAGCTTTTTTTAAGTTTTTTAAAAAAGTTAATAAGTATTAATTACTTTATTATAGCGCTTTATATAAAAAATAAATAGTTAAAAAGTCTTTTTTTACATTTTATATATTAAATAATATATTAATTTATACTAGCTGTTTATAGCTTATATTTTTATATTAGCAGCTTGTTTATAGCAGTATTATGTTTAATAAAATAATTAGCAAAGCAGTAAAATAACTAAATATAGTTATATTAGTTATTAGTAGTTATATATATTGCTAAACAGCTTTATTAATTGTTTGCTAGCAACTATTTATAGCTATTAGTATATAATTATTAATAATTAATTATATAAAAAAAGCTATACTATATATAGTTTATATAGCTTGCTTTTTTTTTATATAAAAAAATTATTGCTTACTTTTTTGTTTACGTATTAAACTTTAGCTTAGCTATTTAGTTATAGTTTATTTACTTATTTAAATAAAAAATAATTTATTAATTTAAATTTATTTATTTATTTATTAATTATAATAGCTAATTTAAAAATAGCTTAAAATTATTAAATAAAATAAAAAGTATAATAAAAGCTATATTAATAAAATAATTATATTTTTTTTTTATTTTTAGCTTTAAATTAAATATTATATAAAAAATATATTAATTAATAATTTATATATATAAATAGTTAATAATAATAATATAAAATTAAATATTAATAAAGTTTTTAATATTATTTTTTTATTTATTATTTTTTAAATTTAATAGCTTTAAAAATTTTTAAAATAAACTATTTATAGCTATATGTTTTTTTTTGCTATATAATATAATTTAAAATTAAACATTTTAATATAAACAATTTATTTAATTAATATAATATTAAATAAAACAAAAAATTTATTATTTAATTAAATAATTAATATTTTAATATTAGTTTTTAAATAAAAATATATTTTATATAAATAATTTTTTAAACGTTTTAAAGTTTTTATTATAGCTAAATACTTTTTTTTAATAATATTATAATTAAATTTAAAGCTTTTTTAATATTTTAATTTATATTTTATTAGTTTAATTAACTTATTAATTTTTTAGCAAAAAATAACTTTTTAGCTAGTTTTTAAAATATTAGTTTTAATTTAAATTAAGCTTTTTTTATAATTTATTATAATAAAAACTAAAATATTTATTAAAGCTTTTTTTAATTAAATTATTATTTTTTTTAAAGTTTTTTTTAAATAAAAGTAATATTTTTTTTAATTAATATTATAAAAAATAAAGCTATTATAAAATATTTTTTAATTTATATTTAATAATATATTATAATTTTTAAAAAAAACTTTATATAAATAAAACTTATATAATTAAACTATTTTATAATTTTAATTACTTTAGCTTTTATAAATTTATAATTATAAATATTATATATATAGTTTATAATTTTAATAAAAAATTTATATTGTTTATTTTTTATACTATTAATTATTAACTTTATAAGCTTAAAATTAAATAAAATAATATTAATATTTTTAATATATTTTATTATAAATTGCTAAATTTTAAACGTTATTTTTTTATTATTATATTAAAAAATAAAACTTTTAATAATTATATTATTAAAAAAAAGTTTATATTTTTATAATAAAATATTATATAATATTTTAAAAAAAACTTTAAAAAAATAAGCTATAAAATTAATATAACTTTATAAAAAAATAATTATTTAAAAAGTTTTTAAAAAAATAAAAAAAGTAGTATAAATTTAGCTATATTTATTTAAAAATATTTAGTTATATTTAAAAAAAAATTAACTATAAATAAAATTTTATATATAGTAAAGTTTTTAGTAAATTTATTATAACTTTTAAAAAAATTTATATTTTTAATTATAATATTATTTAATTTAATAATTAAATTAATTAATTAAAACTTTTTATTAAATTTTTTTACTATAAACTAAACATTATAATATAGCAAATAAAAATTTTTTAAAATTTTATTTTTAAGCTTTATTTTAAATATTTTAATAATTTTTTTTTTTAATAAACTAAATATTAAAATGCTTTTAGTTTGCTATATAAAATAAAAAACTATTTTAATTATATAAAAAAATATAATTTTATTTTTAAGTTTTTTTATTTTTAAAAAGTTTTATGTTAATATTATTTTTTTTTTAAAAAAAACTTTAAATAATATAGCTTTTTTTAAATTTATAAGCTTAGTTTTTTTTAAAGTTTTATATAATTTTTTTAACTTTTTTTACTGTTAGTTTAATTTGTTTTTATTTTTAATAAATAAGTTTATAAAATAAATAAAACAAAAGTTATTTATAGTTTTTAATTTTTTATTACTATTATTATAACTTAATTAAAAAATGCTTTTTTTTTATTTAAAATTAATATATTAATATATTTTTTATTTTTTTGCTTATTTATTTATTTTTTTATTTATTTATTTATTTATTTACTTAGTTTTAAATATAAACAATAATGCTAGCAAAAAAATTTAATAAATATAATATACGTTTATATTTAAATTAGCTTAATATAAAAGTTAAAATAATATTATATATTTATATTTTTAAAAAAATTAAAATAGCTTTTAAAAAACTAATTAATTTAGCTAATAATATGTTTAAAAAAATAGCTTAATAAGCTTAAAAATTGTTTAATATAATAATAATAATAATTAAAAAATATAGTTAATATTAATAACAATAAAATAAAGCAAAAAACAAAATAATTTTATATAATTTAAAACTTTTATTATAGTTATTTTTAAAATTTATTTAAATAACTATATAGTATTTATATTAAGTTTATATTTTAGCTATATTTTAGCTATATTTTAATATATTATAGCTATATTTTAGTATATGCTAGCTATATTTTAGTATATGTTAGCTATATTTTAGTATATTTTAGTTATTTTATATTATTTTAATGTTTAGTTTATTATTATTTTAGTATATTTTAATATATATTTTAAGTTTATTTTAGTTAGTTATAGCTATTATAACTATTAAAAATTATGCAAGGTTTTTATCGATATAATAATAAATATTAACGTATTATTAATTAGCAAGTAATAAAATAATATAGTTAATAATAAACTTAAAATATATAAAATATTATAATAATAAAATGTAATAATAATTAATTAAAAAATAATAAAGTGTTAATTAGGTTAAAAAGTAATATAACAAGTAAAAAAAACATAAAAACAAAGGTTTTTTTTACTTTTAAGCGCGAGAGCTTTTAGTTTTAAAGTTTATATATAAACTTAAGTTAAATTTTTATAAAAAAATTTTTATTAAACTTTTTAAAAACTTTAGCTAATAAGTTATTTTTTGCTAGTCGATTTTTATATAATTTTAAATAATTTTAGTTTTTAAATTATAAACTTTTATTTTAGTTATTTTTAATATATAATAATTTTTTTAATATATAATTAATAAGTTTAAAATTTTTATTTAAAGTTTTTAGTTTTAATATAATATTAAAAATTTTATTATTTTTTAGCTTATAATTAAATAAAGCATAATTTTTTTTAATTTGTTTATTTAATATTTTTTTTAAGCTAAATTTTTTTAATTATATATATTTAAAAATATAGTTTTATTTAAAAAAATATTATATTAAAAGTTAATTTTTTTTACTTTATTTTTATATATAATATTTATATAAAATTTAATATTTTTATATTTAAAAAGCTTAAAATTAATAGCTTTTTTTTATTTAGCTTTAATAAGTTTTTTAGCTTTTATATTTTAAAATATATTTTAAATTATTATTTTTATAATATTTATAAATTAAATATTAGTTAAATTTATAATAATTTTTTTATTATTGTTTAAATTAAAGTTTTTAATTTTAATAAATTTATTTAAATTAATATTTTTTTTAAATAAGTTTTTATTTTTATTTAATATTTAAACTTTAAGTTTATTACTGCTTAAAGTAATACTTAAAAAAAAAACTATATTATAAAAAGCTTTATAGTATATTTATAAGCTATATATAATAAAAACTACTTAAATTAAGCTTTTTTTAAGTTTTTTAAAAAAAATAATAAAGTTTAATTGTTTTATTATAATACTTTATATAAAAAACAAATAGTTAAAAAGTTTTTTTTATGTTTTATATATTAAATAATATATTAATTTATACTAGCTATTAATAGCTTATATTTTTATATTAATAGCTTGTTTATAATAATATTATACTTAGTAAAACAATTAATAAAATAATAAAATAACTAAATATAATAAGTTAGTTATTAATAGCTATATATATTGTTAAAAGCTATACTAATAGCTATTAATAGCTATTTATAGCTGCTAGTATACAATTATTAATAATTAGTTATATAAAAAAAAGCTAAGCTATATATAGCTTATATATAGCTTGCTTTTTTTTTTATACAAAAAGGTTATTGTTTATTTTTTTGTTTGCTTGTTAAGCTTTAGCTTAGCTATTTAATTGCAATTTATTTACTTGTTTAAATAGCTTTTTATTTTTATTTAATAATAAAAAAAACAAGTATAATATAATTTTTATTTAAAAGTTAATTTTTATTTATATAATAACTTAATAATATATATTTAAATATTTAAAAATTTTATTAATTAGTATTAAATTTATTATTAAACTTAATTTTAAATAATAAAAGCTTAAAATTATTATTTGCTTTATTTTTAAATAAATAAATAACTTTTAATTTTTTAATAAATTAATAATATTAGCAAAATTAATTTTAAAGTTTTTATTTTAATTAAATATAAATATAATAATTTAAATTATATTAAATTTTAAGCTTTAGTTTATTTATAATTATTTAGTAATTTATGTTTTATATATTATAATATAATTAAATGTTTATTGTTAACTAACTAACTTATTAAGCTTTTTATTAAGCTATAATTTTTAATAATACTTTTAATACTTTTTTTTTTATATAAAAAGCTAAAACGCTAAAAATAGCTTTTTTTTTTAGTATTAAACCTGTATTTTTTTGTTTATATAATAATAATGCTTTTTAATTAAGCTTTAAATAGTTAATAATAGCTATAAAAATATTTTTATTATGTTTTTATTTTAAGCTATAGTTATTAAACTATTTAATTTACTATTATATAATAAATTAACTATGTTTAATTATATTTTAAATTTTTATACTAGTTAATTTTTTAAAATGTTTTAATAAAAACTTTTTTTTCGATTTTTATAAACTTAACTTTTTTTATTATATTTTAGTTTATTTTAACTTTTTAGTTTATTTTAAGTTTTATTATAGCTTTATTAAATTTGTATATTTAAAATTATTTAAATATATTAATATATATATAATAAAAAAATTAAACTTTTTATTATAGTTAAATTTGTTTATATTTTAAATATTAAAACTTTTAATTGTTTTTAATAATTTAAAAATAATTTTAGCTAAAGTTTTATTTTAAAAGCTTATTATAATATATTATTAAGTTTAAACACTTTAGTTATTAATAATAATAATAATAATAATATTATTATAAAACGTATAATAGTAATAAAAGTATTATTATAGTTTAATTTTTATTAAAATATTAAATATATAATGTTTGCTTTTTTTTTATACCTAGTTATTTTTATATAATAAAGTCGGTTATAAATATATAATTATTGCTATATAGTTATTTTATTATATAAATAATATAAATATAATATAAATTTTTAATAACTTTATTAAAACTATTTTATATAACTGTTTATATAATAAATATAACTTTAAACTTAAAAATAAACCTAGCGTATATATTAAGCTAAACTTTTTTTTATTATACGTTTAATTATTAAACTTTAGCTAAAAAAGTAGCAAAAAATAGCCATTTTAAGCTTACTAACTAAACTTTATTTAATATGCTATATATATTTAAATTGTAGCCTATAGTTAAATATATACGCAAATAAAAATGTTAACTATAAAAATAAAAAGTAAGCAAAAGCTTTGCTTATAAAGCAGTTATTTTTTTTATTTTTTATTGCTGCTGTTATAATACTTTTATTATTATTATATTTTTTATAACAATATTATTATTACTATTAACAATATACTATAATAAAGCTTAAAAATATAGCTTTAACTATAGCTATTTTTAAACTGCTAAAAATAGTTAAAAAACTAAGCTTATAAAATTTAAATAACTTTAATTATAACTATAAAATTTATTTTATTATAATATATAACTTTATATATTTAAATAATTATTAATATTTAGCAATTTTTAAAGCTATAAAAAAGTATAAAATATAGTTAAAACAAATAAACAAAACTAGCATTAATATTACAAAAGTTAAAAAAAAAGTTTTTATTAAAACATTTTAAAAAATTAACTAATATATAAATTTAAAGCGTAGTTAAACGCAGTTAATTTGTTATATAGCAGTAAGCTAAATGGCTTTAGCAAGCTAAATAGCTTAATAGCTGCGGCTTAAAATAAAAGTATAATAAAGGTATTTTTACAGCTGCTGTTAACTGTCTAAAGCTTAATTAAAGGGTATTGTTATAAAAAAAAAAGCTATTTTTAGCGTTTTAGCTTTTTGTATAAAAGAAAAAGCATTAAAGGTATTATTAGTAGCTAACTAACAAATTGCAACTTAATAAAAAGCCTAGCTTAAGGTTTTAAGTTAGTTAGTTAATAATAAACATTTAATTATACCGTAGTACATAAAACATAAATTATTAGGTAATTATAAATAAGCTAAAGCCTGTAATAAAAGTATTATAATAATAACAATAAAAAAATAAAAAAAATAACTGCTTTATAAATAAAACTTTTTGCTTATTTTTTATTTTTATAGTTAATATTTTTATTTAAATTTAAATATATATAGCATATTAAATAAAGTTTAGTTAGTAAGCTTAAAATAGTTATTTTTTCGGCTAAAGTTTAATAATTAAACGTATAATAAAAAAAAGTTTAGCTTAATATATATGTTAAGTTTATTTTTAAGTTTAAAGCTATATTTATTATAATAGCTATATAAAATAGTTTTAATAAAGTTATAAATAGCATTTTTTTTATAATAAACTTAATGTTTAAAGTTATTAAAAATTTATATTATATTTATATTATTTATATAAATAACTATATAATAATAACTATATATTTATAACTAACTTTATTATATAAAAATAACTAAATGTAAAAAAAAACAAACATTATATATTTAACGTTTTAATAAAAATTAAACTATAACTATAATAAAAAAATAATATTAAATTTTATATTATATTTAAAATAATTATTTTAATAATATAAGCTTATTTATATTTTAATAATAAAGTTTATTTTTAATAAAAATAAAAAAGTTATAATTTTAGCTAATATAATATAAAAAGCTAAATTAATCGATTTTTTTGTTAACTAAAATTTAGTTTTAATTATTTTAATTAAAAAAGCTTTTTTAAGCTAAATTAATATTTTATATTATTAAATAATATTTTATAGTATAAAAGTTTATTAAAATATTTAATTAAGCGTTTATATTAATAATTATAATAATTTTTTTATTTTTAAAGTTTAGTTTAAAAATAACTATAAATTTAAAATATAATTATATATAGTTTTTTATTTGTTTTATAATAGCTAGCAAAATAAATATAACATATAATAGTTTTTTATTTTTAATAGCTTAATTTTTTATTATATTTTAATATATTATAATAATAAATATAGTAAAATTTATAACTTTAGTTTTATAGTTTTTTTAAAATAAACTTTTAAAAATAATACTAATTTAGTTTTTATAATTTTTAATATTTTTAATATAAGTTTTATAAAAAACTTATTAAATAAACTTAAAAATAGCTAAAAAAACAATAATAATATTAAAAAATTTTTTTTAAGTTTTATAAAGTATAAAATATTATTAAATAATATTTAAATTATTTTTAAGCTTTTATTTTTAAAGTTTAAAAATATTTTATTAATTTATAATATTAAAACTTTTATAAATTTAAAAACTTTTATAATTATTTTTTTAATAATTATATTTATTTTTTTATTAAATATATTATTTATTTATTTTATTTAAACTTTTTTATTTATAGTATATAATTTAAAAATAATAAAAATAAATATTATAATAATATTATTAAGCTAATTAATATTTTTTATAATTTTTTTTACTATTTTAAAAAGTATATTTTGCTTAATAAAAATATAAATAATATTATTAAAGTTATATTTTATAATTTTTTTAAATTTAATAGTTTTTAATAGCTTTTTAAAAATATAATTTATAGCAAAAATATAGCTATAAAAATTATTTTTATTAAACATATAGCTAATAATTTATTTTTTTTTATTTTTATTTATTTAAGTCTTTTATTTAAAGTTAAATAAATAGTTATTTTTTATAAAAATTTTTTTTTTTTATAATAAAATTAATTTTATTAGTTAATATAATTTTAATTATATTAGTTTATATTATTAATTAAAAAACAAGCGTTTTATTTATTACTTTTATTATATAAACGTTATATTAATTTAGCTTTTTAGTTTTTTTTTTAAATATTATAATTTTATTTTTTTAATTTTTATAAAGTTATATAATTTTATAGTTTTTTAGTATTTTTTTTTTTTTTAGCTTATAATATATTTTATATTAAAAATTAAAATTATTAATAAAATAATAATTATAAATTTATTTTAAAATTATAAAAATAAACTTTTTATTATTTTTGTTTATTTAAAAAATAATATTTATAAAAATCTTAAAATATTAAAAAGCTAATTTTAATTATTTGCTATTTAAATATTATTAATAATTATTAAAATATAAAATTTGTTTTTATTTATTTTTATTATAATAAAACATTTATTTAAAAAATAACTGTTTTTTTTATAAATATAACATTAAACATTTAATATATTTTTTTTATATTTTTAATTTTTTTTATAACTTTAATTAAACTTATATTTATTTTATAACTTATATTTATTTTATAACTTATATTTATTTTATAATATTAAATATATATTTATTAAAAAATTAAACTATTAAAAAAACTATTAATTTAAATATATAAAATATATATAAAAATATATTTAATATAATTAAAAAAAAAAAAAAAAAAAAAAAAATTTAATAATCTATTTAAGCAAATAAATAAACTACAACTAAATAGCTAAACCAAAAGCTTAGCATGCAAGCAAAAAAGTAGGTAATAACTTTTTTGCATAAAAAAAAGCAAGCTATATATAAGCTATATATAGCTTGCTTTTTTTATATAACCGATTATTTATAACTATATATTAGCAGTTATAAATAACTGCTAATAGCTATTAGTATAGCTTTTAATAGTATATATAGCTACTAACAATTAAATTATTATATATTAGCTATTTTATTGCTTTGTTAATTGTTTTATTAAATATAATACTATTGTAAACAAGCTGCTAATATAAAAATATAAGCTGCTAATAGCTAGTATAAATTAATATATTATTTAATATATAAAACATAAAAAAAATTTTTTTAACTATTTGTACTTTATATAAAGCGCTATAATAAAACAATTAAACTTTATTACTTTTTTAAAAAACTTAAAAAAAACTTAAGTTTAAATAGTTTTTATTATATATAGCTTATAAATATGCTATTAAAGCTTTTTATAATATAGTTTTTTTTTTTATATATTGCTTTAAGCAACAATAAACTTAAAAATTAACTATTAAAAAAAAAATTTAATAATATTATTTTAATAAAATAATAAACAATAAAAACTAAAGCTTATTTTTTATTTTTTTTTATTTTTAATAATTATATTAGCTTATTATAATTTAATTTTAAGCAACTGTATATCTACAACCGACTTTATTGTATAAAAATAACTGGGTGCAAGGAGAGGGCAAGCGTCGCGCATTCGACGTCTTGATAAGAATCAAACCATAATAATTTAATTTTAAGCTTTTTAATTTTTTAAATAATTTGTTTTAAATTATTATTTATAATAAAAAATAACTATAAGCTTTTTATTTTTAATATTAATTTAATAAAATTAAATATTAGCAAATAATTTTATAAACTTAACTTGTTTATTTTAAACATTATATAAAAAAAACAATTAATTATATATATATATATATATTTTTTTTTAATTTATATATTTTTTACTTTAAAGTTTTTAATACTATATACTAAAAGCTTTTATAGCTAAAAACAAAAAAGCTTTTATTTTTATGTTTTTTTATTTTTTTATGCTTTTTTTTTTTTTTTGCAGTTTTAGTAGCAAGTTATTTTTAGTAGTTTTAATAGCTATAGCTAGCTAAAATAAACGTAAAATATATACTAAAATATACTAAAATAATAATAAAATAAACATTAAAATAATATAAAATAACTAAAATATATTAAAATATAACTAACATATATTAAAATATAATTAATATATATTAAAATATAGCTATAATATATTAAAATATAACTAAAATATAAACTTTTTTTTTTATTTTTTTTTTGTTTAACTTTTTTTAAAGCGCTAATAATACTATAAAAAGTTATAAAAGCTTTATTATTATATTAAAAATATACTATTAATAATATATTTTATAATATTAATAGTATTATATATAGTTTTTAGTAAGCAAAATTATAAATTAAATTAGCTTATAATATAAATTATATAGCTATATTATTTTATTAAGCAAATTTTTTAAAAGCTATATTAAAAGTTAAAAATATTTTTAATTTAATTAAAAAATTAAAAAATTTTATAAACTGTTTAAATATTATATATATTAGCTTATTATATTAAGTTTTTTTGCTAGTATATATAAAATTAAACAAAAATAATAACGTTAATATTGCTGTTTTTTTTTACTTATAAAAAATTTTTAAAAATATGTTAAACGCTTTTTAAAAAGCTACTTTTTAAAAAGTTTTAGTTTATTTTTTGTTTGTTATAAAACTTATGTTTATAAATAAAAAAATAAATAAACAAACAAAAAAATAAAAAATATTAGTATATTATTTTTAAATAAAAAAAATATATTTTTTAATTAAGCTATAATAATAATAATAAAAAATTAAAAACTATAAATAACTTTTGTTTTATTTATTTTGTAAACTTATTTATTAAAAACAAAAGTACTTTTTTTATATTTTTATTTTTTTTTATTATTTTTTTTAAAAAAATATTAGTTTTAATATTTATTTATAATTTTTTTATAATAATATTTTTAATTTTATAAAAAAATATTTAATTTAATATTTTTTTTATAATAATTTTGCTTTTATAATTTTATATTGTTTTTGTTTTTAATAAATAAGTTTATAAAATAAATAAAATAAAAGTTATTTATAGTTTTTAATTTTTTGCTATTATTATTATAACTTAATTAAAAAACGCTTTTTTTTTATTTAAAATATTAACGTAAATTTTTTTTTTTATTATATTTTATTAAATTAAAACAAGCTTATTTTATTTAAAAATAATATGCTTACTTATTTGCTTTTATATTTTTATATTTATTTTTATACTTTTATATTTTTATATTTACTTTTATATTTATTTATTTATTTATTTATTTTTATATTTATTTATTTATTTTTATACTTATTTATTTATTTTTATACTTATTTTTATATTTATTTATTTATTTTTATACTTATTTTTATATTTATTTATTTACTTTTATATTTATTTTTATATTTGTTTATTTATTTTTATACCTATTTTTTTTTTTTTTTTTTTTTTTTTTTTTATATATATTTTTTTTTTTTTTTATATATTATTTTTTTTTTATATATATTTTTTTTTTTTTACATATTTATTTTTTAATATTTATTTATTATTTTTTATTTATAAAATAATATATATATATAAACTAATGTTTTAACGCTTTAATATAAATATAAATGTTTTATTGCTAAAGCATTAAAAATATTTATTTTAATAAACAATAATAACTTTAGTTATATAGCTTATATAAATAAATAGCTTGCTAGCTTGTTTATTTATATAAATTATATAAAAATTTTGCAAGTTTTAAAAAATATAAATATATATTTTATATTTAATTATTTAGTAGTTTTTATTAAACATGCTTATAGTTACTAATTTAAATATTTTAATTTATAAGCTTTATTAAATATATTTATAACTATTAAACTAAATATTTTAATTTACAAGCTTTATTAAATATATTTATAGCTATTAAACTAAATATTTTAGTTTATAAGCTTTATTAAATATATTTATAACTTTTAAATTAAATATTTTAGTTTATAAGCTTTACTAAATATATTTATAACTATTAAACTAAATATTTTAATTTATAAATATATTAGTTATATTAATTTTAAGCATATAAATTATATAATAAATAATTTAGCAAATTAATAACTAAATTAAAAAAATATATATATATATAATATTTTTATAAAAATTTTTTATTTTTATATAGTTATTAACTTTAATAAAAAATAACTTAATAAAATAAAAAAACTTTAATAATAACTAAATAAAGTAAAAAAATTTTAAAAATAATTAAGCAAAATAAAAAAACTTAAAAAATAATTTAGTAAAACAAAAAAAACCTAAAAAACAAATTAATAGTTTATTTTTTTAAAGCTTTAAGTATATATAATTAAGCTTAAAAAAAAAAAGTATATATTTTAAGTTTATTTTAATGTTTATTTTAGTTTTATTTTAATGTTTATTTTAGTTTTATTTTAATATATTTTAATGTTTAGTTAGCAAATTATTTATATAGTATTTATTTTAATTATAATTTTAAATTATTAAAGTATTTTAATTATTTATAATAAAAACTAAATAAAATATTAAATTGTTTATATATTTTTTATTTAAAATTTAGTTTAATATAATATAATTTGTTATTAAAACTATATAAAACTATATTTATTTTAATAGTTTTAATTAAAAAAAATTAAAAAATAATAATAAAATAAAAATAAAAGCTTTTTTACTTTTAATTATAAAAGCTTTTAGTATTATAATTAATTATAAAAAGTTATAATTAGTTTTTATAGTTTAATAATTAAACTTTAAGTTTATTGCTATTTAAAGCAGTATATAAAAAAAAAACTATATTATAAAAAGCTTTAATAGTATATTTATAAGCTATATATAGTAAAAACTACTTAAACTAGGCTTTTTTTAGGTTTTTTAAAAAAGTTAATAAATATTAATTGCTTTATTGCAGTGCTTTATATATAAAAAATAAATAATTAAAAAAGTTTTTTTTGCGCTTTATATATTAAATAATATACTAATTTATATTAGCTGTTAGCAGCTTATATTTTTATATTAGCAGCTTGTTTACAGTAGTATTGCGCCTAGCAAAACAATTAGCAAAGCAGTAAAGTAGCTAAATATAGTTGTATTGGTTATTAGCAGCTATATATACTATTAAATAGCTATACTAATTGTTTGTTAGCAGCTATTTGCAGCTGCTAGTATACAGTTATTGATAATTAGTTATATAAAAAAAGCTGCACTATATATGGCTTATGTAGCTTGCTTCCTTTTTATATAAAAGAGTTGTTATTTACTTTTTTGCTTGTATGCTAAGCTTCGGCTTAGCTATTTAGTTGTAGTTTATTTACTTGCCTAGGTAAAAATAGTTTTTATAGTTTAGTTAGCTAAAATATTTTTAGTTTTAAATTAATTTTATTAAAAAAATTTATTTAAATAACTATTTTAAAAAGCATTTAATAATATAGCAAAAGTTTTACTAAAAATATTAATAAAATAACTTAAAATGTTAGTTTTAAGCATATTTTAAAAGTTTAACTAGCGTTATTTTTTTAGCTATTTAAAAATTTTATATATAAAAAAAAATCAAAAAAAACAAAAAAAAAAAAAGTATATATTATCTATAGGTGCTAAATCTCTAGCTAAAATTAAGGCTAGAGGGTAGGCTATTTATACAGAAATTAACGAATTTTTCAGCTAGGTCCTCCTTATGTAATCGACCTGACCCCTGGTCAGATCACCCGCCCTGTCTCATTACACGCGACAAGGAACCCAAAAAAGACAAGAAGGGGGACATACTGCCAAAGCTCATCGAGATTCAATGGTCCAGGACATTCAATCAAGCACTCAGAAAGACTCCCGCGATGCAGATCCAGAGTAGCAGCTCAGCATCGTAAGACTCTGTGATTTCGGGTTCTAAATCTTCGATCCAACGATTCGCGTAAACTGCTCTAACTTCGTGACACTGCATGCAATCTAGTATGCTCACAACTTCAACAAGCGTGTCGAGGTCAAGTTGTGGCGTGTTACGGACTGCCAGGCGTTCATACTAGACGTTCATACGGATCATCAGGAGACTATATAGACCTGTATAGACGCCCGTATAGACAAAGAAGCTATTCTTGTATATAGGCCGTGGTTAGCACTTACAGTAGTTAGAAAGGCTTCGCACAACAACAAGAGTCTTTCACCCACCTCAAGTACAGGATCCCTGACATGGCGGAAGTCGACTAGATTTGCCATGAATGACGTTCGAAATGATGGCCGTTGCGTCTGCATTGAGCCCTTCGATTCTCCAACCGTATCGATCACCCCCCCAGGGTCTAGCCTACGGCAAGTGCCTCTTCAATGTCTTCTAAGAGTTCCTTCTTTGGGACTGTTGGATATGCCGTTTGGCACACATGGAAAGTTTTCAGGAGAGGGTCGCTGTATGGCTCTGGCTTCCAGAGGCGACGATCATCACCGCTACAGATGCAGGCAAATTTAATATCATCAACCATGAGTTGAAAGTTGTCGGACCAAACCCAGTGGACAATTGTCGAGGCACTTAGGACCCAGCAACGATGGACATCTCTTACGTTTCAAATCTTCCAGTCCGTAGCCGGAACGGTGAATAAGGACCTTACCGAGGAGGAGAAGAAGGCGGAGGAGGAGAAGGAAAAGAAGGATAAGATGAAGCGCCGACATGAAGATGGAGACGAAGACGAAGACGAAGAGCAACAGATGCTTGATAGAGACAATAACCGAACCCCCCGGAGCCATGGCATATGCCTCGCAGTTCGCACAACCCAACTGAATAAGTTGGCAGAGGCCTTAGACAGGCTTACCAACGAAATGGGATCACCTATCTTCCTTCCTTCCAAAGCACAACTAAAGCTCTTCAGCGAGGCGCGTGAAGGTGGCAGATGGCACGCTGAGGAGGAGCCTAACACCAGGCAGTCGTACATTCGGCTTCACAAGGCAGCTCTGAAAGGTCTCCGTGCTAATGCTATAGCATATAAGCTAGCCTTGGATAAGGAGAACGTCGTGCTTCAAGATGTTCCCAAGCACGCACGAGTACTTTTCGGTATGGAAGAAGAGGAAGATGAAGACGAGGACATGCTTGAATACTCTACCACGCAAGGAAGTAGGGGTAGTACACGAAATTCGAACAAGAGGCCTCGTACAGAAGAACAAAGCGAACCTTCGAGTAGAAGCAAGCGAGCCCGCAGAATCATCACAACAAGTGACGGCGACTCGGGAGATAGTCGCGACCCGAGCGATGGCCAGGCTCTCAGTCAGAGTGTAGAGACTACTCGCGCTTTTAGCCAAGCCAATGGTGGTGGAATCCGATTAGCCTCTCAAAATCCAGTCTTGGGCGACCTAGACAGCCTAGGCAACTTAGATGACTTCGACATGCCATTCGAGGATTTAGGGAATGAACAAGACACACCATTACCCTTAGACAGTAGTAGGGCAAGAATAACTGCTTATTAGTCATCTCATTATCTTCCCTCATCCCAATTAGCCCCGAACCCATATGAAAGATTCAGTTCTCCAACAGAGGCTGTCGGTAGAGAGGCAACAGAACCTCCCCAGCCTCTCGAAGCCTCTGATTTCGGGCAGGAATCTGAATCACTGGAAGAGAGCGAGGATGAGGAAGAATATTTTTATTATGAGTAGTGGTATTGTACCCAACACTGTCATTGTACGGTTGGGGAGGGTACGCACACAAGATGCAGAACCACTCTTATCTTCAGCTCTCCTACATAAGCCCACCAACATCTGGCAACAATGATTACGAAATTGGCGAATGTACGCAGATGAGATGTGTCGCTACCCCAGTTCCTTTCTTGCATCTCTATGAGCCGAAGATCTCGCGGATGACGTCCAGTAATACAATCCTTCCGTTCCCCCCAATCACAGATATGGTACGAGCCACCAGACGTCTCGAGACCTTCTGGTAACATAGAATGGAACTCTCCATTCACTTCCCCCAAAGTAATTTAGCTTTGAAATAAATTTGTTAAGCTGCGTTATCTCCCCTTTCGTGATCAAGCCGTAATGAACCGTTTAGATAAGTCCTACTCAGTACGATATGATCATTAATTGATGCGCTAAACATGAAGACAATGGACGTTTCTTTGCTTTTTAATAAAACGGCTAGCTATCATAACAGTATAAAACGATGCAGGTAGCTAGGCTAGGTGGCTTGTTGTTGCGTATAGTCCGTTATTACCAGCTCGGTAATAACGGCGTCGTTTTTCCGTGACATTTGTCTTACAGCTTAACATACTTATTGACAGAATATTATGTGTGAGTGCCAGACTGCTTGGGGATGTATTCGTAATACTGTAATACCTAGGTAGACTTAAATACCCATCAATGAAGCTGGCTTTATGATGAATGAAGCCTCTACACGGACGACGTAGGGACGTAGACTTCTCTCTGCCTGTGTAAAATGCTTCTCGAGAGTCGATTAAGCACCAGAATTGCTTCTTGAACAGCTGATTATTAAGCAGACACACCGATAACCGGTTCATCACGTTTTGATAAGATAACTCCGCTTCAAGATTTTGCTGTGGATAAGAAAGATAGAAAGAAAGGGGCTCTGCGGGAAGGCGTAACGCACAGTGTACAGAAATGCCCTTCACGGAGACCGCCCAATCTCGTCCGACCCTCACCAGCACCAACTTCATACTCTGATTGAAACACGCCCGGGCGACAGAAGGTTTTACTAGATACTCTCGCGCGGCTATCGAGCTCCGATTCCTTTTATGTATTCTGAATCACTCTCCACTCTAGATTTTATCCACCTACACGATTCGCTCACAAGCACCCGTCGCTCCAAGTCGAAACTAGTTCAAAACTTGCGCGAAAACAACTTGACAGTTTGCCAAGCCTCTCTCCCCCACGGCGCTCACCGACCAGACTTTCAATTACGAAGCCGTGGCTATGCCTTGAAATCGGACCCGATCCCGAGACCCAAGCCGTTGTTTCAACTCAATCTCACTGATTATACTACGTTCGCCACACACACACACCGGACCCAGCGCCAAACGCCTCTCGGCAAGATAGCCATTGCCGGAGTGACCGGTCACACCAGGAGTTAGGCGAATATCTAGGCTACACCTACACTAGCTACGGCACACCGCATGCTTGGCGCTTATTGGACTCGCCATAATCACTTTACGAATTATACTGCCCGCGATCACTGTTTATTGCCTATTTTTCCCTCTTAGCATGGATTGTACTGACTGCCGTCTTGCTAGGTATGACGTAGTACCTTTGCTTAGCCGTATCTAGTATCCCGACAATTACTCGACGTACAAGGGACAAGGGGGGAGGAAGCATCAGATGCTGACGGCATCGCTGGTCGTGAATCTACTAAGATTGCCAAGTAGGTAATGTCTCGAAAAGTAATTATGTATCTGAGTTGGGGCTTGGCTAACGTCCTGCAGATTACCCATTTAGGATCTTGTTCCTTAAAGATCGTATCCAAGGATGTCAAGATGCGCTAGCGGTCCCGGTTCCAAGCCCGAGGTGAACTCCACTGTGGCTTATAACAGACGGGATTATCTACGGTGCAAATCTTGAGGTCGCATCTAACCTAGGTCAACGTCCTCTCGCCATCACCAAACCGAGTGACCGTTGCCACGTCGCAAACCGCCTACACATCCCGGATGCCAAGGACGCTGGGACGATGTCAATGCGGTGTTACAGTGCTTCAAGTAGAAACTCATCGAGAGGAACGGAAACGCCCGAGTACTAGTAGTGTACGTACCAAACCCATTTACCACTGATGTTAACTGAGCATATGTATTTACATAGTAGACCACGCGTTCTTGCTTCTAGCAGTACTACCTATGCCGGAAAGGGGCCAAGACCGGCCAAGTGGCACCCTGTCAAATGTCAACTTTGGGATTTTGATGCTTTCCATATCTGCTTTAGGTCGAAGTTAGGTTGAGAGCGCGCTGTTGGGCTGCATCACTGGCGCATCGGTCCCATAGTAATACCCCCAAGTGGAACTTCGAATATATTATGGTATACTACCCAGGGTAGTGATTACGCTAGTAAGTGATTCCATTACACTACCGGCACTAGCCTACCCACCTAGTGTAGCGGCAATGGTTCCTGTGGATACAAAACGTCGAATCTTCGGCCTCGTCGAACAAGGATGCTTAATTATACTGGGCCCGGAGATTTTCCCCTGGGCCAACAATTTAAAACAACATGTTGCGGCTCATGTAGATCCTCGCATGCCAAGCTGATAACGAGTTGTCTTGAGGCTGTGGTAATCTTGTGTTTTCTAGCCTCTTGGCGCCTTGGCTGTCTGTTTCGACAACTTCCTAAAACATGAGAAAATTCGACAGGCGACTAAGAGGCCACAAGCTATAGGTAAGTCAAGTTTGCGTCGCTTGATTACTGAGGCAAGTCACCTGAGCATCGTTTAATCACTGAGGTAAGTCAACATCGCATCACTAAATTAATTAGTAGGATATGATGTGTCCGAGGAACAGTGCACTTTCTCTCGTGAGAGCCAAGTTTTTCTAATATTCGTGTCTTCCTGATGATCATGGGCATCTAAGACGTGCGATGTGGAATCTCTTCCGGGCATCAAGCTACCTCCTTGCTTGGCTTTTTTCCGGTCCACTCCGACTAACATGATTATGTGGCGATTGACGAATTCGACATTGAATTTTTTTCGCCGCCAAGAGCACCATTTCTATACCTGAGGCATGTTATTCCTTGCCCCTTTCTTCGATTTCTGCTACCTTGGCTCATTCATGGCTACAAAGCTGAACTCCAGAAGTAAGTAGGTCAGTAGAGGTAAGTAACTACGAAACAGACAGGTCTCAATCAGTGCGTGTATGAAAATATTTTAGTCTGGCGCTATGGATAAGGCAACGGGCCGCCCTTGTTGATGGTATAGGCAAGTCCCGCAGATCACCCAAGAATTCCTTCTATTGCAAACACAGATACCTAATAGTTAGGCACACACGGTCTATCTTTAGGTTACGCAAATACTTCTTGGCTATTAATGCTAAAAATTGTGACACAGTAATATACCATGCGGACTACACATTCGAGTTTGAGATCCAAAGTGTTGTTCCTAATATATTTAGAAGGCATGTTTCTTCACATCTTTCGTTTGCTTCCATCAAGCTTCACAGTACTATACAATTAATTCGATTCATACACTCTTTACATTTTGTTTGCCAGAAATTTGAACTTATCCACTACCTGCTTCTCACAATGGGAGAGCAACAAAAGCTACCCACCGGCTATCCACCCAAGTCCAATCCATCGCTTTCCTACGAAAAATCGTCAGGCGTATTGCTCTCTCCTATGGGCAACGATGATATAGTGAACACGAGGCCTTGCAGTCCCTTTGAAGATGTCCCGACAGCAGTGAACTCGAGAGCTCCAAGTCTTGATATCGATGTAGAAAAAAGGGGTCATCATGACAGCATCGATATTTATGACCCGAATCGGCCAAAACTAGGTCTTCGTCAACGTATACATCATTTTACGTGGGCATGGTTTACTTGGCCGATGAGTACAGGAGGATTGTCACTTTGTAAGTAGCTTTCGTTACCATAGCGGTATACTTATCAAGCAAATCGTGAGACTAACACTGACGATATCTTGAAGTAATATACGCCCAACCATACCAATTCCCTGGTCTACGACAAATAGGCTTTGCTGTATACATTACCAACCTCGTCATATTCACAACACTGCTCATTTGCATGATTACGCGGTTTTGCTTACACCGTGACGATTTTCGCAATTCTATCACACACGCTCGTGAAGGGCTCTTCCTTCCCACCTTCTTTCTCGCTCTTGCTACTATTATCACGAGCACGGAACGTTATATTGTACTGGAAAACGACACGCCTCTCCGATGGTTGATCCTCGGTGCATTCTGGGGATACCTTCTCGTCACTCTCGCCCTCGCTGTCGGACAGTACAGTTATCTATTTGCGAAGCATAAGTTTGCACTTCAGACAACGATGCCAACTTTGATGCTGCCTATCTTTCCGATAATGTTGTCTGGGACAATCGCTTCTGTCATCGCAGAATCTCAACCAGATATGGCCGCCATCCCCATTATTGTTGGGGGCCTAGCTGCTCAGGGATTAGGCATATCCGTGGCGTTCATGATGTACGCACATATGACGGGAAGACTCATCCAAGCCGGTAAGTCGACATGAGATTCATTGAATGCTCATTTTCTAGCCATTCTAACCTTCATCAGAACTGCCAAATAGAGAACACCGACCTGGCCTTTTCATGAACGTCGGCCCTCCGGCCTTCACAGCCCTCGCTTTGATCGGAATGGCGAATGGCCTGCCCGACTCCTTCGATCGAGACTTAGACGGCATCCTCGACGCCAATATAATTAGGACGTTTGCCCTGATCTCTGCCATCTTCCTCTGGGGCCTCTCTCTGTGGTGGTTTTTCATCGCCGCTGTAGCCGTTATCAGCTCGCCGCCCAAGTACTTCCATCTAGGATGGTGGGCTATGGTTTTCCCCAACACAGGCTTCATCCTAGCAACCATCTCGATTGCTAAAGAGTTTCAGAGCGTACATGTCCTGCGATTTACCTCGGCCCTTTCGATACTGCTCGTACTCATGTATTTCTTCGTGCTTGTTTCTCACATCAGAGCCGTCATTAAACAGGATATCATGTATCCCGGGCGTGACGAAGATGTGGAAGATCATTAAGCTCAAGCCTGACCACTACAAATCGTTTTTTTTTCAACGCGCATACATTTTCATTTATCATTCTTCATGCAGGGCTTTTCATTTTCATTATCTCATACAGGCATTTTAATGTCTCTCTTTGATCGAATTATCATGCATACAAGCGCAGGTTCGCATAAATAGACTCGGTTTGGTATAGAGCATAGGAAACAGCATTATATAGAAATTTTAGAGGCTTGAGAATACTCGGTCATAGATGTGTACGGTATGGGCTAGGTAACGAATGGTAACGAATGCGGTATAGTAGAAATACAGAGGCCGTGAGGCAATGGACACTCACGATAGCTCATAGCTTTTGCTTTCGATTTAGTGATTAAGCATAAAATAGGCTGATAGAAGGATTTGAGGTCTACTATGGATATTCTGGCATCATTTCTAGTAAGTCAATGAGCATATATAAACTATGTTAAGGCTCCACTACATGGACTCTAATAAGAACAGGGATTAAAAGCACGCTATCATATTCCCATGTCTCTCATAGGATTAATAGCTACCATAGTAATACGGCATCTAAACACATTATTTCCTAGGTTATATATTACCTCACACTGTCAAGCAGTATCAGGTATTACCAGCGGTCACAGACTCCAGATGGCATGGAACCAATATAACCCTCGACGAACTGCTCAGGTCCTGAAGAGTACGCTTTTGGTGGTAGTGGGTTGGAGTGTCTGAGTAAAATAGGTATGATTTGCTCAATGCGATGGTCTAAGAACAGTGCCCCTTTAATCACCTTCTAATAGCAGGCTCCGTCAACAAGACGTTAAAAGAAACGGACGAATCACGCTTTTAGGACTATGTACTCCAGCATGTTCCCCACGGTCTAGCCGCTTAAGTAAAGAGACTGCGATACCTTATTTGACTCCCACGGTGTCGGCGATTCGGAAGACATACTTTACAGCGTTTGCCTTACCATCCCTCAGATTTTCCAACGCCTGTTGCACACCACCAAGTCCACCTGCTACAACCTCCTGAGGCTGCGGCTTAAACCAGCCCTCCTGTTGATATAATGAGTAAGTACTACGCAATAAGAGAAGCGGGAGGCTCCAGCGACTAACCTGCAAGCCACGAGCGAAGTAACGGAAATACACATGGCCGAAGTCTTTGGCGTCCTGGTGAACCGACCCTACACGCGTGCGGGAATGCTCGAATTGCGACGGCACCTCGCTCGCTTCCACGTCCTGCACGAAAGTAATTTGGGCGCCCTTCGCAAGGACCTTGAAAATGTTAACATAACTCCAGGGCTTCGACACAGCGTCCAATGCGTATAGCAAGGGCTTGCCGTCAGCTACCTTGCGTAGGCCCTCTACGAGGGCATCGTCGCCGTCACGGTAATCTAGGATGACGTCCCCTTTGCTGCGGTCTATGAGTTTTTCGACATGCGCTATCGAGCGGCCCGCTACGCATATTAACGGGTGGATATTGCTGCGCTGCGCAAGCTGTATAGCATAAGCGCCGACAGCAGATGCCGCGCCATAAATAATAAGTGGTATAGGCTCGGTAGCAGGCAGCCAGGGCTGTGGTAACCGCAGACGAATGTATAGAGCTACTGCAGACGTCATGGCAGCGAGTGGGATAGCGGCAGCCTCTAGTGAAAGTTGTTAGTAAGGCTAGATATCCTCCCCCTCCACGATTACCCCTCTTTCCGCGCTCTCACCTTCATATGTAGTCTCATTAGGAATGTGAAATGTGGTGTGCTGCCATGCCACGGCATACTCAGCATAGGAACCACCCGGTTCCATCATCTCGTGGAAAGCTGCCACCCGATCGCCGACCTTGAACTCAACGACATTCTCCCCTACCTCGTGAACGATGCCGGCGATATCATCGCCTGAGTTCAAGGTGCGGTTGAACCATATAGGGACCTTCCAGTCTTTAGGGTTGGAGCCGCTGACGATGACTTTAATAACAACTTGGCCGGCCGCTGGCTTTGGGATTGGCACGTCGTGGATCTCGGCCTTGGGCCCTGAGTGGGTAAGTATTAGCTTGTGCTATTCTTCTGTTTCATTGTCGTCGAAGGAGCGTGGTCGGAGTACCTATGCTAACGAGGACTTCTTTCATAGTGAGTCTTATGGTAGCTTGCCGTATACTTCGATCTAAGGTATCTATAGTCAGAGACCAACATTCAACAACATCGATATTCTTCCTTAGGATGAGATGAATGCTTTTAATGAGCAGCAAACTGTTGACGGTTATCGCCCGTATTTAATCTCAATTGCGCCAATGCCTTTCTACCAGTGGAGCTAACAATAACACGGTGTATCGCCTAGTAATATCGATTTTCTTTTCTCGGTCGACTATCAGTATTGTAGAGGTCGCCAACTGCTGTAAAGATAACATTCTGTATCGTTACATCATCACATGACACCATATCAAGCTTTTTTGGCGTCTGACCAATGCATGCAATCGCTCCACGCGTTCCGTGCCGCTTTGTTGCTTCTCTAGCCGTCAGCCCGCCGCCCAACGACCATTCTTCATTCGGTGTTTCAGGCCTTAAAAAAGACTACTGCTTACTGGCAGGCCGCACGGCGCGCACGCAGGGATATGGGGTGAGCTCTAATAACACAGGATAATATCGACACATTAGGCATCTACCATGCTGATCACAGGTAAAAAGGCTTCCGCTCCGTCTACGCTCCGTCGCTTCTCGGTATCCGTACCCGAGATTCGAGTGGAAACAGATCTACAGCACCAGCCGTTTAGTTCCTTACAGCGCTAAGCCGGCACTCCGCGGTAGATCCAAGTCGGCAGACCCGGGGTGGCTGTGGGCTGGTTATAAGCACATCTCCGGTAAAACCGTTGCGGGACACTAAATTCGCGCCGATTGTAAGCAACGGATTGAGGAGAAGAAGAAGAAGAAGAAAACTTAAAGCGGGATGCCATTCAAGTGCGGAAATATAGAGAAGGAAATGCTTAGCGACATTTCCAACGCTCCGTCGAGTCCCGAGTCCAACACTCTGTGATGAGCCCTTTACAACCGCGCCCGATAGAAACCTTTGCATATAGTCCTCGAAATATCCAATGCATGAGCGGCCGTCAATGTCTTGGATGGATGCGACCGTTTGTCAGGCATGTGTCAGCATGGGATTGAGCATCGTACCTAATAATCTCTCTTAGCGAGATGGGGATATATCATCTTCTCTACGAATTCCCATGCGTGAGGTGTTGAGGCTCCTTCTTAGTTGGGAATGTGAACGTGATCCTAGTCGCCGTAAGTTGCATGAAGCCAGGTGATATTCACAGAACCTGTGATATTGCAGGGACCTCTTGTAAATATCCGTCGAGGTCCGCCCCTAGTCCTGCCCTCGGAGCTCTCCTTAGGTTACCCTCATAGCCCAATCGTAGATTAGCAGCACTTTCGATTATATCTTATTTCCGGGATTCTAGTGGCTACGGACTTATTGTGTCGGTACCAATTTAAACCCCTCAACTTCTGCCTAGCCGAAGAGCCTTCGATTTTAATTAGCATTATTTACGCGCAACGACTTAGGGAATAGCTGTTATAATTTGGTAGCTGTATAACGTAAACTCAATCACTTACGGGTCTAGACATGAAAGGGTTCCTTACCCCTGCGTTCGTGCTTACATGCACCATCTCATTCGGCGAAGCTACCGAGAGCGAGAATCATACCTATTATAGTGCCACTAAAGTCGAATACCTAATTAACTCGAGGATCACGAACCGAACTTATTGCGTCATTGCGCCAGTAATCTTCCACTACCCCGCGCATCTTGATGCGTAAGCCCGAAGTGTTGCGCGATTGCTAGCATTACATCAGCGAGGCCAACTGCATTATTCGCTCTTTGAACTTCACTCACATGCGTCTCACTATCATTTGTTTCGAATAATTTCATAGCATTTGATTCCAGCATCCATTACCTCAATCCAGTAATTGAGGAATTGCCTCAGAAAAGCACAAACAAGCCTATTCCCGTGTGCAATAGCGATAGCATCCACCAAGTGCTAGATCAACTACCCTAATCCAGCGCATGTCTGCTAACCAGTCCGTGTGAGGTTATATATGGCAGGCAGTCCAAAATTCTCTTCTCAAGTCATAGATGAGTTCTTTTCATTTCGGCTGTAGTGGTATTGTTGATGGCTTTGATTGAATCGAGTTTTGCCCAGAGCCCGTACCCGTACCGTTTGCACTTCAACCTTGCCTTTCACTCCCCTGAATGATTTTTAGATTTCCGAGGACAAGTATTCGGCATAGATGGAAGATTCTGGCATGCCATCCTCCCAAACCGGCGGAAGATCCCCGAACACCCAAGGGTGTTTACGGATAGACTTGCGGCGTTCCCTTAGCAACTTCACCCACATTAACCTTTCGGCTACATAGGAGACATGCTCTTCAGAAGCCATCATGCACTTTGTTCGTTCGAAGATTTTTACGCAAACCATACCCTGGAACCCGACGATGCGTCCATCGATGTCGTATTTTTCCATGCCAGTAATGTCCGCCAGAGCGTTGATGACCATCTCGCGACGAAATGTGGTCAGCTCCTTGTTAAACTTTGTTGTTGGTGCTTTTTTCTTCTTGAGGCATAGATCCTGAAGAGACGTGACGAGCTCTTATCAACATCCGGTCAGTAACAATACCTCGAGAAGCGACTCGCTGAGGAAGCGTAATTGAGGGGAATGATTGGGGTAGGGTTATGCATTGAAATGAAACTACGTACCGTTGCTGATGTCATTGATGTTGTCGTTGCTACTATCTTTGCGGCTATCCCTGCTGCTGTTTTTGCTGCGGCCGTCCTTCGCCTTAGCAATGATGACAATAGCTATGATAGCGATGGCGGCGGCGACGACGACGCCGATGGTGATGGCGACAATCATCATGATGAAAGAGGATGGGGTACGAATATTGATGGAAAGCGGTTGTGAGGGGATGTTGGATGGCAGTCGGTAAATGAAACTAGAATCGTGAGATTAGATCTGGGCAAGATTTTACGTAGGTGAGGTAGGTAGGTAGGCGTGGAGGTTCATTAGGTGCGCACAAATGTCCACCTACCTCTATACAATGTTCTACTTACACTAGGTACTTAGCTTAGGTATGGGTATCCCAGGATGGCAGGCACGTATCTTGGGAATTGAATGAGTGACTGCCTGCCTTTGCAGTACTCATTCATACCTAACACCTAGCAGTACCGCACCCATATACCCTACCTATTTTCCATGTACGTTGCAATTCACTTAACTAAGTACCTACATATATAGCTAAGGTATTCGACGAGTATTCAGTATGCGAAAAATTCATAGTTATTATAACGCAGGTGGTCTCAAGCTAGGTACTAGAAAGGTGAGGCCATATAAACAGCTCCCGAGGCCTTTAGCAATTTCTTCATTTCTACATGTCAACACCAAGGACTCAATATCTAGTGACGATGCTAAAGTCACGTGTTTCTTGGTAGACTTCTAACCTAGCCGCCGTGACCAGGATTCCATCGCAAGTTCCCGTCTCTCTTGCTTGGCATCAAGCTACCAAGGTATGTTCGTGGGTCACTTCATATTTAGAAAGCCCATGACCCCCGCTAGTAACGCGCGGTCCTGCAGGCTTGCAGCTACAAGCTCCTTGGTAGCAGGGCGATGAGTTCAGCGCGCCTGGCATGGCATAGGTACGATGCTACCTCTTTCGGAAGTTTTAACTTAATGGGGTTCCTCTCATCAAAATTTACCCAAGTCGATAATAAGCGAAGTCCTCGAGATATTATCGCAAAACGTGGCTTTAGACGAGCTGCAAGAAGGGTCCAAAGTCTATATAGCCTAATAAGGAGCATCGAACATGACGTCGACTCGATAGGAGAGAAGCTTGTTCAACTGGAGTCGCCCTACGAATGAGATGCGCTGCCCATGGCGAGCTACCAAGGATATCTTATCACTTCAGGATCTTGGCGAATGACTGGTCGTTGAAGGACACCAATTCGCTGATGATTGCTAGGGAAACTAGCTTGGTTGCTTGAATCCAACACCGTATTCGAATATGCTATCATGGCATCATTGGAGGTCGTGATGAGCAATCTGCGGGGTTCACCTACGACAGCCCCCGAACGATACCGAAACCCCAGGATATGATGGAGGCATTTATAAAGACCTGTGAAAGTCGGCAAAACTCTAGTCGGTTTCTCAATAACAATCTATCCCGGCATCATGGCACCGTCAGTTGCAGAAACAATCCCAAGCGCTGCTCAGCTCGGCGAAATCGCCAGGCAGAAGCTAAGCCGCGCCTTCGATGCTACGCAGCACACAACAGTGAGTCAATACTAGCTGCGCGGGAAACAGACGAAATAACGGGAAATAAACTGAGATGTACATTCTAGTACGCATACACCAAATATCTTCCTGTTTACGATGAAGAGACTACGTTCCCGCCTACTCAGCCGTTTGACTTCGTTGACCGAGGTCTAGCCGCTGATAAGGCGAAACCACATCTACTTGGATTGAATGACCCCGACGTCAAGATCACGAAGCTCACTCCTAGAATCGGGACCGAAATCAGCGGCCTACAGCTCTCACAGCTAAGTGACATCCAGAAGGACGAGCTAGCCTTGCTCCTAGCAGAGCGCGGTGTCGTGGTGTTCAGGGGGCAGGATTTCAAGGACATTGGTGTCGAAAAACAGAAAGAATTCGGACGATACTTTGGCCGATTGCATGTCCACGTAAGTCAGTACCAATAGGAAGAGGAAGACATCATTGACACCGCATGAAGCCTGTCGGTGCTCACGTCGAGGGCGCACTCGAGTTCCACAACATCTACTTGGGGCCTGATAACCTGTATCGGCTCCAATTCCAATCGGACTCATTATCGACAACCGGCTACCACTCGGACGTCTCGTACGAACATCAACCACCTGGAATCACACTCCTGACTCTCCTCGCTGTACCAGAGACGGGCGGCGACACTGCTTGGGTTTCGCAGGTCGCGGCTTACGAAAGGCTATCGGAACCTATCAAGAAGCTGCTCGAAGGTCTTCGCGCCGAGCACAGCGGCTTTCCTCAGGCGGAAAAGGCGCGTCGCGACGGGAAATTCGTGAGGCGCGAGCCCGTCAAATCAGAGCATCCGATTGTGAGGGTGCACCCGGTAAGTTCAAGCCACCTCGCAGCCAATAACACAACGGCTAACACATTCCGCATCCTAGGTGACCGGCGAAAAGGCCTTGTTTGTCAATCCGGGTTTCACGAAGCGTATTATCGGTCTCAAGAGGGAAGAGTCTGATGCCATCCTTCAGCTACTATTCCGCGTATGTGTTCTACCTGAGAAGCCCAGAGTGCGAATTCTCATACTGACTATTTATATCTAGCATATTTCCCAAAGCCAGGATCTTCAAGTCCGCGTGAAATGGGATGACCGGACCGTGACGTTGTGGGATAACAGAGTCACTGCACATACAGCCATCTCCGATTATGACGTGCGCCAGGAAGCAGAGGGACTTCGGCATGGATTTAGAATCACCACCTTAGGGGAATCACCTATTGGAGTCGATGGCCTGGAATCGCTGTGGTAGTTGGTATTTTGAATGAAGTGTTGGTTATTAGGTAGTCCTTGACTCTTGCTTAGATGAATAGGGGTTTAACTAAGCCCGCTTTTTACGACCATGCGAGTTCAATAGCGCCACAATTGATTCGGTAACATTGAAAAAGAAAACGCCTCTGTCCCAACGTACCGGTCGGTCTGGTGTCTTAGAAAAAAAGCTTGGCCGAGTTACAAACAAGCCCGGACAAAAAGCAAAACATGGGGCTCAGCCGGGATTCGAACCCGGGGCCTCCTGCATTCCCACGTAAGATGGAAGGGTGCGACCCGAAGCAGGAATCATACCACTAGACCACTAAGCCGATAATCGGATGTCGGATGAAGTTTGGTGACCTTAATTAACCTCAAGCTCATGGTGTAAACCCGATAGTCTATGCTACCGAGGGGTTCACGACGGACACCCCCCTAAAGTCCGACAAACATTAAAGAGTTGAGGCTGTGCCAGTGTTGTGTTCCAAAACGCCTCTCCTTGCGCCTCATGAGCGACCTTGACCCAGGGAAACCCGCGAAGCGCATTACTCACTAAGGGCCAAGTGCGGAGTCCCAACTCGTGTGCGAGTATCTTCAATTTTGGTATAAGCCAGAGACCGTCGCCCTTAGTGAGCGACGAGACTCTTCCCATCAGCAGTGCCCAGAAAACAATCATCTTTCGGGATCTGTCATGTTCAGAGATGGTCTGAGCTGTCGACCTAAACTGCTCTATCAGAAGAGGAAATAAAATGAGTTTTCGGCCGATGCCAAAGCAGAATGTGTTCTGAAAGCCAATCAATGCTAGTTGGATTAGATTATTGAAGTTATCCTCAGCTTCGGAGTTTTGATGGGGAAGTTTTATCTCGAGAAGCCGGTAGCTAATATAGATGAGAGTACTCTGATATGATGCCGGATCTAGCTTACGTTCACGGCTTGCTTGGTCAAGTATATGTGAAAAACGGAAGATATCGAGCACTACGTCGCGGAGCTCCGTGCATGCTGATTGGTATAAAATTGATTTGACGAAATCATCCTCTTCGCGGTTGCGACGTTGCGGGCAGTCGTTTGAATCTATGAGAAGGGAGTGGCGAGGTACATCATCCGAACAGAATTTAGGCTTTGAGCGACAATGAAGCGCAAGCTCAATATCAGATCTCCGAAACCATGTCAGCACCTAACAGGTTCCTGTACTTGCTTTCGGAAGCTTAGACTTACCGGAATGCCTTTTCAGCTATGATGAAGTTTCTTTTTGCAAGCTCGCGAATCCCGCCTCGTAACGCTATCATACGTGTAACTCCATTTAGGTGAACTAGAGCTTTTTGAGGATCACCATAAAGCCTATCATAGATATTGATAGATGCTACCACGGCGATAGTTGTGTCGGATAATGCCTCGTCACTCGAGAGTTGTTGATTAACAAGACGGTAAGCTTGAGACATGTGATGTAACGCAACTGGGGAGTGACTCTCATCCCCTGTGATAAAAGCGGCACATGCTGAAGCCATGGCTATGTTGCAATGGAAGTCTATAATGGTTAATGGACACTAGGTCGCCTTACGGGTCAATCTCATGACATACACGCTTTGTTTGAAAATATTAGCTGAAACCACATCCATTCAGTCACTCTAGTATAACGACAAAACTCGGCAGGGGATATGACGTCGATAATGAAGAAGGCTACTTGATTATGAGTTAGCGACATTTCATCAAAATTGACATATTAAAAAAAAAAAAAAAAAAAAAAAAAAAAAAAAAAAAAAGCCTACGTTGGCGAAGGTGAAGCATAGTCCGCGGGGCGATGGTCGACGTAGAGGATAGGAGAGTCAAGTCATTGGCAAGTTGGCGAGCCACCGCAATAATTGAACTATTGCTCTGCGGGTTTCCTAAAGCCGTATTTGAAGCATCGTCGTCATTAGATGCATTCTCCGGTCTGTAGGCTATGATAGACCTGCTCGTAGTCGGCTGGGGGTTTCGGTCCCTTTTTATTCTTACCTTGCCGCAATTCCTCCCTTTCATAACATGACTTCGTATACTGTAACCGCTGGAGTCAGTATTTACTCTTTTAAGTACTTCTATCGCTCTGAAAACATGCTCGCGAAACATGCTCCCGAGACATTTCGGGAGCGTTGGAGTTACTGGAAATGGAAGAAAATGACTTCAGCGGTAACTCACATCTTTCTCGTTTTACGGTTGATGTCTGAATTATCAACGAATTGAAACGACATCTTATCTCACTACGACTTCTTTGATCGATAGCGACTAGTGGGCAGAGCTATTATAGGGGTTATGAATTTACTTGACAGTTCAAGGATTTGAGATATGAGGTTGAATATGTGTCGCAAGATCCCCAGTCTGACCGGGGCTGTCTTTTAATAGGCTTTTTTGGTGAGCATGAACCTAGGTATAGGTATCGTAACTCATCTTTTACCTGTTACAGACCCTACTACATTAATTTCTATTCTACGGAGTAGTCAGCTTGGTCTTTACTCACCAGAGTCTTGAAGACGAGAATACCTGGTCAAGAATACAACACAGATATAGGTTTCTTGAAAAACTAATTAAATGAATAGGTCGATTGAAACATGATTCATAGTTGCAGGTTTAAAGTTGTCGTCCCTGTTGCCAGCGCTTTGTTGAATTTGTTAATGGCGTTACTGATGCTCCCCGACCGGTCAGTGATAGCTGAGATCTACCTACAAAGGTACCTTCAGCGTCATCAGGACGGAGCACTGTATGTGCACTGTACCCAGAATAATTCTACAGCCACCCACATCAAGGTACCTACGAGAGAAAACTCTCTACCTCGGCTGACCTATCCCACATCATACTCTATACGGGATACATAAACCATACGAAAATAATCCTCACGCAGATTTGAAATGAGATATAAATATTCACGGTATAGTAATATTCCGCGATGAAGACTATTCTACAAATAAATGGTACCGTATAGGTACAAAAAAGGGAAAGGCTTGAATAGGAGCTTGAGGGGTATGGAGGGGCTACTTAGGTAGCTAGTGTAGTGGTGGGGGTCATCTGTACCACCTAAACAACAACAGTATTGTACCTCTGTGGCCAATGATCGCGCGGTCCGTTCCAACCCTATTCTCTATTAGTACAGTATTTTACAGTGCAGGTACATCATGCGCAACCGTTGATAAACACAAGCCATGTTTTGCTGACTTACATAGCGATAGGGGAGTTTAGATCCACTTACAGCTTGTTATCTACCATGTACTGCCCTAGTCCCAAACGATCCCATTATCACAAGATAAAATGTTATTTTTTTTAAACACAGGTAATGTACCTAGCTGCCCTAGTAGATACCTTCTCTTGTACCTTCAATCGACTTGGCAGCTGCCAAATCCAATAATCATTACCTGAGCTGTAAGTGTTTAGTGCTGTAGGGGCTAGATGAGCGGATAAACCAACCGTTAAGCCACCTGGCAAGATTATTTTGATTGCTACGCGGGTTGGAGATAGCCTGCCTACTACATGTATGTACCTGGTAAATTTCATCAACCACGAGATACATGTCGGCATGCTAAGTACTGTACATATTAGTAGTACCTGCAGTGTGTGAATGCCAGGTTCACCTCATCACCTCATAGCTTGCTTGCCCAAGCTCGAATAGCATTCTCCCTTCCATTTACACTACCACCTCGACCTGCCTGGGTCCAAGTCCCTACATCGAAACCTTCAACGGATACCTATAGACAACTGTCATTTTACTTCGGCTAAGACATCCGCTAATGAGAAGCGCCGTCATCTGACCCTCCCTCTCTATCCCTCCCTAATCTCTAGCCTATCTATCTAAGTACCTATTTTGCTGCTGGTGTGGTTGTGGTTGTGGTTGTAGACTACAAGGTTGTGTGTGCTGCAGCTACATATATCAAGCACCATCAAATATCCCGAACCTCGAAATTGCCAACATCCCACCGAGACCATCAACGCGCCCACCCACCTACGACCTACCTAATAACGCAACCTGGCTTCTAACCTCTAACCACACCATCCCCCATCCCCGAGTCTTCGACGCGTATTCCTCGACAATTTCTACCCCTCTAGCCCGCTAGTCGCCGTCATCGTCGTTGATTGCGATCGGAGCTCCGAGTTTGTTACTCGTTACCCGTTACGAAATCGACATCGGTCCTCTCTCTTTTTCCTAGAAAAAAAAGACATACAACCTGGCAAGCCGCCTCGTTTCCTCGGCGCGGCTATAGCCACCACAACCGCGCACATGTGGTGGTTCTTTCGCATCGTCTCGAGTTCTATCTTTCTCTTGACTATCGTCCTCTCCATACCCATCTCCTTCGATGTAGGCGGACGCGACACCGGCTTGGCCTACAGCCTTGCGCTGTTCGGCTTCTACTTCGTCTACAGCGCCGCCAAGCTGGCAACACCAGAAAAGTCTCGCATGCGGTGGGCCCTGACTAGCGTGCTACAGACCGCTCAGTGGGTTGTTGTGCCGACTCTTCTTATCTGGTCCTTACACAACTTCGCCGTCGATGCAAGTAGTACCGACTGGGTATCGAGGACTATTGGCGGACTGGGTAACCGAAAACACACCACCTGGACCGACTGGATCTTTGGTAATGGTGGCTTCGTCGAATCTATCACTCTCGGCGGCTGGGATAAGACGTTGAGCTATTCTAGCCCCGTTTTCCAGTTAGCGGAGGGGTTCTGCACTCTTCTCGTTATCCAGGCCGCCGGCCAGATCTCCAGATGGCTGGTAAACAGAGGGCGAAGTGACACTTGGGTCGTAAGTTTCCATATCTGTTTCTTCACGCTTGTAATGATAATGCTGACATTACTCTATAGCTTCTCCTCCTGATGTTTTCGGCCTCTATCATCGCAAGCGCTGTCTATTTCCTCTGGCGGATGGCCCTCTTCCCCTCCATCAGCAACATTGATGCTACTCTGATAGGTGTAACGGTTACGTCTGCCGTCTTCCTGTGTGCCATCGGCATCGGTACCGGCCGTGGAAATCCCGTCGAGTCTTCGCTACTCTTCGCCTACGTCGTCCTCTGCGTCTACCAGATCTTTACAGATTACATTCAGTCACCTGAAGCCCAAGCAGCTGCTCTAGAGCAGGCTGCGAGTCAGCCTGAATTCCCACCCTTGCCACCCATCATCATGGCGAGCTACTCAACCTTCCTTCATCTACTTGGTTCGCTCCCATCTGCCGTCTATTCGTCGCTAAGTTTCCTCCATGCCGCTTTCCAAACCATCGCACCTTCAGTGATGATCTCTTTAATTTATCGAATAATCGTCTTCTACTGTGCTACCCGTATCATCCCTGCAGTACGAGAGTCTGGCGCTAGAGCACTCATGGAGGAACCGTCACTAGATGATTCTGACGGGGCCAACCGACTACTAGGCGTGCTGTCCTGGTTCTCGCCCTCCATTCTCATTGCCGTCTATACCAGTCTGCTATTACAGCACTTCTCTGCTAGTGATAACGAGGGCTGGACTCTACGGGATGGTGACGCCGGAGGTAACACTTGGCGTTGGATTAACGTCGCGGCAACCATGAGTCTATATGCCATTGAACTGTATCTGGGAAGCGAAGATGCGGATAGTGGCATGGTCAGTCATTGGAAAACTGATTGAGTGGACAGAAGGCTCATCGTATTGCGGTCACTGATAAGCTCACCAAAGTACGCGGCGCCGCCCGTGATCTAGAAGGATTGATCAAGGGCGCAGACGTGTGAAAATATCATCCCAGGTCGATATCCCTGGAGTCCGGTTGTTTCAGGCAGCCAGGCAAGAAGAATTTGGGGAGATTTGGGCTCACAGCACCTGGCGTTAAGGAGTAGGGGCAATTATACCATCGGTTCGACCGGTTTTGTTTGTTACGTGGCCATTACCATGTCGGGTCAGCACGACACGTCGGTAGGATTATCTGATACTGCTGCCGGTGCGGGGGCGAGAACAAGGCCAGCAGGAGCACCTATCAGATACAACAAGGGACGCCCGGGCTTGTTGGATGATGGTCGGGGTTTATCCGAGCTGACAGCGCTTGTAGGTAGTGAATAATGATCGAAGCATTATCAAGTCAACGCGCAATCTTTGTGTGAAATTGGTGTGTGATTTGCTGATCTATACTTGAAGCTATACTTATGATGATAAGGGGAACGTATCGGAAAAGTTTGGATCCTTTATTTACTTGTTATCATTAGTGCTAGCATGATTATCCCCTCTCTTAGCCAATCCGCCCGCGGCTTTCCGACTAACACAAAGAGTATCGAGTGGGAAGCGAATAGGACGTGGTGTACCTTGGTTAGTTGGCTTCTCCCTTGGTTAGCCGAGTTCGGCCGAAGGGCAATGACTACCGCGCCCGCCTTACCGGAATCCACGCCACGATACATCGGCGTATCAACCAATGCCTCTCGGGGCACGTTGGAGGTGAAGTCGGGTCAGGGTCGGATGAATGGGATTGAGATTGGGCGCACCTACTTTTACACTATCTAACCTCGGGCGAGTTGTCGTCGGGCTGCCGCTAGCCCAGTGGATGGGTTATTTTAGACCACCCAACTCTGTTATAGGGGTACCCAGTATATGTACGTACTAGAGGTAGGTATCTATATACATATGTAGTGTACCAGCGTCTGGGGTCCCCAGGAACTGGGGGGGTTTTCCGGGGAGTAGGTAATGCGGGGCAACTAGCTAGCTACCTACCTACCTAAGGTAGCTACAGCTATCCTATACTCCCTACCAACCTACAAATACTTCCCCCCGGACACGCTCGATGAGGTCTCTGCTCATCTCATTTATCTTATCTTGTTCTTGCTTGTCTTGGCTTATGTTAGTTTTGTTTTGTCTGTAGAGGGCGTGCAAGTTTATTCGGAGATTTTGCTATTAATTGCAATCGAATAACAGCGTGCAAAGTATCAGGTATACCCGCTTCCTTACTTCCTAGGTAGCTTCACCATCGTCAATCAACCAGCAGGAAGACGACATTGCTTTTATCTAATTATTGCTCCTTTATCTTTATTTTATCGCCATCACAGGGAACTCATCCTATCTGGATTCATCTCATTTTCCATCCCATCCTCCCATCATATATATCATCCCTTCTCCGCACCCGATCTCCAATCCAACAAAGGATGACGGGTTACCTCCAAGATGAGGTGCAATCGCACTCGCTTACGGATCCCGAGGGCTTCTGGTCTGCACAAGCCGCTCACCTACATTGGCACAAGCCACCGACTTCGATCCTTACCAAGACGACAAAGAAGCTAGAGAGTGGCATTGAACACCCGCACTGGCATTGGTTTGACGGTGGCGAGATCTCGACATGTTTTAATTGTGTCGACCGCCACGTCTTGGCAGGCAACGGGGATAAGCCCGCGATTTACTGGGACAGTCCTGTTACGGGCGCAAAACAAACACTCACGTACGCACAGCTCCTAGATGAGGTCGAGGTTACAGCCGGCGCGCTAAGGCAGGAAGGGGTTCAGAAGGGAGATGTCGTGTTAGTCTATAGTGAGTTGAAGTTATTTCCGCCTATCAAGCTTGATACAACGGCCTCGTGTAAAACCTAGCAAACAATAAGCACAACGATGATGTGTAATATCAACTCGGACTACGTAGCTAACTTACACGGAATCCAAGTGCCTATGATCCCAGCAGCACTCATCGGTATCCTCGCCATCAATCGTCTGGGAGCAATCCACGCCGTCGTCTTTGGCGGTTTCGCACCCGCCTCTCTGGCCCAACGGATCGACGCCTCATGCCCCGTCGCCATACTCACAGCCTCATGCGGGATCGAGGGGAACAAACCACCGATAAGCTACAAACCCTTCATCCACGAAGCCATCCAACTCTCCAGCCACAAGCCAAGCCGCGTTATTGTCTGGCAGCGGAATGAGCTGAGATGGGATGGCCTCGATCCTACGAGTGGAGAGCGGAACTGGTTTAAGATGGTCCGAAGTTGCAGGGCCAGGAATGTGAAGGCGGCGTGCGTGCCCGTGGGAGCCAATGAAGGGGTTTATATCATTTACACCAGGTGAGAAGTGGCTAACCCACCCACGGAACCCTCGGCATCCAACCAACTGAATGATTCCATATCTTTAGTGGCACAACAGGTTCACCGAAGGGTGTGGTGCGCTACGCCGGTGGCCATGCTGTAGGATTACACCTCTCCATCAGCTACTTGTTCGGTGTACATGGCCCGGGGGACGTCATTTTCACTGCAAGGTAAGGGAAGAAAGGCGAAATCCTTCCCGCAAACTTTAAAAAAACATATCATTTTCTGAAACGAGTAATAGCGACATCGGATGGGTCGTCGGACATTCATACATCATCTACGCACCCCTTCTCGCAGGGGCTGCGACGGTCCTCTTCGAAGGCAAGCCCGTTGGGACGCCCGACAGTTCTGCTTTCTGGCGGATCGTGCAGGAATACAAGGTTACGACTCTCTCCACAGCCCCTAGTAAGCAGAGCCCATCAGAATGAGCAGTATAGGACTCCGCAGAGCTAAGACTAAGTGATCAACCAGCTGCTCTCAGAGCCATCAAGCGGGACGATGCGGAAAACAAGCATCTCAAACGAATAGGTGAACAAGGCGGGCTGAAAAGCCTACGAGCGTTATTTTTAGCAGGTGAACGGTCCGAGCCTTCGATCATTACCATGTACCAGGATCTCATCGAGAAGTATGGCGCGCCTGGCGCCCTAGTCAGTGAGTTAATCAAAAGTTCCACGGAATCATTTTCTTCCCATTCGAGCCATTGCCGGCGTATTAAGGCTTTCTTGTTCATGATGGGACCTAGATCTTAGAATTATTTTTTTTCTTCACACCAATCTTCCAAATCGTATAGAAGATAGGCTATCACGACTGGCGTGGTAATAACTAACGCGCCTCGTGTTGCAGTTGATAACTGGTGGTCGTCTGAGTCCGGTTCGCCAATATCTGGTATTAGTTTAACGCCACAGGCCGGCAAAGATAGGGGGAGTAGGAGGCTTCTTAGGAGAGACGAAGAATTACCAAAGATCAAGCCCGGGAGTGCCGGTAAGGCAATGCCTGGGTTCGACGTGAGATGCGTGGACGACGACGGCGTCGAGGTGAAGGCGGGCAAGATGGGAAACATTGTCCTAGGCATACCTCTTGCGCCGACCGGTTTTGTAACGTTGTGGAATGATGAGCAGAGGTTCTATAATGGTTATTTGAAGCGATTTGGCGGGCAATGGATTGATACCGGCGGTGAGATTCATCGGCATAATCGCATTGTCTTGGCGCCCGTCATGCTAATAGTTGACCTGCAGATACGGGTATGATCGATAGAGAAGGTTACATTAGTATTATGAGCCGTAGTGATGACCTGATCAATACGGCAGGGCATCGACTTTCTACTGGTGCGTTCAACCAACCAATCGCCTTTCTTACCGACAATCTACGACGAAGCAATACCACCCAATTAGGCACGTCTAACACACAAGAAACCATCTTACAGGATCTATCGAGCAAGCCATCACCACCCACCCCCTAATCGCCGAGGCCAGCGTGGTCGGCATCCCAGACGCGCTGAAGGGCCAGCTGCCCTTCGCCTTCATCACGCTCTCGACGCCGGCGCACCCGACCTCCGCGCTCCCCTCCGCCCAGCTCGCCGCCGAGATCCAGCAGCGCGTGCGCCAGCAGATCGGCGGCATCGCGACCCTCGGCGGCATCGTCCAGGGCCAGGGCATGATCCCCAAGACGCGCTCCGGCAAGACGCTGCGGCGCGTGCTGCGCGAGCTCGTCGAGAACGCCGTCCACGCCGACTACGACCGCCACGTCCAGTACCCCGCGACCATCGAGGACCCCTCGGTCATCGAGGTGGCGAGGCGCAAGGTCGCCGAGTATTTCCGACACAGGGGAGACGCGCACAGCGCCATCGAAGCGAGAGCGAAGCTCTGATCATCGTCATCATTTATCATTCATCATGTAGGACCTTTCGCTCTCTCGCACTCGTTCCGCCTGTCCGTCCGCCCGTCCGCCCGCCATGTACCTATCGATCTACCTCTACCTGCTGTTTACTCTCTCCCATTGGATACGGGGGGACCCAATTTGCGGTCTAGGGAAAGGTGAAAAGTCCGCTAAGGGCGGAAAAAAAAGAAAAAGGATGGAAACAAGGTTGCTCACGAGGCAGGTCGAGAACGACCTGTCGCACAAACATCCGAGTAGCCGCGCTCACGCGTTACATAGAATCAGAAGCCCTTTTTGCTATATCCCTCATCATTTTTTTTTCCTTCTCTTCGACGTCATCATGCAAGCAAGGAGTATGACAGCCCACGTCCACTAACTAGGTATACTAGCCCTAGGCTGAGGTTAAGCTTACGGGTACATGTATGTACCTAGATGAGCTTACCGGCCGCATACATATGTGTAGTACCTACCGCATAGACTTAGACTAAGTAGGTACATATGTAGGCCAACATGGCGTTTAATAATCATTTAATTTTCATGTTTAAGTCTGTTACACTAGCCATAGCCACCGAAGCACAGCAGCACAGCAGGAGTTGTGTTCCCCGACTTTAGACATAGATAGCTATAGGACTTTAGTATTCACAGGATGGTAACCATCCGAGGTAACGCAAGAGGCGAAGAGAGGCGCCTATACAACTCTCTTTCCAAAGGCTTAAACTTATGACTAGGCCAAATAGCTTATTCCAAGTTGCCGTTAATAGAGAAGGACCAAGATACTACCACGGACGGATGCCAAATTCTCCACTGCTAAGCCAACTCCTCCCCGTGTTGCCTCCACCTCCACACACGTCAATTTCGGATCCCGTCATATCAGCTCCGGACTGTGTTAGACTGGGCCTGTCCATATCATTAATGAACGAGGGTGAGAATGATGATGATGATTATGTAGGTAGGTCACCTAACAACATCGGCGTATTCATGTGATTTGATCCCATCTATACGAGCGGGGCCCAACACGCAACACGTGCTGACAAACATGATGATACGCCACAGCTAACAATTCCATAGTAGTAGGCTATGACTGCTCACACTCCGCTCCGAGGCTAATTAGCCACCACCTGGTGATCCTCGACGGAGAATATCTGAGTTCCGCGGCACATCTGAAACGCTTTGTGTTCCCCTTACCTACCTACTTGGTGTGACTCCGACGGAATGACACGCACCCCGCGGAACGTATAGGTGCGGACAGCTCCACAGGTAGGGCGAGCCATGCTCCGACCCAATTTGTAAATCTTAGGTCTTCAGCCCTATCAGCGTTATGTATGTACGGTACATACCACGTGCAACAAAAAAAGAAAATAACAGAAAAAGTACATTACGGATACGGTGATATCTTTCACGCGTCCATCCCAGCATTCAGGTCAGGCGATACCCACCTATACCCGTCTCTCGTGCGGGAAGGCGGTGACCATACTTCATACGTTACAGCCGCGTACCGAACACACGGTAGAAGTAAGTTTGATGAGGCTTATTATTAGCAACGGCGGTGTCGTAGAATTGACTCGATGTCGATGCTATTTAAAGGTTAATTGTTATAGAAAAGTAGTCCTAGTAATCAATATTCGGGTACTATCGATAGATAGAGAGGCGTTGTTAAGTAATAGGCTCCTGGGCAGTTTCGAATTTCGATTCGTTCATGTTCGATAATATGATTAATCGTCAACGCGCGTCATAGAAGCCAGGTATTGTTTGCGTATCAGTATGCTTCGTACGACGCCTTCTAGCTTGTGTAGTGACATAAAACATCCCATAGGAAAGACGTGTAACTTGAAATTGAAAAAGCGGCGTATATCGTGCTTCAGTTGGTAATCCGTAATCCTTTCAAAGGGATTCAGCTTCATTTGTTAACTGCAGAGTGATTATCTTACTCTCAGTGAGACAGCCGTCCATCATAGGCAGGATCGAGTAAGAAGTAAGAAGCTCAATACGACGGTTAAGAAAACTAGGAAACTTATAAAATGGCCTCGTACCTCATGTCATGGGCAAGAGTTTCCCAGATTAAAGAACCATCAACTCAACAGCCTTTTTCGTTATCTTGAAAAGATCAAAAGTTGTCTTCGCAAAAAATGTCTAATATGCAATCATTCACGATGTGGGCGGGCGCCGGTAAGTGATGATCATGGTTAATTTTAGACGAGTATTCAGACCGGGAAACGGCTAACGATCTGAAGGTGCTGCCCGAGAAGCCGGCGTCCATTGTAGATGCACAACGTCCACCCTGGAATTCAGTGGTAGCACACCTATCCAGGCTGTCGACATGTTCTTCCTAGCAAGACCAGACCTCACTCGCCCCTCAGGAGTAAACGCCTTAAGGTCAAGCGAGATTCTAGTCCAAACAGAGCAGGGTGAGCTTGAAGTGCTTAGTGCCGAGACGCTCGTACTGGAGTTCCTCCACGAGTGTCTTCGTACCACAGACATTCTCAATCCCGGCATGGCAGTTGTAAGATTCGTAATTCCACTGCATAGCGGCACAATTATTAGATCCGATATCGTGTCATACCGGTTACGCGACGCATTCTGGGTCGAGAAGGTGGTATCATTCGCCTCACCGCTCCAAGTCTTCCCAGGCTCGCCTCTTCCGATTGGCACAGTCTCGCTCGCCGAGATTTTCCGCGCTTCTGCGGGAGCAATCTTGCTAAAAACAGGCGAGATTTACCCCCAGCTCGGAGCCAACATGGGGTTCCCCGTTAGTCTTCCCTCGGAACTGGAATCCGACTTCAAAGACAAGCTCTCCATCTCTTGGATTTCTGCAGAACCCATAGAGCGCAAGCGTCTTATCCTCGTCGGTAGTAGCAATCAGGACCCTGAGGGGGGTGGCTGGACACAGTTTGCTCACAACGCGGCCGTGGCATTGGGCATCGACCTTGTGTTTATCGACCGGGCAGATGGCTGGCTAGCACAGGGGGATTACGGTTCTTGGTACCAGGCTCTACTCCCAGCTCCCGCATCCTGGTGGGCAGAGCCGTCGGCGGACGAGCTTGTGAAGCTCGTCGAAGGGTATAGAGTCAAGAACAAGGACAAGAAGATTGACGGCTTGGCCACGTTCGTCGAAGCCTTCCAAGTTCCTGTTAGTCTTGCCGCTGAGCGACTCGGGCTCCCGCATGAACGTACTTCTGCCTTCGAGAGAGCTACCAACAAGTATAATCTCGGGTTGTTCCAGAACAGGCCCGCGTTGCTCGCGTCAACAGCCGAAGATGTGATGGCGCTCGTCAGATCCCCCCAGAGCCAGTTAACATTCCCTCTGATTGTCAAACCATGCTACGGCCTAAACTCTGAAGGGGTAACGCGCGTAGATGATGAATCTGAGCTCGAGGAGGCCATAGAGGCTGGAAGACGATCTAAGAGGATTAATAGTGAGGTAGGGGATAAAGTGTTGGTGGAGAGGTATTGCGAAGGCCCTGAGGTCGATGTCAATATGGTATTTGTTGACGGTGAGGTCCTATTCAGCGAGATCTGCGATGATTTCCCAAAAGGAGCCGATTTGAACAATCTCCTCGTCAACACTCAGGGAGCCGCTGGGAAACCATCCCCGGACCATCGTAGGAATTTCCAGGAGACTAATATGGTCTTTCCCTCTGCATTACCCGATGGCGAGCTCGCGTCATTGCGCGACGCAGTCAAGAGCACTATTCAGGGGCTCGGTTTCAAAAACGGTGTCATGCATGTCGAGGCGCGCGTTGCCGAGTCCAAATACAGCTACCAATCTACCAATGGAGTTGTAGATCTGCAGCCTCGACATGCTGGGAAGGTAGAATCAAAGACAGACGTTCCCACGCCTTGGGTCATAGAGGTCAATCCACGCCCACCTGGACTCTTCGCTTCCCAGACTCCTGGGTCCGTGTACGGAATCGACTACTGGGGAGTCTCGCTACTTCTGGGCACAGGCGATAAGACACGGGCGGCCCTTCTCTTGCAGCCCTTTGCGAATGGCGCGCAGAGCCACACGGTCCTCGTGATGATCCGCGCGGAATTCGATCCTACGTGCGAGGGCATATTCGACTCTGATGATGTCTGCGCGGAACTGTTGACGCGCCACCCCGAGCTCAAAAACCACCTCGGGCGCTATGGGTGCTTGCTGAAGAGAGGTCAGAAAATCCCGCATCCCAAAGACGGGAAGAACACCTTCGTCGCGTACCTGAATGTCTTTTCTCGGGCTTCGAGACAAGAGGCGCTAGCCATCGCGACGAAAGTAAGGGAAGAGATTCGGTACGATATCCGTTGAGGGGAAGCATCGAGAGACGATCTTTCTTTCTTCCGTCTCGGTAGGCTTAGGAGACGGAGATGTTGGGTTTTGGGGTGAGGAACTACCTACTTATAGACGTGGGCATCGTTTGCACTATTAGAATTTTGCATTTTATCCATTAGATCGGTTGGGAAATCGGGGCGTTATAGATAAATTAGTAGAGGTAGACATAAGGTTTAGATCACAGATTGAGATTGAGATTGAGATTGATTACGTGGAGGAAAATGAAAACGATCGTTCCAATAGAATTGGCTAGCCTTGGCTTATAAATAAATGAGACCTCGATACTTCTTAGTATGTACCGTGTTACAGAATCAAGCCACAAGGGCTCGGGCCACCCCTAGTCCTCTGCCCAGTCCATTTACCAACCTTGGAGGGTAGATCTTCGTTTGTGTAACGAGACTAAATACCCAGGTACCTACCTACCTCCTTCTTAGGTAAGATCACCAGCCGTGACAACTGCGACAGACTCGTACGATGAATGATATCATAGCGCATAGACAAGCTCTGAATTCTCGCGGTCCGTGAGGTCCATGAACTCCTGACCGTCAATCTTCTTATAACCAGGAGCTGCTCGGATAGAAGCTTTAATAGCATTCTGTCGTCTACACCAGACGTAGACGGCTAAAAATGCCAGAAGCGACAAACCCGCAGATACCAACGAAATTGTGATGGCGGTGTGGTAAGCAGGTCGATCGCTTGGTTGATACATCTGAGGACCAATGATCTGCCAATTGTCATGTCAGCAATATCTTAATACGAGAGGAATAATGGTTATAAAGAAACTCCAATTAAAAGTCAATTTACGGCGCCAGAGACCAGATGGTGAACTATTCCACTTACATTCCCTGTACAGAACGAAATAAGGTACATTGCTAACGTCGTGGTCTTCTTCGTCCATCCTGCAACGTTGGAGGAGATGAGGCTGAATACGCACAAAAAGCAAACTGGCTCAAATCCGTACAAATAGTATCCCGCAAGCCGTCCGGCTCTGTTGTCGAGAGGGAGAAAACGGACGAGAAACAATCCCATAATTGCGAATAGAAGGCCCATTGAGCTGATTAACTACTATTTCATAAATATTGCAAACCATAATAGGACGGGAATATCCAGACTCACAATACGGCTTCTAAATCGGCGCCCAAGGTGCGCAAAAACGAGCACCGCGACAATTTGAATCACTCCTTCAGGCATGCTCAATAGTAGTGACTGGGTAGGTGTAAACCCAAAACTAACAATTAGTTGTGAGAAATAGTTTGTTATGCCGCCTGTTAGTATATTCATTAGACGGTGACTAGCCACGGAACGAAATATTTCTCACCGTTCGTAATAGTTGCGAATAAACCAGAGGCCACAATTCCCCATACCATTGGATCGGTGAGGGCCTCCTTGCATTGATACCACTTGAAATGCTTATTCCCTACACCCTGTTGATTGATGCGTATGCGCTCAATGGCGACGAGCTTCTCGTCCTCTGTCAAGAACCACGCATTGAGCGGACTGTCTGGCATCCAATAAAGAAATATGATGCCAATTAGAACCGTGAAACCCCCAAATGCAAGAAAGATCAATTGCCATGCCTTGATTGCCAGTGGATTTTGCGTCGTCCCCATCACGATACCGTATGTCACAGCGCTACCTATAATCTGACTCCCTCCGACACAGCTTACCCACCATGACACTCGAATGCCCTGTTCGGGGACGGTGTACCATTGTGAAGTGAACAAAACTGTACTTGGGTTGGTAGAGGCCTCAGCAACACCAAGAAAGAATCGTACAGCAAGAGCACCCTTGAAGTCCTAGGCTAGATGGTGAGTATTATCTATTATCATAGTGCGACTCGAAGTAATTATTCGTTACCTTTACGGCGGCCATAGAAGCAAGGACCAATCCCCATAATATCACAATACAGGCGGAATATTTAGCTAAAGGCAGTCGTTGAAGAAGCCGATTGGTCGGCCATTCCCATATGAGATACCCAAAGTAAAATACTGATGCGACCCAGTTATACTCGGAGACTGCGAATGATCTTTCATCAGGATAATTATCAGCACTAGGGATCGTAGACATACCTCCAAGATTAAGATCGGTCTATATGAATTTAAGAGAAGAACGGTTAGAACTTAACCTTTTGCATTTACGTGGGCGAGCCTACTTTGAATCCAACGATTGATACGTATGACAATGCCGTTTTATCGACAAAGTTCAGCCCATAGACAAGGCACAGCAAAGGCATGACATGAAGGTCAATCTTTCTCAAAAGTTTTGCCTCTTGTTCAGGAGTTATCGTAACTGACACCCCAGCACTATCAGAAAAAAGCAGTCAGTACCAATATCACAAACGCTAGAATGTATAATCAAGTTGTAGAACGCGCCAAATAAGAGGTTAATGGCTTCAAAATACGTACTGAGCGGTCACAAGCTTCAAGGCCTCATCTGGATCATTATTGATTGCGTGGTTTGACGTGGGTTTAGTCCCAAGCTCATAGCTCATTTCGCCCATCTGTTCCGTAGAGCCTTGCGTTGAGGAGCTCACGTCTTGATCTCTTGTTATGTTCAGAAAGGATTTTGCAACGAGACTCGTAAGTTTAGACCATAAGTCCAGGAAATTCGACTGGAACGTCAGCGGACTATCCGCTTCATATCATGCTCCTGTCGATGATCATGATCGAAGGGATGCTGCCTGCTCCCTAATGTTGTGATACAACGCCACTTGGAGACACGAGAATAGATATCTTCAAGATTGGTTCTACGCCATCCTAGACAACTCATAACCCACGTATCTATCGGCTCCGTAGAACGCCGCATGCAATGGTCATTGGCCATATCTGATACCTAATCTCCTCTCCTCTATCAGAAGCATCTTCTTCGATCACCCCTCGGGTCACCATAGTCGCTAACAAGGCGTGTCCAATTGGCGGTGGTAAACAGCCGGCAACGTCATCGTTATGCTATCCGGATCAAGATTCGAGCATCTATATTCTCAGCTCAATGATTAAGTGCTGACTTAAGAACAACCATATCGAGGCTGAGACCGGCCAGAATAGAATTCGACAAGGTTCCCATGTATAACATGTAATAGACATTGGTCTTAGATACTGACTTATATAAGCGATGTATCTTATCTACGGTCTTGGTCGGATCTGGGGAAAGATAAGGGAAAAAGGTCGTTCCGACCAACCAATCAAATCACATGCACGCTCGCCAATAGCGATAAGCCATTGCCAGCCGTCGAAATCGGTGCGCACCAAAATTATTTTTTGCAGGGGAGGGTCCACTCATTCCAATCGTGGGGTGTCCCTCTACCACTTCCAAACCACCACCACCACTCCAGTTGCGCACTACTAGTCACTCAACCGACTCACCTTGTCCTCGCCCCTACGACCCAATCCATCACACACACCCAACCGCCGAAACCAAGTGCGAAAATGGATAAGCAACCCGTCAAGCTCGTCAAGGTCACCCGTGTCCTGGGCCGAACCGGTACGAAGAAGCAACACCGCCCGACGATGGCTTGAATAGCCCGGAGAAGAGGAAGGCTAACAGCAGTCGATCACAGGCTCTCGTGGTGGTGTCACCCAGGTCCGCGTCGAATTCCTCGAGGACCAGACCCGTTCAATCATCCGAAACGTCAAGGGACCCGGTACGTCGCATATCCTGCTGTCTGGAGAGGGAAAATAAAATGAAAGAAGATGGGACTGACCTCACCACCTTCGTCTAGTTCGTGAGGACGACATCCTGTGCCTACTCGAGTCCGAGAGAGAGGCGAGACGCCTGCGATAAGCAGAGTGTGGGGATTGTCGGGCGATCGGTGGGAACAAAAATTTGCAAATGGATTTCGGCGTATTTTCACGGACTTCCTCGACCAGCCATGATGCGTATTGCTGTCTGAGTCGGATACCACACGATCGAATGCTTGGGGATATTAGCTGCCGGGCCGATACCAATCACGTTTCGAGGGACACGACAAGAGGGATGCAGATCATGGGGATAGAAACTGGCTACCAGATAGGCGTTGAATGATGACTCCTTGATCGGTTCATACATGGTTGGCGCAAATTGACACAATTCATTCCGAACCAAACCCCGAGACTACCCTGTTCCGCCAGCTTCTGTGACTTGACCAGATTCCCTTTATCTTCGACGCCCATGACGCCGATTTGTATTGGAAGGGAGACAGGTTATGCGGACCGCCTATACCGGCCGTTTCCAGTCACCGCAAGTTTCCCTACGAACCCGCTTGCTACAGTGCTGACATGATCAAGCAAGCACAAAAACGTTGGCAAATACTGGTTGATTGACAACCTGAGACAAGCAACCTAGACGTCTTGGCGTATTAGTCATCAATATTACTACATCCCTCTATTATATACCTACGTAGCCGTCAACTGACTCCTTGAGGCACGCACGTCTGTCAAGGAGAAGTAAGTATGGTGATGCCTTTCTTAGAGCGATACTGAGGATGTCAATTTTCGAATTCATCTCACCCATTCCACGTCGTATCATGCTGTATGATGAGTTGATTCGTATATACATAACGTCAGAGTAGAGCAAAGCACTCGCACCTTCCCAGGGGTACTTCGCATGTCGTGAGAAGCTCTTTTCCAATCTCTACTACACGTCTACTACACGGCTTTGTGTACAGCATGCCGTCTTCGCAGAAGCATATCCTGAATGAAGCCATGTAGGAGGCTGCAACAACCTCAAAAACGCTCTTGTTATTCCCGCCTCTTTAGCTTGCTTCTAGCGTCGTATGTTGGTTATCAAATCACTAACGAGTATAGACGTCGAATATGTCTCTTGGCAATGCGATAAATCTACGGCATAGACACATCACGATCGCGATATCTCTGGTGTACTTCGATGTCATGGCATCGCACAGGGCCCTTAAACAGTATAGTTGCTCTCTATCGTATATCGCTACATCGACCACCAATATCTTGCATAGGGATGAACTCGAGTTCGCACTAGCTTTCCCCCTCATCCGTTACTCCATGGCTTATACGACAATGCCGTACACCTTGCTCTGGTGTCTTTTAGGCAACTCCCAAAAGACCACATGAACAAATTAGAAAACGTGCGGGGGATTCTAGGCTGCTATGGAGATTTAATCTCTGCACGTGTCCATCTGTGCGGAGGGCCAGAGTTGGATTACTTAGGTGAGCTGATGGCTTTTTGACAGAAGCATGAGCCTTACCTAAAGTATTGCTGACGGAGTGAGATATTAGACCACGAATGAAGACTTCTTCGCATCAGTTCCCAACGTGTATGCCGCGATATCGTCACGATATCGTCACGGGGAAATCTGGACGCGAATGAAGTCATGCCGGTAAATCTCACAGTATTTCCAATCACCTATATATACATCAGTACCACAAATAGCTCAATATACTGGGAAAGATCACATTCGAGACACGTAATATGTGACTAGTCAACGATCTTTGCCCACAACAGACCTTTTATCATATTTGCGTCTCTACATTGGCTCTACTATCTTCGAGATAGCAGATTTCCAGGCAACACCACGTGGAGGTTGCAGAGTCCGACTTCGTCACCCTGCCTGGCATTTTTAATCATCTCAGCCAGACAAAGAGATGGTACAAAGTTTAACGACCCCGGTGAGGAGTCGGGAGACACTTTTGAGCCCGCCCAGGGCTTGCGCAAGCTTTTTGATGAGTCTCCGCTTGGCAAGGAGACTTTATAAAGTTTAATGACCCCGAAGAGTCAAGACATTTTTAAGCCTATCTAGGGCTGCACAAGCGCATGAGTCTCAGCTTGGGCAAAGAGACAGACACATTCAAAGCTGGTCCAAAACTCGGGGGCATACTTCTCGATAACATCTCCGCCCTTCAAAGGAAATGTCGTGGTGGCAGTTAACGTCGTACCGAAATGACGGGCCCTGTTTAGCATCGGTCACTTCTCCTTCGACCGCCCCTCGCTAGGAGGGGAAAAAAAAAGGTTTCGGGGACATCGCACGTCCGCCCGGATAAGCCGAGAGGATCGAGGATGTCGACCCAGGACTTCACTGAGACCTTGCGCCATATACTGGGCGACTTTCTTTCTTTTTTTTCTCAATTCTTTTCTTTCAACTTTTTTTTTTCTGGTTTTCTTCTTTTAAATTTTTTTCTGGTTTTTTTTTTTTTTCTTTTTAATTTTTTTTTAATTTTTTTAAATTTTTTTTCTTTCTGTCCTCAAGTTACTTGCTTGAAAGGGCAGAAACTTCAAGTGAATGGCCGCTTGACCTTGAAGGGACGAGGAGGAAAGGGGGGAAGGGGTTGCCCATTGGCATCGAGAATGCGGAGAGGGGGGATGGATTGCCCATTGGCATTGAGAGCCGGGCGATTGGGAAAGAAAAGGCCATTTGCATCAAAGGGGGGGGGAGGGCGAATAGGAGCAGGAAAGCCGAAGGTAAAGGAGTCGGCTGTGATAGGAGGAAGGGGAGAAGGGGGGCTAGGGGGAGTGTCAGGGAGGGGTTGCTTGCCGGCCGATAGATCGAACCGTCGAAGCAGGGCTAGGGGAATCGAACGAATATTAGAAAGTGTCTGTCGAATGGTGTTTGTGGGTCGATGGGAAAGGCTCAGAGCGTCGGTCACTTGATCGATCGCTAGGCGGAAATCAGGAATATCCGAGTCAGATAGGTAGATATCGTAGGCAGGGGTGTCGAGACAGCCGATATATGGGAGGGTGGCGCGGGTGAAAACGATATCGGGATTGGGGGTAGTGCGGAGAATGGGTGTATGATCGAAGGTGGAATGCTCTGTGTCGGATATACACGAGCGGATGGCGGGGACGACGATGGAGGCATCACTTGATGCAGGTGGCAGAACGTGAAGCAGAAGCTTCATGAACGCGAAGAAGAGATGGGCAAAGATGAGGAAGACGAAGGCGCCAATGAAAGTGATGGAGTTGGCGACACCGAGGAGGAAGGTGGCCGAGGGAGAATGAGGGGAAGATGCGCTGGGGGAGAAAGCGCGGCGAGATGAGTAGGAAGACATCGTGTTGGATTTGAGAAATCCGAGGTGAGAGAGATGGCTGAGAGGTGAGGCGGGAGATCGTGAGGCTGGTGTGCGAGTCGTGGTGACGGTTTGTGAGTTGTGGTGATGGTTTGCGGTATGGTGGTTTGCGAGTCTGGTGGTTTGCGAATCTTGACGATAGCGTGAACGTGTGGAAAGTCGAAAAACTTGGGGGAAGGGGAAAGGGGACGAAGTCGGGAGAGAAGAGCTGAACTTATAGTCAAGAATTTAGGATCTTGGATGCTCGTTGCCCCTGGGATACAGTAGGTGGGGGGGTAGGAGGGGAGGTAATAGCACAGGCAATAGGGTGTGGGGTAGCACAGGTAATGGGAGATGTAGTAGGGGAGGTCATTGTGATTTCTAGGTATAGGTATGCCCTTCACTAAGTAGGTGATAGAGGCCTGCTCGTCGGGGGGGAAACACGCGTAGGTACGTGTAGATGTACCCGTTACTATAAAGATGGCGATGCTTCCTAGATGACCACATGTCGGGAAAAGAGATGCGTGCATGCTTACAGGTATACCCATTATTGTTCCTGCTATTGTACCTATTGTTGTACCTACTATTGTACGCGTTATTATACGCGTTATTGCACTTGTTATTGCACATGTGGTTGCAGATAAGGTTACGCTTCCTAGATGATAACAATAAGGCCGCGATAACTCTCTTAGGCAGTGGTCTCTATACAACTCAGAAGACTCTAGCTCTTATAAGTTACCAGGGCCCAAGCACGTGAATGCAACAGGTGGCAAGACTGAAGGCGATTACAGAATCTCGATATATGCAGTTGCTAGATGTTGCATGTGCACCTCGAAATACGCAATGCGCATAGATAGAAATGTGATTCCTCCGTAGTAGACAGTGATACAACGAAAAGGCTTCTCTTCTAACAGATATAATTCTGAGTTACTATCATGAGTTGCGATGCCTAGTTAGTTCCTATCTACGCAGGTTGGAGATACTAGGTTGAAGCATTCACTACGATGACACAATATACTTAGGTACTTTAATCGCGTAAGAAGCTGGTCGAACTATGATGGACATACTTACTATTATACCCGAGTTACAAGCTTTGTATCTATATAGCTTTCTATGTCAGCCAAAACTGGAAAGCTGCGTTAAACCGGTCTTGAGACTTTTAGCGACCTAATAATTTAAGGCTCGTACTCAGATATTCGAATATTATCTTAATGATGAGGGGAAACTCTCAACTAAGTATGTCGCATTGAACGGGTAGTTGTCAACTTTAAACTAATAATAACTAAGTAGCTGTTCATTCAATTCTCAGTTGACGCGTCTGGGTCAACAACTACCACAAACCCAGCAAAGATATACAATCACCCCACAACAACACTCACAACTCTCTTGCTTGCGGAGTTGAAATTTTATTTTTAAAAATTTGTATATCTTGGCGGCAGTTTAGCTATCTGTTCTTCGCAACCAGGCTAGAGTGAGTTGGGTGGGCATATGTAGCATAACAATAAGTATCTATTCTGTAAACAAGCATTAATCTAACACCGCAATAGAAAAGCTATTGTTCAAATATCTAAACATAATTTTCTATTAATATGTCATTGTAGTTGATATTCATGATCTCCTATTGACGTGTCAGTGGTCACGTGAGTTCGAGTTAGAGTTACATTAATAATAATGCCAACCTAGGTACCTGGTAATTCTGGCATTTGATATTTCGGTAAATGCGAAACTTGGATATATATATAAGCCATATTAAGAAGAGGGAAATATGATTAAACTAGCGGTCCGTTGTTGTGTAATCGGATCCCAGGATGAGAATAAGACAGGCCTCTAGTAATGTGCTCACCACATGCATAATATAGTTCAGCTCTGGTTTACAGATGATCAATGTGCCTAGCCGGACCCATGTCTCGGACATTTGGCCGTCGCGTGTTTCCCCTATATTGAGGAACAAGGCCGAGACCGCCGCGTGGCGTTGTGACACGTTAAATAAATGAGGAATGCTAGACCTTGTCTTGTTAACTGAATCCCAACGTGGTGGGCCGGAGCGCGGCACTAGAAGAGAGCTGCTGATGCTGGGACTATGTAGGTAACTTGCCACGGAAGGATGGTCGATCAGCAGTAAATCGTACGAGTGCTCCCTAGCTAGAGAGTCGTACACACCGATTCCACGTGACACACACCACCTGGCTACACGACCTACACACAGCATACGCTACCTACCGACGCGCAAACAGATGCGTATCTAAGTAGATAGGTATTGTATAGAGAGGGCGCAAGACTCACCTCAAATGGCGTGTCACGCGAATAGAGTGATAGGTGTTGGCTATAAAGTTGATTAATTGATTGGTTGTCGACCTACGCATAGGCAACGCGCTTACGAGTAACCTAAGCACGTGATTGAATTTGATTAGTATTATCCTCTGCCGGGTAACTCTTTTGTCGCCTAGGCTGCTGTTGTGATATCCTTGTGTAGATACCAATCTAGCGATGACAGGATTTGTCTCGATGCTGAATAAAAACCTATGTTGTGAGCTGTAATTTCAAAATGATGTTCTGTGATGTCGCCTTGGACTTGTTCATCTCGGCTGGACGTATACACATTAGCATCACTTTTGCTGGCATGTCACACTGAATGGATAAGACAGTAGGGTAGCGGACCAAAATAACTTCCAATCTCTAGCATTGCCACTGTATTGCTACACAAGCGTGTACCTATACAAGACTCTGCTAGGATTAAGAAGAAACTTAGATTTCCAATAAAACATCCGCCAGAAATAAAAGTCACTTGCGTGCCTTGGAAGTTTGTACAAGAATTCCAGAAACGTCGTGCAAGTTGACGAAAAAGGCACCGGAATAGAAGCGAAACTCTTGGCCGGAAAGACGAAGTTGGCGCGGTTGGTAATGGGATTTGATTTTGTCCAAGTTGCCCAAGAAGCTGATTGGGTCTCCTCCTTTCTCAAGGGGCGCGAAACTGACATAATATTCAAGGAACATCCTCCGGGTATCCCATTCCCAACTCACGTTCGAGACCGCACACATTGTCCATTGTGTATCCCATATAGTTGTCTTCGTCCTAAACACCGAGACAAGAAAGTACAAGAATCAGAAAATCCCTGTACGCATCAGGAAAGACTCCATGACGCGATACAGAAATACCGTATGCCGTGCTTAAAATACCGCCCCGTCTATTGATAACTCCACTTCCTAACGAACTCCGACTGGCTTCCCGTCATGATCTTTTGCTTCCCGTTTGCTTGTCGTCTTACCACTCCTCCGTGATTAGGTATTACTGGTCTATAAGAGAATCATAGGTCATCGACGCGAAGATGAATCCAGAGGCGAGACGTTTAGAGAGCGAAAGCGACAACACCGACGAGACCAGCGAAAGCAGCACCGGACAGGGCAGCAACCTTTCCAGCACCAGCGGTGGGGATGGGCGTGGAGCTAGCAGTGGTGCTGGGGGTGGTGGTAGGGTAGACAATCACGGTACCGGAGGTCTCAGCGCTCGTCACCGGGTAGCTAGCAGTGGCGTTGGCCGGGTAAGAGGGAACCGGGTAGGAGGTAGGGTAAGCAGGGGCGCTGCTGCTGCTGCTCAGAATTAGCATAATGAAGGTCGTTGACGAGATGCTGGATTTTCTTACCAGGTGGAGCAGACAACAGAAGAAGTGGTGTAGACAGGCACGCTGATAGTGCAGGGGCAGTCAGTGATGGTGAGGGTGGTAGCCTATGTATTTTATTAGCACATTATTCGTAAGGTGTAGGAAGCGAATTGTGCCCGTTCAGTCCTGACGGAAGTGTCCCAATCGTCTAGGCACACCACCGGCCAAGGCTTAAGAATAGGCTAATCCGTGCATGTATCCCATACCTCAGTGACAGTGTAGGTGTTCGTGCCGTAGGTGATCTGAGTAGCGTACGGGCAGTAGGTCTCGTACGCAGTCACGACCTTGGTGGTGTAGGTGACATTGGCGGCAGCCGAGTAGGCAGGGTAGCTAGCAGAAACGCCAGCAACGAAGGCGGCAGCGGCAGCGATGGTGAACTTCATTTTGACTTTGGTTGTCGGGGAGATTGAAATCGGTTAAGATTCGGTGCTTGAGGATTATAGGTATTAGGTATGCTTGTTAACGAATGAAATTGACTATAAAGTCAGGGTTGCAGTATCAATGAATGAATGTGTGCGGGTGGGTGGGAGAAGAGAGGGAAAGCAGCGGAGGAACCCATCGAGAAAAGGACTTATATAATAGATACCCAACAACACCTGGGCACACCTGGGTATGCTGTGCACCCTATGAAGGCGCTAGCATGGGTTCGGTACCTGGAACCACTTCGAGAAGCCCTGCGGACCTGCTTTGACTACCGTATTTGATGAGTGTGGGTGGGCCAGTTCCCTGCGATAAGTGGAAGCCCCATCAATCGAGAAGCCGTCTCTATGTAGGTACTTACTGCGTACAACCATGCTAGCCACTAACCCCCTAAGTGCCTTACCTACATACCTAGGTATCTGGATCTTGACTTGGGCTAGGCCTATCAATAGACTAAAAACACTGGAAAGCACTTGCCGTATCACTTCATATCTTGTTGCTCCTAGATAGGTATTTCTTCTTCGCGCTAATACTGATTACCCAATTAGGCATCGTGATGCGTAGTTCTCACATACATATAGTACAATAGATGGCGTGGAAGATCCGAAAAGGTCCTACGGCACGAGAGTGGGAACTTAAACCCCAGAATCTATTTACATGCCATATATTACCTCGTAAATGCGGTTTTTTGTTATGGAATACCTGATTTCTTTTGAGAGGGGGGCCAAATAGCCTTAGCCCTGGTAAGCTACGCTAGATAATTCCTTCTGAGAAGCTATGGTCTCCTGTTGACGAGGGCAAAACCCTTAAGCTTATGCGTTTGGCTGTCTGGCGGTAAATTGTCCAAAACAAGAAATACGAAAGGCTCTGTAATATTAGGTCGGAGGGATCTGGTAATGGCCAGGGGTTACCGACGTTATCGCTGTGCGCGCGCGCCATGTCTTATGCAGGTACAACGAGATCTGAGCAGGGGTCTTCCAGGGGTTTCGTCCAATAGCAGCCTCCCCGACTGGGGTATTAGCTGCAAGGGAAATTAGCTCGCCACCGCTTGAACTAATGGAAAAGTCCGACCAAAAGAAACAGGTGAGAGCGATACCGGGTTAGGAGGTAGTCACTTCTCGTTGTTAGCCGCTATTCGTTGCATGATCTTGTTACACAATATGCCCCTAATAGAAGATAAGACCGACAACCATCGAGATCATTGAGAGCTGAACTTTCAGGTGGTGTGCATATGTACAATTAAGCATATAAAAGCATACTTTGGACAGATCGTGTTTGCTGCTGACTAGTGATACGTAAAAACTTTAGTAGACGTATTAACACAACGCATCAATGATTTGGACACTGCAGCTTAATGGATCTAGTGTTGGCCTATATTAAGACAACAGCTGCAGGTAAGGTACCGAGACTTATTGGATCAGGGGCAAACTGAAAAGAGTGGGTCTCGAATTAACGGAGCCCCTGAGTCGTCATTACTCGATAAGTGCATATCTAGAAAAATTAGATAATGAAAGCTCGGTCATGTAATTATCCCAAAATTTTTCTTAGACTTCAATCGTCCTTACATCAAACCCGTTCAATTTAGAGGGTTGTATACTATCCCAATACACACCGCGATGCACACTATCTCCTACGCAGGGGCACGTACATACGAAGCCTTGATCAGCCAGTCTCGAATGGTCTGCCAGCCAGCCTCTTTGGCCCTCATGATACATCTACAGCTCTCTGTACGGAAGATTCTCGACAACTGAGACAGTTTCTCGGCCACTAGGCAAATATATATTTAACAGAACTGCCGAGACTTATTAAGATCTTCCCTCTACCGATTACTGAGTTAATACTGTCTTCATCTTGACGTAGCAATACTTCAAAGCTGGATCACAAATTCGCGGCAGCTTGAACCGTCGGTCTCGACTTCATCTACCTTAGCTCCTGGAATCAAGATAACCTTGGAAGCTAGGTATTCAATTATTGGGGACTGGTCCAAGCTTCTCGTCCTAGATGAATTTGGACTTGGCCCCGAGCCTCGTGTTGTTCTCACACTAAATTCAGCATGTATTAGACAACTTGATGCATTAATTCTCCTAGTGTACATCATTACGCCGATAGCCGACTGCGGTCTGAATCACCCTACAGTTATGACAACGGCATGGCCGGGTTAGGCCGGAGCAGTGGCCGGAGCAGCGGCCTCGAGAGGGAAATCCCCTACCGTTCCACATCTCCATTCTTTTGAAGAGCTCTGCTCAGACACCGTGACTGCTTGGGGGGCAAGAATAGACCTACCAGCAATTATTATCTTTTCAATCCGTCCAAATTTCCGAGGGCGAGTTTTCGTATTTCGAAGCGCAAAGGTAGCCTATAATTGAGGGAGATGGCGGCCTCAATACGACGACGTAAATCAGGGAAGTCTAACCATCAAGCTCAGCTAGTCATTGAGATCACTACCGAAGAGATGGCCTTGTGGTTCAAGTGTGATGTCTCTATCATCTTTCCTAGCGAACTAGCTTGCTGCGAATATCACTTCTAGCACTAAAGGGTTTCTTGTCGGACTACAAGGCTATGAAGAGGAACGACGCCCCCAAAACTCGCAAACGCTTGAGAAAAGCCTCGCGAACGTTAGGCGACAGGTTTCAAGCCCAAATATTTATCTTGATACGCCCTACGGAGCTGCTTAGATGCCAGATGTCTAGATAGTTGTATAGTTATAAACATATAGCTATGGATGGCCTTCCCGATGTATTGTCTAATGCTAGTATTAATGACTGATTTGAATGAAGCCGAGGCCTTGAACTTGATGCCTCAAATCGAGATCGTTGTCGAGACTTCAATTGCCCCCTACACCCTACACAGCCGAACCATTCATATGCAAAGAGCCCAATACCCAAGTATTCTAAGTGCTGGATGATCCCCCTGGGGTACACTGCCGAGATAACCTTAACATAGACTCGAGAATGAGGGTACTAGCGGGTTCGAGTCACTCTTAATTCTTTGCTAGGTCTTTTAACGAAGAGCCATGTCACCTATCTATGAAATATGACAGTATATATCAAAGCACATGCAAGCTATTCACACTGATTGATTTTTATATTCTCGGTCGACTATTGAAAGCACTCTTTACCAACTGCCTATGCATGCACTAAGTATCTAAGCATATATTCCCAGTTCTATATATGCAGATGCTTCAAGCATCGCAACAATACCTACCTCATCAGAAACACAGAGCAGCTCCATAAATGGTTGTCTTTCTCAATATATCAATCTAAGAAACCAATAGCACAACCCAACTTAGGAGCTATTCTGATGATATCGTATACTTCATGATCCAATAATTCCTATCCCCTAGCATCAGAACACCAACGCCTACCTAAGGTACCTAGACTTGCGTCTCTATTCCGCTTGAATACATGAAGACATGAGTATTCCTTAGGTAGCCAGCTAGGTAGTTACAGCCAGTACTGACCACAAGGCACAGCACACCTTCCTCCCAACAACCCCAACGAACCTTCCTCATCCTCAATGACTTGTGAGGTAGCTTCCTACATACCGCGTCCACTATCTACATGTAGGTACATAGGTAGTAGTCACATGTAGCTTGCCTTAGGTACCTGAGGCAGATAGGTCATAGGTAGGCACCGTTCTCTAGCACCAGAACTCTCATTCCCACCATCCCATACCTCCCTCCCCTTAGGTACCTTAGGTACGTAAACAAACTCTCAGCAAGCCTGCTACAACACAGCACGTCTTCCAACTACCTCCCCTATCTCTAGAAGTAAGTTACCTGTATAGGGAGTCTATCTACAGGTATCTACCTAGCCATCCTACACGTATGTTATCCTGCTACTTGCTACATGCCGCCTTAGTTACGCTTTTACATACCTACCTTAGGTACCTACCTAATCTCAAAACTACTGCGAGCCCCAAGGTCCGCCTCTCCCCGCACTCACCTGGGATCCTTCCTTTAACTTCTCCCACAACTTCTGGGCTGTCTCCGGAGGGTTCCTCTAAACATTACAACTTCACTGACTTCGTCTCAGAAGGCATATTGCGAACTGCAAACCACCTCGGTAGCTCTTCGACTGCATACGCATAGTTCGATCACAACGTAAGTCATCATCTGTTTCCTTCTAGATGTTCATCAATATCTTCCTAGCTTCTCGTACCCATCTAATCTTCGTGATCATCTCATCTCATCCCGCTCCAAGAAGCACTCACTATCTACACACGCGTTCTTCCATCTGATCCCCCGAGCGCTGCTTGTTCCTTTCGGCTGTTCCATGACTTCATCACTCAGCAAGCCTGCTCGTTATTACAATTAGGTCTTTTCATCCCCACTCCTAACTACCCTACAAACTACAGAGTACATTAGTGTCGTTCCCGTACTAGCACGGGGTTTTCTTTCGCTTTATTTCCATCCTCCTATTGTCTTCTCACTATCCCCTAACTCGACTTGACGAGCATTTGATCACCTCCTACGCTCTACGCCACTTCGTACTCATCTACTACCCTCTCAGCCCACCCACTCGGCTCTATGACACTGTCTTGGTTTGACTCTGACTACTTTCTATTTTCCTATGTAACTCTTGTCATCTTGCCAACCTTGATAGTAACACCTGCTAACTAACTATTAAGCAGAACACCTCTCAACATGTCTGAATGGGCTCCAGCTAGTGCTGGTGGCTGGGGTGGAAACGACGGTACTACTGACGGCTGGGGTGGCACTAGCGGCGCTGCTGGCGCCCAGTGGACCGATACGCCTTCGAATGCCGCTTGGGATGGCAACGCTAGTGGTAACGGCGGAGGACCCGTCGCCTCTTTTGATGACGGTGGTGCGAATGGTTTTGATGCACCTGCTGGCGGCGATGGCGATGGCGCTGGTGATAGAGGTGGAGGAAGCGGTGGCGGAGGTGGAGGCAGTGGTTGCTTTAACTGTGGTCAGGAAGGGTAAGTGAACTACAAAGATTTGAATGATTGATATCACGCTCATCTCATTTTGTAGTCACAACAAAGCCGACTGTCCGAACCCACGCGTCCTAAGATGCAAGCACTGCAATGAGGAGGGACACATGGTTCGAGACTGTCCTACAGCTCCACCCCGCGAGTTCACCGGGGAGTGTCGCCATTGCCATCAGGAGGGCCATATGGCTAAGGATTGCCCTACCAAGCCCGCTGAAGTCTGTAGAAACTGCCAGCAAGAGGGTAAGCACTACATTATGTGATCCGTCATAATTCACGCTAACAGAGAATGCAACTAGGCCACATGATTACCGAATGCAAGAATCCACGAGTGATCGATCGTTCTCACATTGAAGAGGTGGCCGCTGAAGATGCCTGGAACAAGATACCAAAGGCAGCCCTCGAGAGGGACATTGACGATCTTAAGGCCGCCATCCAGCAATACGTCAAGGCATGCCCAGAAACGACCTACAATGAGCTAGAGTCTGCCTTTCGCTCTCAGGAAATTGGTGTCTATCTGATTGCCATGGAGAACGACACCATGGTTCCTACTTTAACTCACATGGATCTCCAAGGCAACCTTGACAAGAAATTTAGGGTCCATTTTCGATTTGACCCGAAACCAGGCCGACCCCGCGAGCGAGAGTTCTGGCCAAGCAGTGTGGAGGAGAACGTGGCCCGATTGGAAGATGCCGGTGAACCTGTCAACAGAGGCCTCAGCAAATGCTCAAACTGTAGCGAGCTCGGCCATATTTCCAAGAATTGCCCACAGGAAAAGATGGAAAAGGAGCGAGTTGTTATTACATGCGTCAACTGCCAACAGCCCGGCCATCGTATGCGTGACTGTGAGTATATATTCTGACAGGTCTTGCCCATTGGCTAATGTTACTAGGCACCGAAGACCGCGTTGATAAATTCGCCTGCAAGAACTGCGGGTATGGGTTCTTCAATACTCCTCTTCTTATCGTTTCTGGGGAGAATACTGACGTGATATTTGTGTTGTAGCAAGGGTGGACATAAGGCTGCTGATTGTTAGTGACCCTATGCCCTTTACATGGGAGCTAATTACTAATAGCTAACAGGTCCCGAACCTCGTGTCGCGGGAGCGGATGTCGAGTGTCGCAAATGTGGCGAGAGTAAGACAATCCCATCATTCATCAAACTAGTACAATCTCTAACTGGTTCATCACAGCTGGTCATTTTTCTCGAGACTGTCCTCAGGGGGGTGGGACGCGAGGATGTTACAACTGTGGCCAAGAAGGTCACTCGGCTCGTGACTGCCCTGAGCCCAAGAAAGTTATTTGCCGAAATTGCAACCAGGATGGCCACACGTCTCGTGAATGCCCTGAGCCTAAGGACATGTCCAAGGTCCAATGCCGTAACTGTGACGAATATGGTCACGAGAGTCGAGGATGCCCGAAGCCTCGCGACTGTAAGCATTTCATGAACTCGCTATTTACCACCATAAAGGAATACTACTAACACGATATAACAGACAGTCGAGTTCAGTGCCAAAACTGCGGCGAGATGGGTCATACCAAAGTCAAATGCCAGAAACAGACGGTCGCCCCCGACATCTTTGACACTGGCAACGACGGATTTACCGCCGGAGGTGGTGGCAATGGGGGAGATGGAGGTTGGGAGAAGGAGGCCACCGCCCAAGTCGCGTCTAGTGGTGATGGCGGCGGATGGAGTGGTGGTTATGTTGGAGGAGGAGGAGGAGGAGGAGGCGACTGGTAAATGCCTCAATGGGTTAGGACTATGATGTCCCTCGAGATTGCGGATGAATTTGTGGGAGATGGTTATTAGTTCGGCCTTAATGGTTTGATCTCGAGGAATCTGTCTAAGAGAAGACGAGGCTTTAGGAAGACCGCTTTGCTATCACGATATGCTAGGTCTATTCCGAACGACACATGTCACTTTGATTTCTCGGATGGTTGAGGGCCAAAAAAGGTAGCACGCAAACAATACAAAAGTTCTGCTTTTAATTAAGTATGATAACTGTTATGCTACAATGTGTTTGGGCATGTTTTGGCAATTTGTGAGGGCATGATGTCAAAGCCACCTTTCTTGACGCGTGGCGTTTCAGCCACAAATTGGGCTTCAAGGAGGTACCCCGGGACTTGACTTGACTGCCCCGCACTTGCGGTTGCCAGGTACCTTGCATGCTAGGTACTTCACTTCAGAGAGGAGCTCTGCCCCGCGTCATTACGTATGAAGCTGGAAGAGCACGGTTCGTGACGATCAGGCAGACAAATAACCACACCTGTTCCTCCAAGTATAAATCCCGTTATAAAAACCTGTGTTGTTTGAGAGCTTAACTGTTTGGCTGTTTTGTCATAACAGCTTTCATTCTTTTATATCTGCTTTGCGAGTTCCGAGTGCGCGCGCAAAGATGCCGATCACGATCGAGAAGACGCTGGCTGCGGCCCCCGTAACAACTCGAGGACAGCCGACGCAGTTATCTACTGACAGCAAGGGCACTAAACTTGCCTATGCCGTGAGTGGCCCTTGTTGATGTCTCTCGTCTCTAGACTAGATAGTTCCTGCTCTAATGATTCCAAGTCTGGCAAATCAATATTCCTACGGTCTATCGATGACCCGTCCGACTGTTTACAATACACGGAGCATACGGCGCAGACGACGGTTGCACGGATCGCCCCTCTACCAAATATCGTACCTGAATATAGGATTGCGAGCGGAGATGTAACTGGATTGGTTCGAGTATGGGCTTCGACAAAGGATGGTATCAAGAAAAAGGGTGAGTTGAGCTTCACGAAGTGGTTACCATCCGCCAACCCAGGTCGCTAATCGGTACTCTATTGAAGATGAATGGCCGGCATTCTCGGGACGGATAAACGACATAGCATTCGCGAGCGACGGAGACCGTGTTATAGCGGTGGGAGATGGCCGCGAGAAGTTCGGACATGCCTTCAACATCACGGGTGGAAAAGTCGGAGAAGTAACAGGCCACTCTAAGGTCATCAATGCTGTCGCTATACGACCTACTGAGAGGACCGTGCGTGCCATTTCCGCCGTAACAGTGAGCGATGATTCGTCCGTGTGCTTCCTAGGGAATGTCCCTAGCCCCCTCCATTTCCAGTCCAAGGAAGATGGTCTACATAAGGGCTTTGTTCTTGGAACCGCGATCTCACCAGATGGCAGTAAATTGATTACCGTGGGCGCTGATAAGCGAATTCAACTATATTTATACAACGAGGGGAAGACCCCTAAGGGATATGAGCACACTAAGACTATTGGCGAGGGTGAGCATACAGGAAGTATATTTGCTGTTAGCTGGTCGAGCGATTCCAAACGGTTCGTCACAGCTAGCGCGGATCAAACAGTAAAGATGTGGGATGTGGAATCCGCCACTGTCTTGCGAACGTGGAAATTTGGCGGGGAAGTTGGTGATCAACAGATTGGTGTTGTCTGGCCTCTTGAACGAACCGATGGTCTCATTATCAGCCTGAGCCTTAACGGAGATCTCAACTATATGAAAGAAGACAGCGATACGCCAATCAAGACCGTCCAAGGGCATAACAAGACGATCACAGCCATTGGCAGCAATGGCACAACACTATGGACCGGAAGCTTCGACGGTCGGGTCTGTACTTGGGATGTGGCTTCAGGAGTTGGGACTGTAGTCGATGGTCAGTGCCATACAAACCAGATCACAGCCTTTACATCGACATCGGGGCAGGCATACAGTGTTGGCTGGGATGACACGCTACGCATAATAGATGTGTCTACCAACACATTTGCCGGCGAAGCGCCAAAGCTCTCTGCGCAGCCGAAGGGTGTCGCCTCTGCCGACGGTCGTGTTTACGTTGCTACAATAGCTGGCGTCGAGATTTACGCAAATGGAAAACTCGTAAGCAAACTCGACGTCTCGGGTTCGCAACCTACCGCTATTGCAGCCCATGGCTCGTTCGTCGCCCTCGGCACAAACAACAACGCAGTTCAGCTGTACAAGGTCGACGGAAGCAACAAGCTCACAAAGGTAAGCGAGGCGAACAACTCAGTTGCGCAAATCTCGGCTCTAGCATTCTCGAAGGATGGGTCGCTGCTCGCCGCTGGTAACCAGAACGGCAAGATCTACGCCTACAAGACGAACGGTCTAGAAATCGTCACCGATCGGTGGTCTGCGCATACCGGCCGTGTTACGAGCATTGCCTGGAACGACGCGGGCACCCTAGCCGTTAGTGGCGCTCTCGATACCCATCTCTATGTATGGAGTCTCGCGAAGCCCGGGGGTAGAGTCAATGTGTTGAACGCGCACAAGGACGGAGTGAACGGCGTGGCCTGGGTCGGTGAGAATAAGATCGCGAGTGCGGGTGGTGATGCGGCCGTCAAGATTTGGGCCGTTTCGGGCGTGCAGTAACTAGATGGTCTGATTGTCGGCGCTTAATTTACGCCACATGTAAGGGATAGAAAAAAAGAAAATGAGCAACGAACAATGATTACATGGGATACGATGGCTGGCTGGCATAGCGGGAGCAGGCTTCGTGTATAGAAAATGAGATTTTGTTCTTGTTCGCGTTTATAGAGGGAGTGGTAGGTGGGTGGTGCTAAAAAGGAACATGAAGAAATCTAGCCCATACTTACTTCTGCTCAACGAGAACAAGTGATGACATACAGCTTCGGCTAAGTCGTATTGATGGATGCTGTTGATGTACATGAACTACTGTTTGGTCGATGTCACTGTACCACTTCACATGGCCTCATGTAGTTGAAGGAGATAAGTTGTCCTTGGCTGCCTACGTGAGCAGGTTAGTTCTCGCTGTATTCATGATCTTAGGCATGTGATGGTTATTTGCTATTATTATGGTCTATATGCCGGTAGATGCCGTGATTCTAAACACTCTGCAAGGCTGTATACGAAAGAAATGATCATAAGCTCTATGGGAATAATGAATGCTTCACCTGTAGACGAGGACAACTATCAGTCACCCTCGAACAGCGGAAGCCCATCCTCGGGTCCCCCAAATCGAGACCATGATGGTCCTATTCCTCATACACGCTATGCAAGCCATCGAGAAAAAACAAGGAAAGCCCGAACCGCGGGTCCGCTCCCGGCGGGAGCTGATGGTTGTCTCTATCTCTCCCTCCTCTGATTCCTCAGCCCTCGATTCGCAGGACTACATTCTCCGTAGACACGTCGGTATGCAGATAGATAGACAGGGAACAGGGAACGTCAGATATATGAACCAGAGCCTGCCATCAACAGCCCAACTCGCCCAATGCACACGTAGACTCGCCTCCCCCGAGGCGAGGATCCGGCCTAGACAATCGACCTAGCTAGCCCTCCATATATCTATCACATGGAGTAAAGGCCCATGCTCCACCAGCAAACATTGTTGGAGCAACGTAGAGTAAAGAGTGACATCACCCGCGTTTACGACAGGATGAAGTGAGGGATAGCCGTTGCTTATGGAGGGATAGTCATTCAGCTACCCGAATACCGGGTCTCAATAATTGAATGGGCGGGCCATGGTCGGATGCGAGAAGGGGCGGCGGTGTGGTAGCAAAGGGTAGTGTTGAGGCTGGTATCCGATAGGTATCATACGATGCTGCGTACGTACAATGCCTGCTTGGAGCATACATATGTATGCAGCCAGTCAGTCTGTGGGGCAGCTGTGGTCATGAGCGAGACAAATCGAGTATGTGGACTATCGAATAAACCTGCTTTGACAGCAGATATTCCCTGTTTCGCCACAATCGAGCAAGCCCATTCGCCAGGCCTGGATGTCTGCCGTTTTGCACTTATATAAGTAAAGCCAACGGGCGGCAGCTCCCGTGCCGGACAGGTCGCGATTTGGAAATGATCTTCAAAGACACCATGATATTATTATGTAGGTGGTCTAGGTAGTGGTCATTATATAACAGGCTGCTCGCATTTCCTTCACGCGCGCCTAGGTGCGACTTTGTTCATCCAATGGCGCTAGAAAAAAACGCTGACCACGACGAGTGGTAGGCAGCTTCATCGACCAAATAAATCCCAGAGATTTATCTAGTCCCAACAATCATTCCCAAACATCCAAGCTCAGATTATAAACGCCCTCCTTCTCAGTCCCTGTCTATACTAACTCCTTTGCTGTCCAACCGGTAGAGGTATATATAGTTCGAAAAAGGAAACAAAATTACACATTATGTGTCGATGGCGTCGCGCCGAGACAAGCCTCGAATGGCAGGGAACTACCAGGCGAACACCATCAGGGCGGGATTAAGGACGACTGGGAGGAGGAAGTGGCAGGCCACCAGCCAGGCGAGAGGGAAGATGGATGCGAAGTAGGTGATACGCCAATCCTCGGGGAAGGCGTAGATGCCTGTGATAATGAGAGCAACGCTGCCGAAGCAGAAGACGAAGGTCCCCTTGAAGCGCTTGATGAGTCGGGGTATCTCCTCAAGGAAGTTGACCTCTTCCACTTCCTTGGCCGTCGCTCCCCAGGTCATGTCGATGCTGAAGAAGTGGCAAAGAATTGCCTGTGATACGTGCAGCGATAGGCCACCCAAGAAAATACTCATGACGGGAATCCATTTAATGTTGTCCCAGACTACGAAAAACACAAAATTAGTCTCAAATGCACAAATGCACACGACACAATAAAGGGGAGTTACTCACAAGCTCCGAGGAGAGACTTCTGGTTCAGACGGTATCGTAGGATGGCGAGCGCAACGTTACCGAATCCCGTAAACACGACGATGACGGATACGAAGATGGCGAAAGAGTCGAGGTAGTACTTATCGTACAGACCGTAGAAATAGCCGGTCAGGAAGTAGTTGAACAAGGTAATGATCCATGAGGCACCGATGGCATAGTACGTTCCGATATAACTGCAGATGGTCATCTTCTTGGGGAGGTGGATACCGGAGGCCAAGAATTTCCGGAAAAGCGGCGTGATGGGGCCTCGTGTCAGCCAATACCGCAGAGGGTGGAACATCAGTTCATTACAACCGTAAGCGTATTTCTCCCAACGGGCCAGTTCGTCATAAACCGTCAAAGACACTCCCTCTTGGAATCCCTCACCGGTATACGAGGCGAAGCGGCAGCTGTAGCCGGCGCATTGGAGACGAAGAGACATATCGAAATCCTCAGACACGTGAGATTCGGACCAGAACTTCTCATACCCATCCTCATCTTGGTATGATGCGGCGTCTTGTACGGCGGACCAGCGTAGGATAGCGTTATGACCGACGAAAGGAACGGAATCACCGATCGACACAGTATAGGTAATGGCGGAGTAAATGAGGTTGGTAAACCACTCGACACTTTGGGTATGTTAGCATCGCTTTTTAACGAATATTTTGTTGGAAAAATGTTAGACTTACCCTCCTTCGAAGAACGACTCACTGACTCGCATAACACCGGAAGAGAACTGAAGGATGGCAACCTGAGGAGACTGCTCCATCTCGCTAACAGCATCTAGTAGACAATCTTCAGGGACACGAGTATCGGAGTCGATGATGAGAATGTAGTCGCCAACACGGATATTACCCTCAGCCCAAGTCCGGCCTTCATCCTCTTGCATGACATCAGCTAGGCATTGCTCATAAGCGGCATGTTCCTCTTCTTGTGTCCATGTAGCAGATCTTTGAATACGGCCTAACTTATCCTCAACGCGATTGCTGACCATCAAGGCATAGTTCATGTTCGACGCCTTCTTGAACTTTCCGCGACGTAGGAATGGCCGTTCTCCGTCTTCAGGCTTAGGGTTGTGTTTTGGGCGGGCTACCCAACCAATGTTGTTTTCATCGTAGAAATCGCGACGGGCTTGGGCTTCTTCGGGTGAGATGAGTTGCATACCGTCGTCGTTGACAAAGATATTCGCGGAGCCACCTTGAAGTTCGTACGTCGATATGCATTGTTTGAGCGACTGGACGGTTGGGATAATGACGGCCTTTAGACCCTCTTTGTAGACTGGCATCTGGATGGTGACGTGTGGTAGGGTATGATGCTCGCGATCAAGTCGCTTTGGAGCTGTGCCAGAGTAATATTTGCTGTTTTGACTGACGGCGGAAATGGGACCGAAGATTTCGAAGAAATTGATGATGATGGTTTGGAAGAAGAAATAGCCAACCCATAATTGCAGTGGACTGACTGCTATAAGTGCTAGTCGAGTGTATGAACCGTCAACTGCAATTTCATAGGCAAGAGACCTGTAACCGATACCTAGGGTGGAGACAGACAAAGCCACAGTTAGTGCCACGGTGAGGGCACTGGTGAGCTTGATCCGCCTGTCTGTCGAGTTGGCGGCGGCTTCAAGGTCAACTGGGGTGACGTCGACTTCAACAGTCGGCTTTTCCTTCTCGGCCTCTGCTTCATCCTCTTCCTCGTCCCCCGTTCCCCATATCATCCTCATCAGCTGACGCTCCAAAGCTTCCGCCCTAGCCAGGACTTTCTTGGGCTCGTCGTCCCAGACGATCATGATCTGAAGATCTTGAATGAACGCGGCGAAGTGATGCTTTTGGCACCGGGGCAGCTCGCGCATGCTGGGCAAGACCTGCAGCCGCAAACCATCTGGCAGAGGAATATACTCGTAATTTGTTCGTCTTGAAGCAAGAATCACGTTGATCACTCTCGTATTGACAGTCATTGCGCACTATGTGTTAGGATTAGCATATATTAAGCGGGCGAAAGACGACGTGGGAATGCGACATACCCTAACGTTTAGTTCCATCGCCATGTCGTATAAGCTGTACTTCATCTCCTGGAGTTGCGGCGGGCAGCAGGCATAGCTGTTCCTCGCCTTCTTGAGGACGACACCTTCACCTGGCAGGATACCGGTGGCATATTGCCTTTCCAACTGCTGTTGATACAACCAACTGCACATTACATCGGCCTTGACGTCGATAAGACTCTCGCGGGCATTTCGGAAGTCACCAGTGGGGTATAATGAATTACGATAAGACGAGCCCGGTCGCGATCCCATGGGGGTCCTGAGCATTGGCGTGCCGGGGATGGAAAAGTTGGGCGTGCTCGCGGGAACGGATCTCTCACCACCGAGTTGCTTCAAGCTAGTCTCGCTAACCTCGGAGGGCTTCTTTTCATGCTTCTTCTCCTGCTGGCCCTTCTGTGCTTTCTTCTCTCCCTCATTTTTGCCCTGGCCCTGGCCGGGAGCGAAGTACGACTTGAGGAAACTCATGGCGAAGGTCAGGTCAGGTCAGGTCGGCCGCGGAAGAAAACAACAATCCAAACGAATGGCTACGACTTTGCTGCTCTGCCGTGAACCTGCCTCCGCATGCAAACAGAAAGGAAAGCAAAGTGAAGAGAAAAAACAACCAACGGTGGTGGTAGGTAACAGTAGAGAGGGGATGGGGCAGGGGGAGCCAGGTAAATAAGTCCAGGTGCCAAATCGCCAACCGAATAAAGGCCTGGGCGCTGGGCGGACGCTACAGTACTTTGCACTTGCAGCAGCGAACGAGAGAGACACGACCTTAGATGGGACGAGACGAGACGAATCGGACAGCACGGTGGAAGGCCCCTGCGCGGCGCGCCTAGCCGCAGAACGCTATCAGTTTTCTCGGCTTGGTTTTCCAGCCGCACCGCACAATCAGGTCGACATGTTGTACTGGCGTCAAGAGTGCGTTAGCTGATGGAGGGATCTAGATGTAGGAATACTTTTGTCGCGTGGGTCACAGCGAGCGCCTCGACTGGTCGGGTACCTGAACCAAGCCCGAACGAAGCAGCCACCAGATGATACTAAGTAAGTAGATTCCAGATACCAGATGTAGATAGACTGGCGAGAGAGACCGCATACACAACACCACCACCTTTCACTACCTCCTACTAAGACGAGATATACTGGGACGGCTGACTTCCTGGGGTAACCTAGTCGTGTAAGTGTAGGTATGACAACCGACAACCAAGCTGCTTTGGAGCTAGAGAAGAGGAAGAAAAAAAATCATGAAAATTCTGGGAATGTCTATTGCAAAGATCTGGTACATTATACATTACCGCTAATAGTTAATCTTCGCATAGTCTTAGTTCATACTACCTAGGTAACCTAGACTGGGTCCATTCTGAAAGGTACGATACGTAGGGTATCGTATCTACGCTAGTGCGAAAAAAGTTCCGATGTGCAATAGTTAGCCGGACTAGGGATGCTGGACTAGACTGATTCGCACTAGCGGTAATGGTAATACGGGTTGGTCCCCTGGAATTGTGCTGGGATTAAGCTGGGATTGAGCGGCGAACGTGGGATCTTCTTGGAGATCACGGTCGGGTAGCGGAACAGCGCGATACCAATAATGGACAGAAGGCGTGAATTATAACGCCAGCCCACATGGGCGCAAACCACTGGCGACTCACTGGCTGCCGAGTGCATGCCCTATCTGGATAGCTAAGGTACCTAAGTACGGCGATTACTTAGGTACCCCCACCCACTGTATCGGCCAGCAACGCCCAGCAAGCACACTATTTGCGTACTTACACTAAATAGGGTAGTATAAGAGGGCGGTATAAGAGTTGAACCCATGCTCCGAAAGTGATAACTCTCACACCAAGCGCCACACTTGGGAAGCTTGTCTACGTGAAGAAACTTAAGAATCAGTACATACGCCAGAGCAGGGCCAGAGCGAGGTTACGCGTACCTATCCTTTACGGTAGCTCGAAACAACGACATTGTGACCTGATGCGCCCCGACGCTTGCACAGTAGTATATAGGTAGCCTACGTGTAAGCTGAGAATAGTTTTTGTCGATGCAGGATACGATCTAAGCCACTAAATGCAACATCCCACTGCAGATAACGGGGTCTCTACTTATCCACGTTATATTGCTCAAGGAACGCTGTAACTAGGCGAGGAACGTCGTGGGATCGAACAGCCACAAGGGGATGAGCTGAAGACGAAGCGAGGGCAGAACAATTGTCTAGTGCATCGGTGTGGCTTTCGGGTTCGAGCGTTCGGTCGGAAGAAGAGAATTGCTGGCAGTGGATATAATACTAAATAGGAACAGATAGAGGCGAGTAGGTAGAGGCTCGAGACTCGCACGACCAACAGCTAGGTCGAGACTACAGATCAACTGACCATCCGTGGTCTTGGCCACTGGGTAGCCACTGGGTACGTACCGACCAAGTTGGTAAATTGTGGGGTCGAGGTCGAAGTACCATTCAAGTGAGTACTCATCGACATTTAGCTAACAAACCAAAAAAACACAATGAGTACTCACAACGAATTACCGAGAAGTACTCACTGAGTACTCAGTTGTGCTGTATGCGACCGTAGGGCACCTAACTACCACTGTAAAGTATTAACTACGACCGTAGGGTATTTAACTGCGACCGTAAGGCCCTACCTAGCTGCTTAAGCTATAAATCAAACAATTAGCTAGGCAAGTTATCGCAATTGCACTATAATAAATTCTAAAGGTTGAAATATTTTAGTTGAGGCTGCGACCGATGTACAGAAATATAGGTGGTTGCCCCATAACTTTCCGACTTAGGTATGGTAGCCAAGCCTACGGATGGTCAGTTGATCTGTAGTCTCCGGTCGGCAGCTAGACAGCCAGCTTGCGAGCTGACCACGTCAAGTGGGGAATTATCGAAAATGGCCAAAGTGAGGAAAAAAAGTGGTTCTCCCAACTTGGTCTAGCGCCAACATCTAGACCACCTTGGCCAAGGCGGCCTCTATCTATTAATTGATTACAGCATTGCATGTAGGTTCTTTGTATCTATCTAATAGTATACGCAGGTGGCAGCACCTTCTAAATGGGTAGGTAGGTGCATCGCATCGCATTTCCTTGCCATTTCTTGTCTTGGATATTGTTTGCTTCCGGAGGCAGCTTTGCCATCGCACGAATGTGTCGACTCCTCTCCTAGCTTGAGAGGTTTAAAGGGAAGCGAAGCGGGAGTGGCATGCATTTACTTGCAGATACGTTGGAAGTGGGTTCGTTCGTGAATACGAGAGATGACACTGACTCCTTGCATACCTACAGTCTTGGACCGCTTCCCGATAAGCCCTCCCTCTGACCCCATATGCAGGGGAGAGGATACAAAGATCTACGTACAAAACATCGCCTATGGATGGGTATTATAGTATATCTACGACAGAGTAACCATAATATCGCAAACACTGCACACCCTGTCTCTACGCATACCTACCTGTTCACCAAAACCCCGGAGAAGATAGCGGAGTTCATCGGTGGTGGACATATATAACACGTGGGCTCCAGCTAGAGACACAGATCCCTAGTGTAAGACCACATGTGTCGACGCAGGTATAAAAAAATAAAAATAAAACACAGGTTGCCCTGACGCACGCATGCACAACCGCGGCTAACCAGTGGGTCTAGGTGCAGTCTCTTGGGACTGGGCGTGGCCAGAGTTAGAGTTTTGTCCGCCCGTTATCAAGCCATCAATCAGCTGAACTTTGTGCCATTCAAGTTCGGCACGGCTCGCCCGGTCTCTTGGAATTTGACCCAATGACGGTTTGCAGTAGACATACTGGTAGACGAACGTTAGCCAGCTCAGCCAATATGGGTAGGGCGATTGTCTCTTCAACGCCTTCATCCTCGGCTAATCTATCCGTATGTATTTATGCAGCCATCGCAACGGCTCTATAAATCTCTCGAGCAATATATGAGCAGCCACAATAGCTAGTAACGGATATAGGTCACAGATCCGGAAACAAGTATGTCGGTGCTGTGTTGCATGCTCTATCCCGAAGACGTCACCCCCTCTCTTATGGAATGATTACCAATAATAACTTTCGGTACTAACAGCCTCAGTCCTAACGAAGAATATGTCCTAGGTACGTCCTCCCAAAACACCAACAGGATCATGTTGTTAAATGAGACTTTGATATAATCGCTTATTACCTATCCTTCGTTGTCTGGTACCCGCCAGATTCCTCTCATCCCACAATTTTCCACTTAAGATAACTACCTACAAAACAGATGTAGGTGAGATGAGTGACTCACGTAAGAACACAGGTTGATGAGCAGATTAAAGGATGGGGAATCAGCATAGGCATCCAACACCCGTAACATCGAAGCATGGCAGTTGATTGTTGTGCATGCGTTTGTCGGAATACTACCTTCTGCTTACCCTCTCAACGCCAAACCGTCCTATCCAATGCCGTACACATACACCGTTATCAGCGCCTCACCACCACGGGGTTCAACGGCTTTTGGTCAGCAGCACCCAAGCGAGTGGTTTGTTGACGGCACGCGATCCCGCGATCTTCATACATTTCTATGATTCATGCCACCACCGAACGGGCAATAGAGGTTAAGAGATACCACCCACCAAATGCATTTCGAATAAATAGGTTCCCATGATCTCTACTATATCGCTACCACTACCTAAACTTGCTCTCATCGATTTCCTCAAGGAGCAATCTGTCCGCCGACTTAAATATTGACAACCTTCAGCGCAAGCTATGATGCTTACACATGAGCGCCACAGAACGCCATTGCCCTGCTAAGCGGCTTATTTCCACGTCTTGAGTTGCCTCAAAACGACGCACCCTTGCATGAACATGCACTCGTAGCCTAGGACACAGGGCGGGAATACCGCTCGCTACCCCCCTGGTGGCTTATTATTATTGTGTATACTTTCCTTTCGCTGACATTACCGATATGTAGGTAGGTGGTAGTATATTAAGACGTTTTCGCGGGAATATTGGAACTTCTATAATATGGGACACTGTATGTATGTCAGTCCTACCTCAGCCTCAGCTGACGGCCAAACAAGCATTACCAGTAAGTGAGCTTGATTCTTATCGTCCTTAGATAACCCTTCGCTATTTGACATCTGATGAAAATCTCACTGTGGATCAACAGATGGGAAACTGAGCAGACCGAGAAATCTGAAAGCATCATTGGGAATACTGCGCCGAGGCCACGTAGTCAACAAGCTTGACCATACTCTGCCCTCGAATGGCATGTGACTGTAGTGAGACATATCCCTTTTAATTCTTGATATGATATGAAGAGACGTAGGCAATGTTGAGGCGGCGCAGTTGCCGAAGACGCGCTCGTTGCACTTAGCTCAGAATATAGCAATTCCCCTAGACCAGACGCAACGTTACTTATTAAGTATTATTTCGTTAATATGGTACACATATCATACCTCGCTATAGATTTTGAGTTTGCAGGACGCCAGGTCATGTAGCATCAATACTCTCGACGATTATAAAAACACTGCGCCGAGAATGGCCCATGGAGGCTGTATGGGCCTCGATCAAACCTGAGACGCGCTTCATGTATACAGCCTTTGCTAAGCCAGAAATCAAATTATGATACTAGTTTGAAGAGTGTTTTACGCCGCTAAACTCTCCGTGACTACCTTTGAGTTCGAAAGTTTGGTTTCCTTTTTTGTCTAGAGCTCCAACTTCCTTAAGAAGTTCTCCCAACTCCGTGCAATACATCATCTAGATGTTGCCGTAACGAATACCACGGCCTACATCGGCCTCGTGGTATACAGAAGTGGATGGGCCACGCAATAGGAGGTGGCGAAAACTACCATAGGATAGCAAAAGGACACCAGTTGATGTGTCAGATCAGATAGAAAGGTAGCCAACTCATGTTTGAGCAGTGCGTGCTCATATTGGCTCCTGTCAAACAGAATCGACTTGCTAATCTTCAGGGACATGCTGTGACATGAAAGTTGGTAAGGTAGAATTGATAGAAGAGCATCAACCCAGTCTCTTAAATAGATCACGCTCATTCCCTTTTGTATTTGTTTATGCTCTTCGCGGATATCAATGTTAGACAGAACCAAGAGACGCGATCAATAATGCCGATTTCTAGCCTAGGGCCATTACCGACTAGCTTTACGCTTGTCTCGAGCTGTGCAAGTGAGCTTCAAGATTTATATAACGTGCACTTCTCCGGCTGGGTCACCGTACTCCAAGGTCCTCAGGAACAGACGACCTGTTATCCGAACATTCATGCTAGCGATCCCGGTTTTTACTCGCCGGCGTTTTGCCCGATTGGCTTCACGGCCGCCTGCAAGTTAATTGACACCCTAGCCGCAGTCGAAGAAACAATATTAGGTTGCTGCCCTACGTATGTATCTATTTTAAATTATCAAAAACCATGCTTCACATGGGTTTGGATGCGAACTGGATCGCTAACACGAGATTAGAGTGGCGTCCTTCCGATGCAAGAAGTCCTTCATCTGGGAAACACAAGGCTGTACCTCTCATATCACTGAAAGCATTGAATTGTTGATTACTGGGGTTTCGGACGGGACAACGTCGCGGGGCAGCAAGACGATACTCACCAGTGGCGACGGCTTGAATGCCTACGTGATCCAAGCACGGTATCGGGCTACCGATTTTATTTCTACTACCACTACTTCCAGCTCGTTTCCTTCTAGTCGAATTGCTTCTGGCTCTAGGCCAACTTCTTCCAGCGCTTCTTTTCTCGTAAGTCGGCGCTGTTTTATTTTGTTATTGATCCCATCAATATTCATCACCCTAATCAAGGCCTTCCCTGTATTACTTATTATAGAGGATGAGCCTTTACTAATGATTCACTTAGACGACATCGGCCTTAGACCAACCAACGCAAACCCCAATTAGTGCACCGGGTAGTATTAGCGATAGAGAAATCAGGATTGTTGTTGGTGCCGTGGGAGGTGTAGTGGTTATCTTGCTTGTAGGATTGCTGATATGTCAATATCGGCGTCGTCGACACTCACAGTCCATGTTGCAACATGAAAAAGGGTCGCAACTTAGGGGCTCGAACAACCTCCAGGTCAACACAGAATACCCTCCTATTTTCCAAGCGGTGTCTGTAGGCCCCTCTACGCCCTATGAGTTGAGCGTAACGAGAAGTCCCGTCGAGCTTAATTCGGAAACGGTGTTGCCGTCGCCGAGCGAGCAATTATCAAATGGCGTGTGAAATGAATATGAAGAGCTCATTGGACCAGGGCGGCTGCGAAGGAGAAAGACCACGCACTCCTTAGCTAGAATGAAGAATATGCTATTAGTGATGGTTATCTTGGCAGTATCGAGAAAGAATTCTGGGTTTCACGTATCTGATTATTCTGACATCTCTGGTTATATATAATAAATCGGACGAGATCCTCAGTTTTCTACAGGGTATGCCTGTAAGACTATGAATACCTAGTTAGGTCGGGAAAGGGGCTGGGCCCTCTCGAGGAATCTGATTGGAATCAATGGCACCGCTCTGTAACACTACAACTAAGGCTATTTAGAAATAGGTAGCATACCGTACAACTGATGAGATTGAATAGGTACGGCCGTACCTATGGTTCGGCGCTCGAAGGTGTTCCGATCAGGGGTACCTCAAATTGAATAGAGGGAGCAAGGTCGTATTGTGTCAGGTGCTCAATGATATTTAAATGGGGGCATACCCCCAAACTGTTTCGAAGCCGGTAGTAGACAAAAGGCCATTGATGCTACTGTGTTTGGGTTTAAGGAGATCTAATGAAGGTCGGATGATGTTCCCCTAAAAGTTGATACCTACTCTGCCCTTGCGCACAACTCTTCTACCCAGGTACATATCTGTTCTCTGGGATATCTTGTGGAGGAGGCTAAAGTTCACGGAAGCTTTGATAGAGGATCTCTCTCTCTTCGAAGGATTGAGAGTGTGCAACTGATATCGTGAAGGTTGGGCAAGGGCTGGCCTCTGGATTCTAACATAGTTTTTATATTGAAGAAGTTATTGCTGGATTCTACACATTATACTCTTTGTGAAAATAAGAATGTTCATTGAAGAGTGTATAATGAGGGAAGCTGGAAAGACCGGGGATAAAGGTACCTAGTCTAGCTGGGTCTAGCTGTTCCCGTCTTCAGATGTGGGGTCTCTATCGTCATAGGAGACACCCTGGAGGACCCCTGGCAGGTAGGTAGCTCAAGCAATGCATGTACCTATGTAGACTTACCCTAAGCTGGAAGGCACGATACTGGCATCTGGTAACTGCTTGTCTTGAGGAGGGGCACTGATGCGAGTAAAGGGATACCATTACCTAACTAATCTACCTGTCTAAATACTCGTAGATGCCAAATGAAAACGCAAGATGTGGTGCCTGCCAGCTTGCCCTAATACTTAGCGGCAAAGCTGGTGGATATCTCTCAAGCTCCATTGTTGCCGAGCTATTACTGAGCTGTTAGACCTTCTGACATCATTCTCCATCCTTCATGACTCTCAGTGTCTCTTGTGTCTCCGTGTCGCCTTGCTCTGTGTCTCAACAGATTTTAGGGCACACGGAATGCTGAGAACCACTTGCGTTTACTGTTAACTGCCGCGACCAGCTGATTCTTGGTGTGCGCATCTATCCCATCTGCTGTTGAAGCAACTGCACGCTCATTTGTTTTTCGGTTTAAGGGCGCACTCTTTGTTTGGCCATTCCCTGACGACAATCCTCTCCTCACGTGCCGGTTTCTGTCCGACTTGATTGTTGTTGTACAGCGAGCTATCTTGATCCGTGTCTCGCACCACTTACCACCTGATTCACAGGACCTGCAAGTTCTGCCAGAACCAGGACTGCAACTGCACACCGACTCAAGATCACTTGGTGTTCTATACACGATAGAGTTGCAAAAGCCACTACACAAACAATCCAATCTATCTGAGTAATCTCTGGCCAGAATGTCGAACTCCTTCGAGGCCAGCTTGGCCGAAGCTAGGCGCTCCGGACCGAGTGCGGCTAGCGATGACCTGAATATCTTCGAAGATGCGAAAACATATTATGCCGTTGGATCACGTACCAATCGGTATCAGAAGCGACATAGTACGCATTCACAGGTATAATTATGCTCTCTTTTCTCCAAATTCAAATTTCTGACTAAAAATCACAGGATAGCATTCTTCGAGAAATGGAACGGCTGGGACTTCAGAATAGATACAGACGTGGTAGCCATGGTAATCTTGATTCTGATGGATACCCTATTCTAGCAGATGACTAACTGAAGCTTTTTAGATGAAGCTAGCCAGCCGCAGTCGCGCCAGTTTCTGATCGATGTCGACCATACCCTCGAGAGTCTCCGAGCCCAAGAAGATACCGATCATAATATGCAGATTACCATTGAAGACACTGGTCCTAAGGTATGCGGTTTGGCTTGTTTTGAAAGGGTTGGACTTGGGTATTAATTGCTTCGATTAGGTACTGTCACTTGGAACCGCCGCATCTGAGGGTTATAATCGGTTCGATATTCGAGGAACATACATGCTTTCTAATCTTCTACAAGAGCTATCTCTTGCTAAAGAATATGGAAGAAGTCGGATTATTCTGGATATAGGCCGCCTCAACGAGAACCCCGTTAGTCGTCTATCTAGACTTATCAAGAATCAATTCTGGGAGGGATTGACTCGCCGCATTGATGCCTCGAGTATTGAAATTGCTGCAAAAGACGCGAAAGACTGGACCGACGACCCGCGTCCGCGTATATACGTCCCAAGAGGAGCGCCAGAGCAGTATGAGTATTATCAGAAGCTCGCGCGCGAGAGGCCAGAGATTCGGCTAGACGTCCAATTACTCCCCGAGACGATTACCGCAGATGTAGTGAGAGACTTGAATCACCACCCTGGTCCTGGTCTATTAGCCGTCGCAATGGAAGACTTCGTAGATCCAACTACGGGAGAGAAGACGCTCAAGGGCGTGCCTTTTGTCGTACCAGGAGGAAGATTCAACGAACTATATGGCTGGGATAGCTACATGGAGTCTTTAGGACTTCTTGTTAACGATAAAGCTCACCTGGCCAAGGCAATGGTTCAAAACTTTTGCTTCTGTATCCGGCACTACGGCAAAATCCTGAACGCTACGAGATCTTATTATTTGACGAGATCACAGCCACCATTTTTGACAGATATGGCATTACGAGTATACGAGAAGATTCAACACCAACCAGACGCCAAAGACTTTCTCAGAACAGCTATATATGCTGCTATTAAGGAGTATTACACCGTATGGATGGCTGAGCCTCGACTGGATCTAAAGACAGGCTTATCTAGGTATCGACCCGAAGGGCGTGGTGTTCCCCCCGAGACGGAAGCAAGCCATTTCGTTCATATTCTGGAGCCCTATGCAAAGAAGCATAACATGGAATTCAAGCAATTCGTTAAGGCCTATAACCACGGTGAGGTAATTGAGCCCGACTTAGATGAGTATTTCTTGCATGATCGAGCTGTGCGAGAATCTGGACACGATACGTCCTATCGGCTGGAAAAGGTGTGCGCAAATCTCGCTACAATCGACCTGAACTCGTTACTCTATAAGTACGAAATGGACATTTCGCGCATCATCCGCAACGTCTTTGACGATTGCCTAGAAATCCCGGCTGAGTGGTGTAGTGGATCGATGAAGCCCGGCCAAATCGAGACTTCAACGATGTGGGATCGTCGTTGGCGACGGCGACGAGCCGCTATTCATAAGTACTGCTGGAACGAAGAGGAAGGGATGTACTTTGACTATGATACAGTGAAACAGGAGCAATGCACGTATGAGTCTTGTACTACTTTCTGGCCCCTATGGGCCGGCGTTCCAGACCCTGATAAGGCAGCTAGAGTAGTGCATAGCGCTATTCCCAAATTCGAAGCATATGGTGGCCTACTGTCTGGCACGGAAAAATCCCGAGGCGAAGTCAGTCTCGAGAGACCGAATAGACAGTGGGATTATCCCTATGGTTGGGCACCACAACAGATGCTCGCCTGGACGGGTCTTTACCGCTATGGATATGCGGATCTCGCTCAAAAGTTAGCATACAAGTGGCTCTTTATGGTCACGAAGGCCTTCTTTGACTTCAATGGTGTGGTCGTGGAGAAGTATGATGTCACCCGTCCGGTCGACCCTCATCGTGTAGATGCCGAGTACGGTAACCAGGGTCTAGACTTCAAGGGCGTGGCAAAAGAAGGGTAAGTTGAATAACCGTATTTTGTCCGAAGTTGTACTTAGTTCTAACGTTAATCATATAGCTTTGGATGGGTCAACGCCAGCTATGTCTATGGTCTTCAGTTCATTAGCACAGATATGAAGCGAGCGCTTGGCACGGTCACGCCCCATGAGGTATACGAGAGAGCTCAGCGAGCAAGAGAGGAGAAGTTCTTCGCAGACCCGAGTGTGATTTAGTACCTGGTGTCTTGCTGGCTGATAAATGGATCTCATGAGGTGTATTTCATCTTGGGGTAAGCATACGGCGTTGTAACGACATTACGAATTGTTGAGATTAGGTTGTGGCTAGATGGGCTAGACAAGGGGATAAAATCGGTACGTGTATGTAAATTAATTGTATGAAATAATAACGCCTGCTATGGTAAAAGAATCCCTGTCCTTCCTAAGCTAATGCATGTTTTCATCAATCCTCCCGTCGAATACCTAGATCAGCCTCGAGATCAAGACCTTGAATCTCCGCTTCTAACCTATTCACCGTAGCGATTAGATCGTCAAATCCGCAACTATGTTCATTTACCATTACATCGTCCATATCGTCGACTTCCCTAGCGGGGTCAAATGAGACACCCCATTCATCGCTCGGGGGCGTCTTCTTTTTTGACTTGAGTTTGGCCTTCTTCTGTTGCATTTTGCTTATTTTCCGGGGCGCCCCCCAAAACTCGAAGGGGCTCGGGCTCGGCTCGTCGACTACGTTTACCTTGGAATACCACTCCGGGACGGTGAGGCCCCTGATCGTCTTGACGACGCTGCTAATGCTGAGACCCTCGTACGGTCTGCTCGGGCGTAGGGCGGAAAGGGAGTTCGCGTGCAGCTGCCGGATGAGAGTCCCGAGGAGGATGGCGTCGCACTCGGCGGAACAAGTCTTTTGCTCGCTGAGGCGGTCTACGTGGCTATATACGCAGGCCAGGATCTTGTCGAGGTGGGCCTGCCGCCGCTCATCAATTGTATCTGGGCGTGGGGGTTAGAAAATTCAAGCTTGTCGGGATACGACACGGAAGATGGGGGCCTTACCGTAGGCTTGGGATAGTATAGGGAGCTCTAGGGAGGGAGGGCAGTTCAGCTTCTCGACAATGGCCACGCGCGTCCACCGTCTAAAGATCTCTGGGTTCTGAAATACCCCAGTAACAGAGATCCAGCTATCCCAGTCCACGTGCTGCAGCGAGGTCGGCGGGAGACCGTTGAGGTACGCGACCCAGATGCTTGCGTATAGCTCGATGGCTTCGTGGCATTCGAGGTAGTCGACTACACGCGACACCTGGGCTAGCATGCCGAGGTCGATGGTTCGTAGAACCTGACGGTTCAGACCGTGGATGATGCGTAGGATTATGGCGATCGCGTTCACGTCGAACCCGTCCAAGGTCCAGTGGAGCAGTTCGTCCTCGTCGTGGATTTCATTGGCCTCGCGCCAGGGGCCCGACATCATTTTCTTGACGTAGGTAGACGCCAAAGCTAGATGTTTCGAGGAGGCCTTAAATCGCCATTGCTCCTCTTCTGGCGGCGCGGATGCACTGGGTTCAGTTACTTCGCTGTTATCAGGAGGCTCCGCTGGCGCAGCTTCAGCTGCCTCAGGATCGCTGCCGCTGGATTTAGGTGTAAGGGGGCCTGTATCTTTCGTCTGGCCCTCGGGAGTAGGGGTCCCGGGGACAATGACGAGCATGTCCCCGTCTGGGTCTAATACTATCTCATGTATCGCCATTGCTGCTCAGAGAGAATGAATTGCTTGCTGCTGTGAGCAGGATTTTTTTTGCGAATTGGAGGGCACGCGAGCATGATAATAACCTTGTAAAAATCTCAGCATACCGGTGGGTTGGGCGTCGTTGTCATCATTGCAGCCTGATTTATTGATTATGATTGATTGACGGGTGAGCAGCGTGTTGACAACGCATGTCGTCGTTGGTTCAACGACCACCACTTATCCAGACCTGCAGCATCGCCACCCTATTGGCGATGCCCAGAAAACTGGAAATCTTACATGAGAAAAATGTGGTATTCACACTCATTGGTAAAAATTGTCTTTTCCCTATATGTATTAATAGCCTCATACCTAACGTTGGACAATCGGGTATATATGATAGCTTTCCTTCTTGAACTCGGCCCGCCACGTAGAACGCCTAGACGGCCTCACCTGTTCGCGAATTGAGAGGTATACGGCGACTATTCGTTGCATAGAGATGAACGTAGACGCAGACATGGGCTCGTGGTGTTGTTTCTAGGGCGGCATTCGATCTATAAGGGAGAAGCTAGTTCCACGCGATCAATCACTGCACTGTCCCTACTTAATAGGGTCGGCGATGTTGACATGTTTGCCATCCGTTCGTTCGCCTTCACAACTAGAAAGCAGTATCCCTCGCTGGTAGAGGCTGAATGTATTAGTGAAGCAACTCTAGTACGACAATGCTCGCCTCCTGGTGCATCAATCAGTCATCTGACTCACAAGTATAATTGAGCCTCAACCTACGCCGCCGACCACGGCTATCTAGACTGGCCAATATATAATTTGGGCATGACTCGTTCGGGTTCTATTCGGGTTCGCTGTCATGTGAAAAGCGAAACCCAAAATCGAGCTTACAACCTCTGATAAGCGATAAGTAAATAGGAGCTGTCTGATAGGAGCTACTCCGTACAGCATAGATAGAACCCGATAACCGTCGCTATCCTTTAAGCCGAGGCTCGTAATCTGGAAGAGTGGCCAAAGCTACATAGCTCGGAAATGTTAGGGAAACAACAGCGTACCTTTGTATTTAGTAGATACAAGCTGGAGATCTCAAAGGAATCGCTCCAATTTTCACATGCTTGCTGTGTAGGTAGTCTAGTCATAGGCGAAATGGGGTCACACTACATAGTATATTGACATTGTTCATGCTCGAATGCATCGAAGAGAAGAACACCTCAAATTAGAGAAAATGTTGATTCCTAATTCATCTCCCCTTTTTGCTGTAGTTAATTGGCATCGTAATAGCTTGGAAGTTGCACCCATTATCAGCAGGCGCTCACTGTGTCCAAGCTGTACATACACTCGTGCAACTGAAACAAACCTTAGGCAAGACCTAGGTAGGTAGTTACTGTAGTACAAAGGTACCTATTACAGCGGTGGTGTTAGTACCCCGGCCACCCAACTGCGTCATTGTCACCGTTGCCAAAGATCCCCATGACCCGGGTCTAGTCCGTGTTGAGATTAGGCCTTGCCTCAACCTTGGGACTTGCGGGGGAGACACTCCACAATGCGTCCTCCCCATCCCATGGTTCTGCCATGGGCATGGCGGTATAGCCTTGCTATGTATGGATTTAGAGCAGTACTAACCTAAGTATATACACTATTAAGAGACATCTTCTACGCCTTTCCTTTCTAGCTCGGTAAATTGGCGAATCACGGCTTTCTCTCAGCGCAGAGGACGTGCATCCGAGCCCAACAAGTCCACACGCCCACTGTCCACCGCGCCCAGGCCTGCCAGGAACTCCCTTTGAGCCGAGGATGGACAATGATCAAGTCTAGACGTCAGTCAGAAGCCGCGTCGCGTGCGCCGGCTACATGCAGTTCGAAACGACCTATAACAGACACCGAAGATACCTCAATTGCCTGCCGATTTCGCCTGCGGCACTATGTACACTCCAGCTGGCCCGTGGTACCTCTGGCGCAGCCGCTTGGCCGATTTGCGCCGAGCTGTAACTTCGCACATGTGCGTGTAGATGACTAGGTAGCCGGGCCATGTTCCGTGGAGGGCGATGTATGCGGAAGGGGGATGGAAATGGTAGTAGACAAAGCTTAGTAGTACCTGGTTTCTATGGTCATCTGGGGATTTCATAAGACGAGGACCATAATCTTTTAATACCCCCCGTTCTACCATCTCTTTGTCTTCGAGGTTCTTCCCATTCTTAGCTATCCATCTTCTTCCGTGATACCCACTACATTCCAACGCCTTGGGACTGAGACAACTATTGTCCCCGAAAAGAGAGATATATACTAGGTACTCCTACTAGTTGGATTTAACCTCGTCATATCCATAATCACGACGACTGCTTCCCATATATGGTATATACCTAACCGCTCACCATGGCGTCAAACAATATGATAAACACGGCCGTCGATCCGAACATCGAGGACGAGCTTTTTGCCCAAGAGGTTGAAGCCGTGAAGCAGTGGTGGAGCGACCCGAGATGGAGGTACACCAGGCGGCCATTCACAGCTGAGCAGATCGTCTCGAAGCGAGGACACCTCCAAATCCAGTACCCGAGCAACGCACAATCTAAGAAGCTATGGAATATACTTGAGAACCGGTTCAAGGTAGATGAATTTAGACGACCAATTCCCATGCCCGATATGCTAATCGTGACGTAGAGCCGTGATGCTAGCTACACGTACGGCTGCTTAGAACCGACGGCGCTTACACAGATGGCCAAGTATCTAGATACCGTCTATGTCTCGGGCTGGCAATCATCATCAACTGCCTCGTCATCTGATGAGCCTGGTCCTGATCTAGCTGATTACCCCTATGTAAGTGAAGGAAACACCACGCCTCCTAGCTAGGGCTAACCGAGACCAAGACCACCGTACCCAACAAAGTGAAGCATCTTTTCATGGCACAATTATTCCATGACCGAAAACAGCGCCAAGAGCGTCTCAGCACACCTAAAACCCTGCGGCCGAAGCTTGCTAACATTGACTACCTCCGGCCTATCGTTGCTGATGCCGACACGGGACATGGTGGTCTTACTGCTGTTATGAAGCTCACAAAGCTCTTCATTGAGAACGGCGCAGCCGGCATCCATATCGAGGATCAAGCGCCGGGTACGAAGAAGTGCGGACACATGGCCGGTAAGGTCCTTGTGCCCATTAGCGAGCATATTAATCGACTTGTCGCGATCCGCGCGCAGGCCGATATCATGGGTACGGATCTCCTGGCCATTGCTCGTACCGATGCCGAAGCTGCTACGCTCATCACCACGACGATCGACCCGCGCGACCACGCCTTTATAATCGGATCTACAAACCCTAACCTCCAACCTCTAAACGATCTCATGGTTGCCGCAGAACAGGCCGGTAAGACGGGCGAGCAGCTCCAAGCTATTGAAGACGCATGGTTGAAGGAGGCAAACCTGAAGCGGTTCGACGAGGCCGTCGCGGACGCTATCGTTACCTCACGGACCTTGACCGGCGACAAGAAGGCTCTGTTACAGCAGTACACCGCGCAGGCGAAGGGGAAGAGCAACCCCGAGGCCCGCGCCATCGCCCACGGCATCCTTGGCATAGACGTCTTCTTCGATTGGGACGCGCCGCGCACGCGCGAGGGATACTACAGATTGAAGGGTGGCTGCGACTGTGCGGTTAACCGCGCCATTGCGTACGCGCCGTACTGTGATGCTATCTGGATGGAGAGCAAGCTCCCCGATTTCAAGCAGGCGAAGGAGTTCGCGGATGGAGTCCACTCCGTCTGGCCAGAGCAGAAGTGAGTACTATTCTATTAACTTCACTTTATGCTCTCCCTCTATCTACCTCACATTGCGCTGTCTATAGCAGAAATGCTAACCTGTCTGCCCTCTATAGACTAGCCTACAACCTCTCACCCTCGTTCAACTGGAAGACGGCAATGCCGCGCACCGAGCAGGAGACGTACATCCGCCGACTCGCAACGCTGGGATACTGCTGGCAATTCATCACGCTTGCGGGTCTACACACGACCGCGCTGGCTGCCGACCGGTTCGCCGCGGCCTATGCGCGTGATGGTATGCGCGCATACGGCGAGCTTGTCCAGGAGCCCGAGATGGACGCCGGCGTCGATGTCGTCAAGCATCAGAAGTGGAGTGGCGCCACCTACGTTGACGAGCTGCAGAAGATGGTCACTGGCGGCATCTCTTCTACTGCTGCAATGGGCAAGGGCGTGACTGAAGACCAGTTCCATTAATCTATCATCTATCTATGTACCTATCGGGTTGATATATCCGGACGGGCTGGAGGTTACTTAAGTTTAGAGTTAGACAAGTGCTGTCTTCATAGTATAGTGAAGTAAGGGGGTGGTCTAATCCGCTGAATGAGTGAGCAGTGATACCAGACACAAAGTCAACTTGCGCATGCCGTTTCTACAATCTCTCTATAGTATGTAGGATCAGGCGGACGTGTTGGATACGACATATAAAACATTATGATGACTCGTATTGAAATATTTTGTTATTCATCTGCCCTTCGTGCTGCTCATAGACAAGCGATAAGCTGACCGCCTACCAGCACTAATGATTCTTACAGCTACTAGACTTTCTATATGGTACCTAGATTGAGTGAGACGTGTAGCCGGTGAAGTGGTTCATGCAAACTGAAATCATACACTCAAATCCCCGCCAATACGAGAGGCTGCCCAGGCCTATTGCTAGGCGTGGTATGCCATGCGTGTGCGCCATATTCTAGTTCCCGTTGCCCGTTCCTATGAAAAAATCCCGCATGCATCCAAACATAGCATTTCATGTCGTTAGATCCCAGACCAAGACGGCCGCCAATTCCCTCATGTCTATCAGATGCGACTCATGGAAACACCATGCATATCTATAGTAGGTAAGCCGTCTTAAATGGGTTCGTTAGTAATGTGACCTCGCCCCGTGAGCAGGTCCTAATTAGATGTGGGTTGTGTCGCTAATTTCAAAATGTCTGCCAATCTGTAAGCCAAGGCATGTTACCCTGCGAGTAGTCGATGCCGTGCTTGTAATTGCCCGTGAGCTCCTCCTCGTCGACGCCGCAGTGCGTCTGGCCGTCCCGGCCACTAAACCAGCCGAGGCCGTACGTCTTGCCGAGCTCCTCGAGCTTCTCGCGCATCTGCGTGTTCGTGAGCTTGGTCGTGCCGACGAAGTTGTACAGCATCTTGGACTGGTGCATGAAGGCTAGGACACTGGCGATGGTGTTCGGCTGGCGCGGCAGGAATGGGCGTCGGCGGCGGACGAAGACAATGGTCGCGACGACGCAGATATAGAGGAGGATGAACACCGTGAGCACGAGGATCACGATGAAGGAGCGCACTGTCTCGGAGCCGTTGCCCAGCTCCTTGTTCAGCACGTTGCCTTCGGCGTCTTCGACCTTGTCGAGGAAATCCTTGCCCTCGACTTGTGCTAGACTCGTGGCGAAGATGGTGAGGCCTTCCACGAGGACCGTTCCGGACCCGACGAAGAAGACGATCCAGTGCCGGTTGAAGAGAGCGCGGAGAGCCACGACGGCGAAAGGCATAGCCGTATAATCGAGAGTTAAGGTCTTGGCTGGCGCGTGGCGCTTCGCAAGTATGTAGTACGGCTCTAACATGCGTATGGACGTGTCAAGGCTCCCCCAGCTTAGCTTGATGCAGACAGCCAGCGCTGTTATGGCCCAAGGTGCTTTATCTGTGATTATGCTAGCTGGTGTGAAGAGGAAGATTGGTATGAGAATAAAGAATGCTATTACACCTATGATGAAGGGTATGCATCCTTCTTTCCGAAGCATGAGAGGATGCGGATTCTCTGGTAGGTGAACATCCTTGTATTTATCGTTCTGGCGGTTACTGGTCAACAACGAGTCTTCCGAAAATAAAGATGAGTTGCGCAGCTCGTAACGCCGATTCTTCAATTTCTGGTGGATGTCCTTCGGCTTCGCAGTATCCATATCTTTGAAGTCCACCATGATATGGCTTACCACCGCCATCGACGCCAGTCCTGCAATTCCCTTCACATCGGCCTGCAGCCCTGAGCGCCGCGTAGTGAGTTGATAAAAGAGGATGCAGCCTAAGATGGCGATGACGAAAAATGCCCCGGTAAGCACACGCGAGAGGACGGCGCTCACTGTGATAGTTTTTAGTTCATCAGGGTGTGCCAGTCTTGTAGCCCTATCAGGAGTCAGGACGAGGGCAGCAGCACCGAGCGTTGGAACGAGAGAGACAGCGAGCAAGGTTGCCACGGATGAGATGGCTACGGCCCAGTGCCTCCTATGTAGAGCGAGTAGGGGCCTTGTGAAGTTGAATAATGTGATGTAATCAACATTGATCGACTCCGCTGCCAAGGCTCCCCCTGGTCTAGACATCTGATAGAAGGCTTCTAGACGTCTGACCTCAAAGTCTGTATTTTGCCATAGTACTCCAAAGATTACAGTGATCAGGGTAGGCACGAATTTAAAAACGAAATACAGCCCCGGATTAAGATCTTGGGCGGATGTGAAGTGGAACAATCCCCCGGGGCGCTTTGACGTCTGATAGACAACTTCTTGGGCGATGCCAAGAAGAACCGATAGAAGGACGAGAAATAGTAGATATGGCCATCTCATCGTGAAGGGTTTCCAGTTAGGTTGGGGATAAAACACTTGTTTTTCAGGGGGCGGCGGTGCCTCTGGATCCCGTCTGACGGTAGGGCCAAGCATGGAACTAAGGTCGACATCCGCATGTCCTTCTCCTTGTCCTTCTACTATAACCTCAATCACTTCCCCTCTTTTATTGGCCTCTTCTTGCCCAAGACTTTTCCAACTCGGCGTCGCATTCGAAGCAGGCATTCGTCTTATTGATAGCGACCGCGTAAAAGTACGCGCGAGGGAGGGGCTTTGAGAGACGAGATGCTCTCTCTTGATTACTGTTGTATTTGGCGTCTCTCCTTGTCCGAGGCCACCGGTAAGCCTCCCGCTAGCCTCCTGCTCTTGCAACGACTTTAGGAATGCCTGATCTTGACTACTCATCGGGCCCGAGAACGAGGTCATATCAAAAACGGGCTCGTAAGGTTCCTCCTTCGGGACTGCGCTGTAGGGATCGGAATGAGCTGGAGGCGCCGCCGCACCGAGTAGCGACATATCGATGCTTTCATCTTCATGGATTGTGTCATGCATCCTTCCGCGGAAGCTCTTGAAACGGCCAAAACTCGGCGGCGTTGGAGAAACGGGCTGGTAACGCCCACCGCTATTCCCAAGGAAGGGGACAGACCACTGTCCTCTCCCATACTCTTGTTGCTCGGGAGCAGCATCATGTGGTGGAGGGATAGGAGGCGACTCGTAGAAGGATTGAAGGGACACAAGGGATTCACGTCCGCGGAGAGGGCCCGGCGTGTCGGAGCTTTCTGACAGGTTGGATACCTTGTGGTTCAAGCCTTGGTTGGAGTGCCGCCTATACGCATCGCTCGAGAAATAACTGTGTGAGGCCATAGCTGCTATGGCATCTTGCCGCGCGAAACAACGAGGGTTGGAGGGGAGAGGCTAAGCTGCAAACGGCTTTCGGAGATCGAATATCGTGAACGACGCTCTAGGCGAAAGGGAATCGCTCGGCTGAGGGTGTGGTCTCGAATATCCAAGGCGCTAGTTCGCGATTCTACGTTCGTCTATAGGTTGTAGCGAGCTTCCTTCCGCAACCCCCTTCCTCTCTTCCGAGACGAGCAGGTCTCTGCTGTCCGAATCCGCAAAGAAAGTTCTATACCGAGAAAAACACGGTTATGGCTGTGCGATGTGCGGCCGACGCGTGAAGTATGTCGTGCAACCAAAACGACTGGTGCGGGGAGCCTGTCACTTTCCTGTTGGTGGTCACTAACCCCAGAATCTAGGTATGTATGAATTACAGCCAGTTCCCTGTCTGAGATGACTGACACTTTGACTCTGCTGATGATTTAGAAGCACATGATATACCCGCAAGACGGAAGGCAAGGTTGACGGCTATGAAGTGTCCATGTCTTGGTTGTCATGATCGATCACTGAACAGCCAGTCCTTGGGCGACGGATGCTCGCTAGGGAGCTGCGCTGTATTCTGTATCCTGTACCGAGCAGCTGAAGCACGATGCAAACAGGAAAACGGGACCGAGCTTGGAAACAGGCGTCAAAATAAATCAGCCCTCAGGCTATCCCTACCTATGACTACCTAGCGAAGGGAGGCCGTTCATGGATGGCAGTCTGGGCAGAGCAGAGACAAACCAGCGCCTGCGCTGCCTGCGCTTTTCCTCAGCTCGTCACCGAGTGAGGATAATTCAATGGAAGAGGGTGGAGCTTGGCCCCCAATTTAGAAGCAGCTGAACTCCAAGATGGGTCAAGGGTGGGCCGCGGTACCTACCGTGCAGGAGGTACCGACCAACCATGGCAACGCAGGTAGCGACGGCTAAGTGGGCTTCTGTAGCAGGTAGGTAGCGCCCTGACTAATGATGTTAAGCATGTATCTATGCTACAGAAGTACTGATCGGATGAAAACCGTCCCGAAAGTCACATATGTAGAACATACATACTTAGATTCTGTAAGGTAAACGGTAAATACATACCTATCACTTACCTAGACCGCATGTTGTTGCAGATAATATTCCAAAGCACCTCATACCTCACCAGCTGAAAGGTTTTATGATTCATCCGATGATAGGTTTTGTCGTGTAGAGATATCTACAAAGAAAAGAGGCTTATCCACCTGTTTTGATTTATGCTTATTAGCCTTAGGGTAGATGCAGCGGGCCATCGTAGATCTCGACACGGGCCAGCGCGCGGGCGGCCATGAGCAGAGGTGGTATTCTATAGAATCGAGAGCGAAGGGGGGAACTCCAAGCAAACGACGGGAAAATGCAGGAAAATGCAGCACCGTCGCAGCAACTGATTGGCCCGGAGTGCCAAGTAGCTCCTTTATCGTACTTTGGTAGCACGAGCGACGCACAGCGAGAAATTGATGCAGATGGTTCTCTGCAAGACGGGAATGTTGTGCACTGCAAACTGCTTCATCTTGACGGTTTCTTATTAACACACGACACACAGCACATAGAGCACACGATAGCGCATATTGCCGAGGACATGTCTACCATACATCTCAGTATCGATCTTACAGCACCGGCCGCAGCAACAGGAGCAGCATGGAAGCACAGCAATGGGTGCATTCGGTCGGAACCAGTAACACTCTTGGCGTTCTTTCAGCGGTCTTATGCCGTCTCTGCGGAGGCATGTACATCGCATGATAGGTAATATTGCATGCTCGCCGCGCAATATCTTTCTAATACTGCAACTTGGGGTCCTGCAATGTGACGGCAATATTGATGGAAGTGGTCACTGCCGTCTTGTCATCACTCTAGCTAACACAAGAGTGAGAGATCGTCCCATACAGACGAACGGCGATCTGTTGCACATGCACACAGGGGAAATTTCTTGCTGTGCACTCCGGCAGAATCGAGCCGCCCTATTGGGATCCGGATCGGTGTCTCATCATTCTTCCGAATTCTCCTAGCGGTATCACAGCATAGACGGCCTTACCCGTTGCCCAATGTCGAAGAGACGTTGAATAAGAAAGAGGATGGCATTCCGTTGCGAATCATCCCGCCTGTCTCGTAGACTGGTGCGAGGTATGACGACCAGGACGCCGCCATAAGCAAGTTGGCACACACCAAAAGGAGTGTTCCCTCCTCCTCTACAGTAATCATGACAACGTTGTTTTTGAGGTATCCCAATCGTAGTCAGCTATTGCTTTCGAAACACAGTTCCTCAGCCCCGTCCTAGACATGTCAAACAGAGATCAGACGAAAGGGTCTATGATATTGTCGGAGGAGGAAAAGCGATATTTCCGCGCGCTTCTCGCCTGGCAACCTAGTGACGCGGACGGGGTCACAAAAAAGAGACCGGCCCCCGAGCGGCCTCTAGCCGGCCACTTCAGAGTATTGATACTAGGACCTAAGGGCTGTGGTAAGACTGCCATACTCACGAGAGTAAGTGTCTACCGTGCCTATCCAAGCCATCGCCCCTGACGAGTCTATAAAGCTTTGCAAAGGCAACTTCGCCGGGGAAGGCCAGCCTCCAAACCCGGAATTTGAGCGAGGATGCCAGCGCAGGATCGAGATTAAGGGCCAGACATACGTAGTCGACGCCCTCGAGCTCGCACCTCACCAGTTGTCCGAAGGGCACCACCTCCGACACGCCGTGGCGATTACCGAGGCCGTCGTACTAATATACGACGTACGATCTCGCGATTCCTTCGTCGAGGCCCAAGAACTACATAAGAAGATACACGATGCACTCGTGCTAGATGAGCGCCATGAATACGGCCTGATCCTAGTCGGCAACAAGGCAGATGGGGCCGAAGACGGCAAGGAAGAAGGCCATCGGATGGTTACGGAAGGCGAAGGATACGAACTGGCACGCAATCTCGGAGGCGGCCGAACTCGTTGCGCATTTCGGGAGACCTCCGCCCGGACGGGCGAGAACGTGGATAGTCTTTTTATTCTCGTAGGCACCGAGCTACTGAAACTGCGGCAGCTCAGGCAGCAACGCCAGGAGGAAGCCGACGAGATTGCTAGGCTGCGTCAAGCTAACGGCCTTGACCTAAACAAGTCACCCAAGAAAATGACTAAATGGCGGTTCTGGGCGCGTAACCGGTTTCGACGTGTATCCGAAAGCACGGCAGGGAGGACAGTGGTTATGTGAATGGTGGGTTTCTTACTCGTGAAGACGGGTCGCGTATATTGGCCGAAGGGGATAATAAGAGGCCTAATTCGTACTTAATTTTCTTCTAGAATAAATCCAATAAGGCATATTGTAACGGCGGGGTATCGAAGAACACGAATATTACGGAGTCGACAGGACCTCGATGTATTTGTCATTATTAATCAAAGAACTACTATTTCTTTATGCCACCTAATAGCCTTGGGTATAGCTGAACTGTCGCTGAAAAGCATAAGGATCGTAAACGCTGCAATAACAGTGAAGTGGCTTATAACTTGCTGCTGCTAAAATATGCACACAACCACAAACCTACTTCAACCTCGTATTCAACCTTGCCAGATGCTAGCCATCGACATGTTCCAATACCATGCTGCGGCTAGCATACCGCCAACGCTCATAGAGAACGCCATCAGAAAGTTTACGTCGTTGTTATCAAGTAAGTCCCAGCCGGTTTCTGCAACACGGGTAGGCTTGTTATCCCCAAAGCTAGACTTGCGGTGCTTGTTCTTCGGGTTATAAGGGTCTTCCGCCGGAGCGCTATCGTCAATGGCCGAGGTATCTTCCACAGCGTCGCCTCCTTCTCCACCAACAAGCGCGGCCTTTGCGCCCGCAGTCTTCTTGGCGGGTTTAGAGTTCGCATCCACAGACGTGAGGACGCGCACACCACCCTCGCCTTCAACGATCTTGCCGGTCCTTACATCTCGCACACTCCTCTGCAGCCACCCTCCTAGGAAACTGTCTAGAAGACTTCCGAGGGTTCCCCAGATGGTCATCCCCCATGCGAAGATGACCTTCTCGCTCGTGGACCAGGGCCGGCCACCACCAATCTTGCCGCTTGTGTGGTCGCCGCACATCGGTAGGAACATCAGCGATGTTGTCACGATAATCATAGAGCCCAGAAACCCAGCGACGAGACCCCATACAGTGACGCCCCCGTTCGTGCCCCGGGGGACCTTCCGCAGGGTAAGCGATGTGATGAGTCTAGGCTCGGTGCGGGACAAGATGCCGAGCTCAGAAGAGAACGTGTCGGCGCACACGGCGGCATAGTTCGCAATGATCCCCACGACCAGGAGGTCGCCTCCCCAGCTATAACAATACGTGCCCTCCGGCGTCCCCCCCGTCAAAATCGCCTCGCGCCTCTGCCTGAGTTGGTAAGCGTGCAGGAGCGTCAGGATGGTGGCCATGAGCGAGTTGGCGAGGACCTGGACGTGCGTGCGCGGGCCCTCGCCGCCGGAGCTGCTGCCCTGCGCGTGGAGCGTCAGGCTAGCCTTGACCTCCTTCTTGACGGCGGTGGCGCGCGTGCCGGCAAGGAAGAAGACGATGAGCAGCACGAAGGGCAGGTTCCACGGGTGTATGGCGTGGGCGGCGGCCGTGAGCGCGGCCACGAAGATGCCGAAGGGCGTCAGCGATTGCCGCGAGTAAGCCCGGTATACGAGCGCAGCCGTGGCAGGAACTGCGATGATGGCTTTCATACTCGATCAGACCGTGTTATGTGGTTACTACTTAATTTAAGTATTTATTGATGATATATAAAGCTGAGCGGGGTAAGGTTGGGAGAGGCGTTATGAGAAAACTATGAGCCTCTTCGTCTTATCTATTTCTAGAAATATGTACAATATCTGAAGATATGATGGGATGATGGGGGATAGGAGATGGGACGAGAATGAGCATAAGCATAAGCCTAATTCAGTTTGAGTGTTCATCTCTCTCATCATGATATTAGCCATGTGATACTTATGTGGTGAGCATAGCTTATCGATACCCATCCATGTCAAGTCTCTTCTTCTGTATGTAAATAATAATCCTATTAATGCATATGCCTACACTTCATAATTTCATATTCATGCTATGAATATATGCATTATATCTTCGCCGGAGGTTTACTTGAGGCTACCTAGGTACCTGGTGTTTCTCTTTCTCGACCATCTTTCAATATGCTTGGGGGCAACGTATTATCACATAGCTCCAACCACATACATATCCCAACAATCCATTGCCTCCCTATATCACCGAATTCTTTACGCCTAAAACATGTTACTTGTACCTATGTGCTTTCAAGCGGCCAACCTTTTTGTCATTGACCATCCTCATGAGAAATTTAACTAGGTCATTACTTATATGCATAAGCAAAATCAAAGGTACTAGTCAAAGGGCCGAAAACAACCTAATATGTTCATTCTCTCAGTAGATATCACCTATATTTAGCCTCTTATGGAGACGCTCCTAATAGCGTTGCACTCAATGTTCCTAAGGATTTCATCACAACAAGGCCTAACTACGGACCAGAGCTCGGAATAGCTGTTCCAGGCTGGTCTATCCTTGACCGGATTGCTTCAAAAGGGTTTGATATTATATCTCAGTTGTTGAATGTCTATTCTAGGTAAGTCTTATATACAGCTGACGACTACTCCTAACAGGAGTATCCTTGGCTTAGGTCTCGACCGCGGGTCGTCCGATTTTACTACTTCCCGGAAGTTTACCAGAAGTCGATTTTAGGAATATTATACCTAGTATCACAATCCTCGGTACCAATTCTATGCGAGATATCCATAGTATTTTTCTCTATATTCTCTCTCGTAGTGACTACAGAGACCATCAGCAGCTGTACTCCGAGCCTTGCCTCCAGGTAGACGTCGGGGTAATAGTACAAGCATGTGATAGCCAAGGACCCCAATGCCTCGGCGAATATATTATCCGCGGTTCTTGACGTCAGTTTAGTAGTTACATAGAATTTCTACTAAGTTTAAAGACTAACGATTCCGCGAGGCTATTAATAATGAGTCGTTTTAAGTGTGGTTTATATGAAATCAGGTAATCTTGATTGGTTCAAATACAATAGCCTAGCTTGACTTGTACCTGAATTTTTGGGGTGGTAGATGATTCATGAGTACGTTACAAAAATCGTCTAACGTAATAGAAACCGATACTACGAAGCTCGTTCCCAAAACAGGCTTCTGCAGGGTAATTATTCAAGGCGCATCGGTCTACCAGCTGCAAGTAGTATACGAGGACTTGCCTTGAAGTGAGAAACCCAGTTTCATACGACATGCCAAGCCATCAGCTAAACTTTCACTGATGTTAGGCTACTGATGTCCTCCTCCCTCTGAGACCCTGCATGGTAACGTCTGTCATCCGTTTGATCTCTTAAACTACACCTATATTGCCATAGCTATGTGCGTTTTCTCTGTTCGCCCCTCGTGAGGATTGAGAATGAGATTCGCCGTACCGACAACTGCCCGTCCCGTAGTATACAAATTCAACTGGCCATTATCTCGATATGTTATGAAGCTGTTTAGAGATACTAGACGGCGGACATTCACCTTCGTAGAACCTAGTTGATGCGCTCTGGAATGAACAAGCCACCGACTACTAATGTTGTAGATGGCGATAGCTCTTAGATTTGGCGGTGCATGTGCATGGACCCGGCGGCCCATATGCTTGTTACTTATCTCGGAGCCTCCTCCTCCTCCGTAGGTTTAGTAGATCTAGTTTTCCAAAGTCGGTCCTCGAACCGAGTAGCCCTAAGCAATATTGACTTTTTCCCACAGAACCCTTTTATTCATAGCAGCCTGAACCGCAGCCGAGGCCATATAGACGCGCTATCGTGACTCTTCATTAAGGGGTATAAGACTTGAAGATTACCGTAGGATGGCAAAGATTATTTGCGTTTTTGAACGGAACGACTAAATAACCTCCCTACTTCTCTATATATACTTCTCTACATTCCGGCTGATGGCTCGTTCTCTCGTTTAACATGTATAAGGGCTCCTTACTCGCGGTCTTCACCTTGACTTCTGCCATTACCGGGTTGGCAGCAACGGTCACCGTTAACTGGGAGGTTACATGGGTATGGGCCGCACCAGATGGCTATAGCCGGCCCATGATAGGCATCAATAATACATGGCCATGCCCTATGATCGAGGCGTCGGTTGGCGACACTGTTGTTGTCAACCTCTTGAACAAGTTGGGCAATGAGACTACGGGCTTGCATTTCCATGGCATCAATCAAATAAATTCAAACTTTATGGATGGTTCCGTGGGAAGCAGTCAATGCCCTCTGCCTCCAAACTATTCAATGACCTACAGTTTCACGGTGCGTTAAAGACAATTACACCATCATATGAGATACAACATACTTACTAACGAGTTAGGCGAATGAAGCCGGAACCTATTGGTGTATGTCTTCCTTCAGCCCTTGTATTTCTACATAGACTGACTATATATTTGGTAGATCACTCACACAGCATGGGCCAGTATCCAGATGGCTTTAGGGGGCCGCTGATCATTCATAACCCAAGTGATCCGTTTCTACACCAATATGCTGCGGATATCATACTCTCAATTTCGGATTGGTCAGTCTATTTTTATATTGCTATATTTCTTAATTCACCATAGAGAGTTAAGGCTGAGGGGATTGACTTTGTGAAAAGGTACCACACCCAATCCCCCACACTCGTTTCGCAGATGCTGCAACCCAACAACACCGATTTCCAACCCCCTAAACCGAATGGCGTATTGGTGAACGAGGGAAGTGATGGACTCATTCCTGTCGAGGCCGGAAAAACCTACCGCATACGTATCATCAACTTCTCGGCCATGACTTCCGCTTTTGTGGTCTTCAATGCCTTACAAATGCAGGTTATCATGATCGACGGGACGTATGTACAGAAACAAGCCGCGAATCAATTACGCATCGTGCCGGCTCAGCGGTACGATGTGCTGATCGCTATCGGCGACAATGACAAGCAGAACTACCCCTTCCTAGTCGCATTGGATACCAATCCAGACTATACGGCTAAGAATGCCAACCCTGCGATTGCCTACCGGACTAACTTCACGGGCCAATTGGTCAATGATCCTAAAGGAAATGTGAAAGGCAAGTCTGTAGTAGACAAGTTCTATCCTCAGGATGACATGTCGTTACTCCCATGGGACAACCAGACTGCATTTGGCCCTGTTGCGAAACGGTGGGTTCTGAACTTCGACTACTGCCGCGATCCCAACGGATACCCACGCGCGTGCTTCAACGGAAAGACCTTCATTAATCAGAAAGTGCCTACGCTGTATTCAGCCGTGTCTCTCGGTAATAACAATACCGAGATCGCTGCATACGGCCAGGTCACTCCCTTAACGATAGGGTATAACGAGGTGCTGGAGATTGTCATCAACAATCACGATAGCGCCATCCATCCGTTCCACCTGCACGGTCATCAATTCCAAATCATCGAGCGTCCAAAGAGTGGCCGGGGAAACTGGACACGTACCAGGGTGGTCCCGAACATGCCGATGCGGCGCGACACCATCGCCATCTTCGCCAACTCGTACGCTGTCTTGCGCATCCGCGCCAACAACCCAGGCGTCTTCCTGCTCCACTGCCACATCGAATGGCACGTTGAGATGGGTTTGTCGGCGACCCTCATCGAGGCCCCGGAGCGGCTCGTCAACTACACCATTCCACAGGAGCATATCGACATCTGCGAGATCCAGGGCATTCCCACCGAGGGCAATGCCGCCGGGAACGAGCTCTGGTATGACACAGACGGCTTCGTTACCATAAACCCTACGTCATATGTTGGGTGAGTCTGAACTTGCGCTGAAAGAAAAGAAGCGGGGACGGGTGCGAGCGAGTGTCCGATCGATCTGACTAACGATTTATATTAACATTAGTGCTATGTATATCGAGGACGAGACATCGTCCATACCAACGGCAACAGCCCTTGTCTCTTCAACACAGACAAGTGGCTCTCCTTCCATCATCACGGCCTTGGCGTCTAAGAGGGCGAGGGCGCGGCAGAAGAGACTCCTCGGTAATTGGTTAGAATAAGAAGGCATGAGGAGGACATTATTGCATGAGTTTAGTGAGCTTCGGTATCATTGATAATAAATCAACATGGTAGACAATGTTGGATGGTGATTGATGCACTTCCGATGTCTAGGGTATTGTGGCAAGCATTTTTCTTTTCGGAAGAGGCAAAACTAGGTATTGGAAATAATGAAACAGACATACTGGGAAGTACATTCAACGCCTCGTGACGCATATTTGATTCACTATATGTAGATATATCTTAGTCAATGTCCTTCTGTCGATAAGAAGGCCTCATGAGAGTTCACCGAGGAGTGCATAGCGTACTATACCCATGACTAATTTACATTGTCAGTCTACGCATTACTGACGGCATGGTGAGCGCATTCCTCCTTTCTCATTCTGTATGCAGTCCTGCGCCTAAGAGGAGGCACGGCGGACATTACTAGCCACTCGGGATTTGTTGTCTCGATTGTCTTACAATAGACGCATGCCGCCGTAATTGCACAATCCTCCGGCTTGCATAGATCTGGATGATTGGACGCGAGATTGTGCATTCATCCGTCTCGCTGCACGCGCGATGGTCCGGCCGTCGGCTAAGTCAAGTAACGTATTACGGATTCCTGGCGGTGAAGCGGCTGCCGTCTCATAGCACAGCGTGGCATGGCAGAGTGCTAATTATGTATGTTTCTGTTTTTGGCCATGGCGATGAAGATGCATGCAGCCTCGAACGTGTAGGTAAGTATCGAGGTGACGCACGAAGTCGATAGCCACGCGCTGAGCAGAACATCACGTTACATCCAAGTCCTCTCACGTGATGGGTAAAAGCCAATGTCTAACTTTCACGTATCCTCCTGTCGGCCCTATTCGAAAGCGAGGGACTCTGGTGAGCTTACTGCGGATTTGCCATGGGGAAAAGTAATATCGGAACCCCGCGTATACCTACATTCGACTAAGTCGCCACTGAAAATAGCTGATGTGATCTGTCGCCGTTGATACGTTTTCTCTAGTTGAGTAATGGCAATTTTACTGTAGTCGAGACTGGTAATGCGGCTCAGGATTAAGGACTCATATTAAGATGTAGTTTCCTGCCAGTTAAGTCACATAATGAAATTGTCATATAGGCATGGCATGCTAGCTACGTAGCACGGCCGTCGAAGAGAGCGTGTGCTGAAATTGGTCTCATAGTAAATGGCAATTTAGCGTAAAGCAGTGTACATTCGCGGAGAATCTCAGACCTCTTTAGGAGTATATGGCCCTGAAGGTCTTAGACATGTCTGTCGCCCGTGATTCGATCTTCTACTATGAAAAGGATACTCGTTATGTATTAAGGACGGCTCGGGATGCGAAAATCGCTTGTACTACCGTGGGCGTGAGCTCGAGATATTATAGGAAAGCCACATCGGCACTCGCCTTAGATACCTGGCTACATACCTGGGATGCGCGTGATAGCTACCCAGAGCTGTTGAATCGAGACCGTATGCCATGATAATAAAATGGAACGTAACAAAAGTCCGTCGTGAAACAATCAAGACCGAATTCGATACTGCGAAGGAATTGATATTGGTGAGGCGATGTAAAATGCACACAGGCTCAGCTAACACTGCAGTCCTTCGGGCAGCGCGTAATGCGGATAAAGGAGCCTATCAGGGACAGTCGTTGAATAGAGCCCCGGATAAGATTCATCTCTATATTTGTTTTGGCTATAATATTGGACCGGAGTTCCGAAGGCCATTACGTGAAGTGAAGCTGAATGAGCCGGCGCTCGCGGAGTGTTGCCTTGGGCTACTTAACCACTGGTAGCGGAAGAGTGGCGTAGATGGCAATGGAGGGGGCTGACGGGGTGGCGAGAGATGGTGAGGGCTGTCTATTCTTGTCGAATGAATGCTAGATCAGATTAACGCGGTCCTGTCAGTCTGACAACTTGACCCGGAGGGGCATCCGAAGTATGCGACGGAGTCTACAAAGGTTGGACGACTTGGTTGACCGGGGTATTGGGTTGCTGTAGCATGTGTATGAAGCAAAAATGAGGGTCTAGATACTGTGCTATTGTCTTCGGACGGGCTAGAGGCTGCGTCTGCATGTGCTGCTCGAGAGTTTATGAAGACTGGTCTAGAAGCCCCTACCTAGGACCCCATGGGGGTAGAATCTGTGGTCATCCAAGTTGAGGTGAGATGAACAAAAAGGTACCTAGGTAAGGACGGATGCACTAATGACTTTAATTGCGCTCAGAACTCACAGAACTCAATTCTATGTCGAAGTCTAATTGTTCCTAGCAGTAACTCAATTGGAAAAAAAAAAGTGTGTTAACCATATCAAACATGGTCTGGAGGTGCCATCGCTGAGGCAAATGAAGATGCCAAGGTGAAGTAGAGATGGACATGGCCCAGATTAGGTAGGAATCAGGTACAGACTTACCAATTAGGGCTACATTAGGTCCCCCAGGTACGAGGTATAGTGGGTGGGTACCTACCTATGGCATATCCAATTAGCGGCTACATCTACTTACGTTAGGTACTTACTTAGATTAGATAGGTAGCCTCAGCTCCACATGCTAATGGATCCATCCCCACCCACAGCGGCAGCTCATCCAACGTAACCTCGCCTACCATCCAATGTCTAACTCAATCTGAAGCTGTGAATCACTTCATCCCTACACTCGAGAGTATTCTGGCGCCTTGTACCTACAGTGACAGCACACAGTCAGCCCCAGGAACAGGAGGGGCCTTGCTATACAGAATGACGATGATGTGGTTCGTCGCCACATGTTCACCTCCCGCAACTTTCATCAGTGCCGATTTGTCGCCGTCAGCCGCATACAAGTAGCACATACAATGCGTACAGAACTTTGTCATTAGCATCAGCTCCGGGCATTTGCGCCACAATGGCTATGTATGCCTACACCCATGTCTCTCTCTCACATGCAAAATCGCATGAACAACGTGAAGAGAAACATTGCCTTCGTCTCAGAGTATGCTGCATCTATTCCATCCAAGATTCTCACGCATCCGGTTTATCTAGCCTGTGCATGAGGTTAATTGTCACCCTACATCTGGCCTGATGTGTGGGACGAGGCTGTTGGACTGACTCGGCCTTCTTGACCTGCTTGGCTTGCTTGTCTGGGGTCCCACCACGCTGAGGGTGAGGGTGCTGGATCTCGCTGCGATTCTCACACTAGGTTTTTGTCCGTACATATCGGCCGATCCTGTTGGTGCGCCTGCTGCTGCAGGTATCGGTATTATGCATCTTCTTCGTGGGGCAGCCATCTTGTTGGGGTGGCTGATGAAATCGTCTTAGGCATTCAACCCTCGGCCTCTACTATCTTGCTTGCCCTATCTTCGTGACGCCTACCTATACCGCACTCTCAGACGCGCGCGTTGGCTGCAATGGCTCGCTCAGTCTCAGTCTCAGTCGAGCCTCGTGATGGATGCGGCGTTCTGTCGTATGGTGTATTTCTGTGGCTAGTTCTGTGACGGTGCAGTGGCTTGCGCCTGGGTTCATCAGCATTCCAAAGTTTTGTTGCGCCGCTCCGGACAATTTACACTTCGGCAATCCAGGGGGCGGGGGACCCGCCAGGGATGGCGCCAAGCGATGTATTCGATGTTCTCACTGTTGGTGAGACAATAGAATTCCATTACGTGCCGTACCCGTCCCTGATTCCACTGGTCTGCCTCTGGGTTGAGTATAGGTGTTCATGGTATGTGAACTACCCGCGCCATAAACCCAGTTGTGCTGCGACCTATGCAAGCGGACATCCCCAACGGTTCACCTACCTCCCGTGACCCACTATGTGTGCAAGCCCAGATCGGAATACGAATTCTTCTGTATACTACCTGAAGGTTATCGTGTCGACGGATTCGGCACTTGCGGGTTGGTTACGCTCTGTGTTGGTCGGCCCTTGGGGTGGAGTCTCTGGTGAGATTGTGGTGGGCACTTTCCGAGCTGATAACGGATCGCTGTCTCTGAAAGGGAGGATACCGGCTGTCTGTGATCGTTCTCTATAGGAGACTTGAACATTTTTTCACATGTGTTTGAGACCTTTACCCTGCGCCACCTCGTCGGACCTGACATGGAATACCCGGCTAGGCTGGATGACAGCCTTACAAAACCCCTGATACGGAAGTCTATTGTTTCCCATGAGACTTCGGTCACCGATGAACGACGAACGACTTGACCGGGCCAATGCTATCACAGGGATAGCAAGAAGGGGGTAAGCAAATCCTTGGACTATTCTCGATCTATTGTAAGGATTATTCTTTTATTTGCATGAGACTTTTTAACTGGTGTTCTATTTGGAGACATTATTTTGACCCAGGAGCTAACCACTAAATATATAAGCTCAGAAGAGTCTCTTGCCGCCATTGTCTTGAGATGACTTACTAGATTAACCACTGCAGTATTGCTAAGCCTTCACATGATGGCTGACCAACTATCATTTCTCCTTTTTGGAGACCAATCATCAGACACACATGCATTCTTAGCAGACTTTTTAAGGAGAGGGAACCCAAGTGTCCTGTCAAGGGAGTTCCTTGCGCTGGCTGGCGGAGCCCTGAAAGATGAGATAGAAAACCTGCCCCGTGTTGAGCGGTGCAAGATACCCACGTTTCGGACACTCCCACAGTTGAATGAAGGATACCATGGGCAAAAGATCAAATCCCCTGGAATTGACAGCGCCTTACTGTGTATAGCACAACTAGCACACTATATCGAGTATGTTAAACCCATCATAGCTCTCCAGTAGCCAAGCTTGTTTCTAATACTCCCAAAGCCATTCAGAAAAGAAGCATGAAGATGCCACGAGACCAGAAAATACGAAGCTTTCGGGTCTTTGCACTGGTCTATTTGCAGCGGCGGCTATTGCTACAAGCCCATCGCTCTCTGCGCTGATCCCCATAGCCGTACAGGTTGTCTTGATGGCATTTCGGGTTGGCTTTCACGTAGGCTCCTTAGCTGAGAGGTTAAACCCGTCAGGTGATCAGTCGGAGAGCTGGACATGTGTCATGTCCTCTGTAAAAGAGGATGATGCTAGGAAGATACTAGCAGAGTTTCACCAGTCTGAGGTATGTTCAATCTGTTGTGGCGAGTGACCTACCGTAATCTAACCGCCTCTTAGGGAATACCTCAGGCATCACAGGCATATGTTAGTGCCGTGTCAGCGAGCAATGTCGCCATATCTGGACCTCCAACCACGCTCAGCTCATTATTCAGCAAGAACTTGTTTGAATCGTCAAGGTCGACAGATATTCCAGTCTATGGACCATACCATGCTCCTCATCTCCATGGAGAGGTAGACATCGAACAATTGCTGGGTCTCAATGATGAGCGTGTAAGTGCCGTCCTAGCCGGCTCTAAACCACAAAGCGGCGTTATGTCATGCGTTACTGGCCGCAATTTTTCGGAGGCCGATACAAAATCGCTTTTGAAAGCCGTGGTCCATGAGATTCTGAATGAGCCTCTGTACTTCCACAGGGCGCTTAGTGGCAGCATCAACGAAGCACGCCATTTTACCGGATCCCGTATTCTGGTTATCCCGTGCGGCCCAACTCAGGCTGCGAGCACCCTTGCAAGCCATCTCAGATCGGAGACGAAGTTGGAGGTGATTCTTCGACCACCTCCCCAAGTCTCACGGGAAAGCAATGCCACCCATATCGGAAACCATGGGTCGACAGGCAAATGCAAATTAGCGATTGTTGGCATGGCCGGTCGCTTCCCCGATTCCGCGAGCGTTGAAGCACTCTGGCAGCTCTTGGAGAAAGGCATCGATGCTCACCGTGTGATTCCGGCTGATCGATTCCCTGTCGACACTCACTTCGACCCGACTGGGAAGGCCATTAACACCAGTCATACACCGTATGGTAATTGGATCAAGGACCCTGGCCATTTCGACCCGCGATTCTTCAATATGTCCCCTCGTGAGGCATTCCAGACAGATCCGATGCAGCGCATGGCGCTGATGACGGCGTACGAAGCTCTCGAGATGTCTGGATATGTACCCAACCGAACACCATCGACAAGGCTGGACCGCGTCGGCACTTTCTACGGCCAGACTTCGGATGACTGGCGTGAAATAAACGCCGCTCAGGAGGTCGATACATATTACATTACAGGTGGCGTGCGAGCTTTTGGGCCGGGGCGAATCAATTACTATTTCGGCTTCAGTGGCCCCAGTCTTAACATTGACACTGCGTGCTCTTCAAGTGCCGCAGCGATGCAGGTTGCCTGCACGTCTCTATGGGCCAAGGAGTGTGACACTGCCATTGTCGGTGGTCTCTCGTGTATGACCAACTCCGACATTTTCTCCGGCCTCAGTCGTGGACAGTTCTTGTCCAAGAATAACAACTGCAATACCTTTGACAATGATGCTGACGGCTACTGCCGAGCCGACGGATGCGCCTCTGTTATCGTCAAGCGCCTTGACGATGCACTTGCGGACAAGGATAACATCTTGGCCGTAGTACTAGGCACGCAGACAAACCACTCAGCCGACGCCATCTCAATTACCCATCCCCATGGCCCGACCCAGTCAGTGCTATCTTCATCTATCCTTGATGAAGCCGGTGTGGATCCTCACGACGTTGACTATGTGGAGATGCACGGCACTGGCACTCAAGCTGGTGACGGAACGGAAATGGTCTCCGTCACTGATGTTTTCGCCCCTGCTGACCGACATCGTCCGGCTGACCGACCCCTCTATCTGGGGGCGGTGAAATCCAATGTCGGCCACGGAGAAGCTGCCTCTGGTGTCACAGCACTCATTAAGGTGTTACTGATGCTTCAGAAGAATGCGATACCACCGCATATTGGTATTAAGAAGGAAATCAACCAGACTTTCCCCAAGGACCTCGGCCAGCGCGGCGTGAATATTGCTTTCCACAAAACCCCTTTCATGCGAAAGGATGGAAAGCCACGGCGAGTCTTTGTTAATAACTTCAGTGCTGCTGGTGGTAACACTGGTCTTCTACTCGAGGATGGCCCACGCTACAAGAACGCCGGCGTGGATCCCCGTAGCCAGCATATCATCACCGTGACAGCTAAGTCAAAGGCTGCTATGATTAGGAATGCTGAGATACTTGTGCGATGGATGGAAGAGAACCCTTCAACATCCGTGTCCCATGTAGCATACACTACTACAGCTCGCAGGATTCAGCATTATTGGCGCATGAACGTGACTGCCGGCAGTCTATCAGAGGCCCAAGAAGCTATCAAAGAGCGCCTCAAGTCCACCTTCGTCCCTGTCTCCCCAGAGCAACCCAAGGTTGCATTCATGTTCACTGGCCAGGGCTCGCATTACGCCGCCCTCGGCAAGGAACTATTTGGACACTATTCCATCTTCCGCCAGGCTATCAACGAATACAACCAGCTCGCACTAATACACGGCTTCCCGTCCTTCCTACCTCTCATTGATGGTAGTGAACCCGAGGTGCAGAAGCTTTCACCCGTAGTTGTGCAACTTGGCCTAGTCTCCTTTGAGATGGCTCTCGCCAAGCTCTGGATTTCCTGGGGAATTCAGCCTAGTGTAGTACTTGGTCACAGCCTGGGTGAATACGCCGCCCTGCACGCTGCAGGGGTCCTTTCCGCTAGTGACACCATCTACCTGGTCGGTGCTCGAGCACAGCTCCTGGTTGGGAAATGTACCGCTGGTACCCACGCTATGCTTGCTGTCCAGGGTTCCGTCGACACAGTCGCTGAAGCCCTCGAATCTCGCATGAACACAACTAATGTCGCTTGTATTAACGGCCCTCGCGAAACTGTGCTTAGCGGTAGCTCGACTGAAATCGCTGACATTGCCGAGCAGCTAGGCGGTGCTGGGTTCAAATGCACCCAACTCAAGGTTCCCTTTGCCTTCCACTCAGCTCAAGTTGAGCCGATTTTGGATGATTTCGAGAAGCTCGCTCGATCAGTCAAATTCCATAATCCTAGCGTACCAGTCATCTCTCCCCTGTTAGGAAAACTAGTTGACAACGAACCCATCAATCCCACCTATCTCCGTAATCACGCGCGAGATGCCGTCAACTTCCTCGGTGGTCTTGTCTCCGCCCAGGAATCTGGAGTGATTGACGAAAAGACAGTCTGGCTCGAGGTTGGGCCCCATCCTGTCTGTGCTAATATGGTCAAAGCTGCCTTTGGCGCTTCCACTATTGCAGTTCCGTCTCTACGACGTGGAGAATCACCTTACAAGACCCTAAGTTCTACTCTGTGCACTCTGCACTCTGCGGGCTTGAATTTGGACTGGAATGAGTATCATCGCGACTTTGATAGCACCGTACGCCTCCTAGACTTGCCATCCTATTCCTTCGATCTTAAGAATTACTGGTTGCAGTACACAGGTGATTGGTCCCTCACAAAGAACCGTGGAGCTGCTTCCTTATCAGTCAAGGCTATTGAGGCCCCGCCAAAACCGAAGCTGTCCACCACTACAGTGCAGAAGATTACCAAAGAGGAGATCAATGGAGACATTGCCATCCTAGAAACAGAGACAGATATGATCGAGGAAAATATGCGCAAAATCTGCTCTGGACATCTTGTCAATGGTACCGCACTCACACCATCGACACTCTATGCTGATATGGCCATAACTATATGCGAGTATGGTTATAAGCTCTTGCGCCCTGATGCGAAAGATATCGGTGTGAACGTCGGCGATATGCAAGTTCCCAAGACACTGATCTTCGACACTAAAGCCAAGAGCCAGATTCTGCGCATGCTGGTCAATATTAACGCTGCTCAGGGCACAGCTATTGTCACCTGGACTACAGGCGAGGGGGCCCAGAAAACAGAACACGCCATTTGCAAAGTCTCTTTCGGTGACAAGCAGGAGTGGCTTAGTGAGTTTGATCGTGTGAGCTATCTCATCAGGTCACGTATCGACTCTCTAAAAGCCGCAGAGGAACGTGGACAAGCGTCCAAGATTGGTCGTGGCCTTGCTTACAAACTATTCTCTGCTCTCGTTGATTATCACCCTCGATATAGAGGTATGGAGACTGTCATTCTAGATAGCTCGACCTGCGAAGCAACCGCCAAGGTTGCGTTCCAGACCTCTCCCGAGGACGGCGTGTTCCATACCGCGCCCTACTGGATCGACTCGGTTTGCCATATTTCAGGCTTCATCGTGAATGGTACCGATGCCGTCGACTCTCGTGAGCATGTCTACATTTCACACGGATGGGGTAGCATGAGGTTCGCTGAGCGCCTGGATGGCACCAAGAAATATGAATCCTACGTTCGCATGCAGAACGTCAAGGGTACTAAGATGATGTCTGGCGATGCTTATGTATTCGACGGTGATAGGCTTATTGGTATTGGTGGCGATATTCGCTTCCAAGCCATCCCCCGCAAGGTCTTGAATATTGTTCTGCCGCCACAGGGGGCTGCCGCCTCTGCCGCCAGCCCCGCTCGTGCTGCTCCAGCAGCCAGGCCTACGAAAGCGCCTGCGAAAGCACCAGCCAAAGAGAAAAAGCAGGTCACGGCCAAAAATCTTCCAGCCGTCAACAAGAAACTCACTAAGCGCTCAGTTGTCATGCAAGTCATGGATATCGTCGCTAAAGAAACCGGCGTCGGCCATGACGAGCTGGCAGATAACATTGCTTTCTCTGACCTTGGAGTTGACTCCCTTATGGGTTTGACTATCAGCGGCCGCCTCCGTGAGGAACTAGAGCTCAATATAGATTCACACGCTTTCAACGATCATTCCACCGTCGGCGCCTTCAAGAAATTCCTTGCCCAGTTTGAATCTACTACTGTCACTGTTGAAGAGGTCGGCACTAGCAGCACAAGTGAGGATAGCGACGAAGATGGCCTCGGGTCTGATGACACCGATGTTACTACGCCACCTGATGACAGCGAGAAAGGCTCGGTCAATAATGACTGCGCCGCCGTCGATTCTGGGAACACCAGTGAGCTGCAGCAAATGATCCGTGAAACCATCTGCTCGGAAATGGGGGTCGAGATCGAAGAGATCATCGCTGCTCCAGACTTGGCTGCCCTTGGTATGGACTCCCTCATGAGTTTGTCCATCCTTGGCATCCTGCGAGAGAAAACCGGTCTCAACATTCCTGGAGATCTCTTAGGGCACAACCCGTCTCTAAAAGATGTCGAGAAGGCTCTTGGCGTAGAAGACAAGCCGAAGAAGCCGACCCCGGCCGCCAAGCCCGCCGAGCTCAAGTCAACTAAGACCACTGTCAAGAAAGAGTCGGCCACCGTATCCGTATCAAAGTCCGAGATGACAGTAGATGCTTACCCCCACCGTAAAGCCACGTCCGTGCTCTTACAAGGTAATCATCGTACAGCCACCCGTCAGCTTTTCATGATTCCTGACGGAAGTGGAAGTGCCACTTCCTACACCGAGATCACCGAGCTCGGCCCCGAAATTGCAGTCTGGGGAATGTTCTCGCCCTTTATGAAGACCCCAGAGGAGTACAAGTGTGGTGTTTACGGTATGGCCACCAAGTTTATTTCAGAAATGAAACGACGTCAACCCAAGGGACCATATGCTGTTTCTGGGTGGTCTGCCGGCGGCGTGATTGCCTACGAAATCGTCAACCAGCTTACCAAGGCCGGTGAAGAGGTATCGCATCTCCTGATTATCGACGCTCCCTGCCCCGTCACCATCGAGCCCTTGCCAGCCGGCCTGCACGCTTGGTTCGCTTCGATTGGTCTACTCGGTGAAGGTGACTCTACCCAGGCCAAGAAGATCCCTTCCTGGCTGCTGCCGCATTTTGCTGCCTCGGTTACTGCTCTTTCGAACTACACTGCCGAGCCTATCGCCAAGGAGAAGTGTCCGAATGTCATGGCCATCTGGTGTGAGGACGGAGTGTGCAAAGAACCCACCGATCCTCGCCCGGACCCGTATCCCACTGGCCACGCCCTCTTTTTGCTAGACAACCGAACTGACTTTGGACCAAACCGCTGGGATGAGTTTCTAGATGTCAACAAAATGAAGTTCCGCCATATGCCAGGAAACCACTTCTCTATGATGCATGGTGACGCCGCCAAGCAGCTCGGCGCATTCATGCAGGAAGGAATTAACATGTAGACTGACGGTGCTTTTCGTCAAATATCAAGAGAACTATGAAGGTACATTGGAGTCGTCGCACATGTCCACAGTCCTTACAACGATATATACTAGCATTCCTTTTATTTACACTTTGGGGGATTGACTTGGCATACAGGCGTTAGTAATGAAATGGCAACAAGCCATCGAGACATATATAGAGACTATAGTAAGAGTTGGTACATCCGTGTATGAAACTCGCCTAGAACATAGCGGAACAAAGCTCATTGGGGGTTCTCTCTTTTGATTAATACAACACAGTTCTCCCAAAAGTGTTGTACTTCGAGTGTTGACGTGCTGATATTGCCATCGCCTCCAGATCGTAAGACGCTTTTAAACTGCATTAGCCTAAAATATCTTCTCCAGTAAATCATCGCTGTATTTCTTTTCTCACCGCCGTCATCAAGCTCTTACTTGATGATGATGCCATCACCAACCTCACCGCCAAAAGCGCCCGGAGCGTTCAGCCACTCATAACATCTCTAAGAGAACATCAAGGTATTATTTCCCGGAAAGATAATTCTATGGGCTTGGGCTAGGGATCGAGAAGATATACTCCACCTGAAGCGCCTTGAAAAGATACGATATTTAACTTTGCTTCTCTAACTTTACTGATATCTATCTAGGTAGTCTTGATGTATGTTCACGTGAAAATCTCCATCGTGATCCAACTATAACCAAGCACGATAGCTGTACTACAAGTTAAACTAGTTTCCCGCAACCATAATGAAGCTCTTGAGTCAACACATGAGAAAGATGCGATGAGAAATCCACAATCAAATGTTATCGCGCTTAGTGAACCCAGTCTTCTATCCTCGTGCACAAAGTGAGAGGACAACAGTAAAGGCTTATAAGACATGTGGATGATTCCATAATCTAGACACACGTAATCTATGCGAACCCAAAGCATGCAATAGATACCGATCTTATGAGGGGGAGGAGCCCGAGCACGACAGAGTACCTCGAAGATTGCATCGCGGGCCGCACCTCTCAAATAGCGTCTCACAAGCCGCCACCACGTCGTCGAAATTACAAGGAAATGGCCGGATGACTCGGAACCCCCACAGCCATAACATGGGGAAGAAGGTCGTAACTTAACGATGTGGCAAAACACCCGAGAGTGCACAGCGTTTATTGCTGCTGCTGCTGCTGCTGCTGCTACTACTGCCGCTGCTGGCTGCTTCTGCTTTCTTGCTTGCCTGCTTGCTGGCTCTCGCACCCCACCGACAACACCACACTAATCACGCCTTTCAACCGGAGTATGCGACGCGCATGTGCAAAGATCAGATTACGCAGCCATCACCACCACCACCACCGTACCCTGATCTATGTAGGATACTTGTGTGTCATGTCGCAAGGAGGCTTGGCAGATGACATTTGTTAGAGAGAGATGGAGATGGGAGGAAAAGGGACAAAAAGGAACTTTGACAGTCAGAGTCGTTCGTTCACCGCTGAAGGTGGCTGCCGACGGACACAAATATATTGGAAGCTGAAACAATCGATACCGGCTGTGCTATGCATGCCAACTCCACGTGTGAGTGTGCCCTCGTCCGAGTCAGCGAGCGAGGGTTAGGTACTAGGTAGGTCGCAGGGCGGGCCTGGGCCCGGGGGTTCCTCTCGTGTTGTTTTTTTCTCACGCCGCACAAAGGCGAATTTCGAATCGAGGTTGTGCACCAGAGTCTAAGGCAGCCCAGGCGCGTACGAATGAGTAAATATTGGTAACACACCTATTATCTACCTACCCATATACCCGCCTATCTACCTATTACCGCCTCCTCTCTCTATGCGCGTGTATGTATGTATCTATCTATCTCTCCATGAACCTGGTTAACCGGGGTTGGGCCCTTGGCAAGCCCTAGAATGGCATCTCCCGCAGACTAAAAGGCAGGCCCATGATTAGATAGATATCATCTGGTGTGGCGCGAACCTCCCCTCACGCAGTGCGACACTAGCGGAGGGCGGACCCTGGACAGGAAACGTCCCACGAACGCATGAAATCGGACAGGGACCACGTTGCCGGATCGACTTTACTCAGGGCGTGCAACGTCTCCGAGGTGGTCCCGCTAATATGCCGGCAGACAGCGAGGCGCCAGCCTACCAGTTAGAAATAGGCGACTGTTGGGTATTATTACTCAGTGAGAGTGGTGGTGTGTCACGGCGTTTCGAAGCTCACGACAGCTGCGTCGCAAGACAGACCGCCGCCGCCTGGTCTGGAGAAGTGGAAACCCCGAGATGATGAGTTCGCCTGCTTCCCGTTGTTATCGCAAGCATCTATCTCTTACCCCATATGAGGGAAAAGAAAAAGAAAAGCAACCAGATGAAGGTCGTCTCTTACGATGGTGTGTTTGTCTTTTTTTTTTCGGTGTGAGTGAATGAGTAATCGAATAGTTGGTGTGAATTCCGAGCTTGATTCTCTGCATGCCCAGGGGTTGCTAGTTGTTACACCTCGATAAAGTCGCATACTGCAGGTAAATTCCCGGTTTGTTCATGTAGTATAATTTATATTGTGACGTCAATATGGGCAAACGTTATTCATGTTTAGTGTTCCCTAGGCCATTCTAGTCTTTCTGCTGGCTGCCTGAATAAAATCTCTCATACCATAAGCGGTAATCAGTCCCATCAAGCTTATAACGAGAAGTTTATTTGCATGCGTAAAGTTTTGTATGAATCCGGTTATGTTGAATCTAGGATAGAGTCGGTGGTCACGACTTTCGGGTCCCTGTACGTTATATCTAGATAGTGCAACACCAAAGAATGGGAGTGACTGCACGAAGCCGGAAGTGATCGGGGACGATGTGACGGACGACATGAGATCTTGCATGATAGCCATGCATAAATTTAGAAAATGTTGTACCTAGGAATTTATCTTGTTGAGGAATGGTAACAAAAGCTGTACTAGGTGAACGATGTGTTTATTCTAGTGTATAGGGTATATAGATTCTGTACCCGAGGCGACGATGTAGTCCGTAAGATGATACCCGTTGTTTGTTCGGTTACGGTATTAGTGTCTACTTATTTTTAAATACATCTAGGCCACTGTGGCATCAGTAATCAAGTTCAGACGAAATACCTGCTGGTCTCGTATAGTTAGATATGCGCATAGGGTAGCACAGCCTAATCGGACTCGAATGGAGGCGACCATCATCTGAAGATGAGGGTATCCAACGCAAGATATATTAGTCAATATAGCAGTCGATCACCATCAGAATAGTTACACACTCAAAGCTTTGGTGTTGGAGCATGAATACTAACATGGTTCGATAAACTCTATCTCAAACATTAACCAGCACACCTGAGTCCCTCGAGGGCTATCATTTGAATTCGATGTAGATGTAATTATTTTCCCTATATGCTGTATTCTATGAGCTAAAACAAACAAAGAATGCTGCGATATAGCGTCTGTCATACCTGGCAATGACACAACTAGATGGAGTAGGCTTCATATTCTTCGCAAGTAATCAAAATTACCATCCAATGTTATTGTTCAGTTATTCGACGAATAATTCGCGCGGAGAACCGAGGTAAAACATGCTAGGCATCGAGATCATGGTTGAGGGAAATGTGTGCTTGAGGCCGCTGAACTTCCAGTGCCCTTTCTAGCCGTAGTTCCAAACTCTAATCATACCGTATTGAGTTTACTATTCCGGGTTTGCCCCTTTTTGCTCATATGAGTCTTGGATAGAAAGATGATATACTGCAAAATTCCCACGCTTATCGTTTACGTCTCCGATGTAGCACACTGTGAGATGGGGCTCCCGGAATGATAGAATGATACCTAGATGGAAAAACTGGATATTGACTCAAGTCTGGTAAAAAAGGCAACTCGATGCAATCAATGTCTACGTGGATGAGAATGAGAACGGTGAGTGGTGTGAATCTGGCAGGCCGGCTGGCTTGCATGAAGCTTTTGACACGAATTGCAATGTCTTGAAATGAGGCGTAGTTGCCAGCTATGACAAGCTGCTTTTTCCTGGATCGCCCCCACCGACGCGTATGCAAACACGCACACCCACACATATCAACCACGCTGCATCATTCTTTGTTGATTTAAAACCGATGGTCCCATCTTGGAGCATATTTCTTGGTCTACGGCTGGCAAACACTGCGATCGATAAGCAAAGTATGTATCAAATAGAGCCTGTCCAACCAGGAGCGCGGACATCCGGGGGCAGAACAAGCATAAACATGAGCCATGAGCACGAACTTGGCCGTCGGAGTGTCATAGATAAACCGGGAACGACATCTTGGGACGTCACCTGCCCGGTTCCTAGACAGTTCACCGGCTGGCCGGTGGCACATCCCCTATCTTTGGGGTTGGCGGGTAGTGGGTGGCCGATTGAGTGGTCGTAATGGTACATATACTAGATAGGTAGGATATGTATCGGGTCACCATGCTGGGGCGCTGGGTGGGTGTTGGCGAGGGGAGATGGCTATTACCATATGCACATCCATATGCACGTCCACTCTCTTTTGGTCGTCGGATAGGGGTGCCTAGGTTAGGTATGTTACGATAGACCTGTAGACCTGTAGACCTGTAGGCCTGTAGACTCCAGGAAACGTGTTTCCTGCTTCCTCTCCGCTGGCCCCTGAGATTAGTTGGCCTCATTAATAGCCGTATTAATACTCGTATTAATAGGGCTGTGGAGAAGTCGATCTCTCGCTTCCATATTCACGGGTCCATTTGGGTCCATTTGGGTCCGTTTATGTAGCTACGCAGCTGTCCGTTGTTTGAATGCGATGCTGGTGCCAATGCTAATACCGATGTGAGGTACCAACACACTGCCAGGGGTAGAAAGGCGGTTCGCTGGTGACCATGACCAGAATCGAGAATCAAACGACCTAACTCTCTCTATCGGTTGCCGTTCCGAACATGGGCAAGATTCATTGGTTGCAGTGCCTAGCCATACAGGTAGGTAGGTAGGTGGTGTAATGTAGCACTGACTAGGTATTTCATGTATGTACATATTATATGCAGCATACCCTACCTTACCTACCTTACCTTACATCTGGTTAGTGGTTAGTATTAGTCTATGCTGTTGTGTGTGTGGCGTGGGTTAGTAGAGAGGTCAAGGGACGGATCCGCAATCGGATGGATTTTCCTCAATATTCTCTCTAGCAAGGACTCAGAGAGGATAGGCATCAAGAGCATTAAGCAGGCAGCAAAGCACTGACCCGCAGTGGTACCTACCTAGACTATGTAGGTACATTAGGTAGTCAATCCAATTACACACATATGTACATAGGTATGTAGGCAGGTTCGATGCCTTATTACCTCCCAAAGTAAGTGCCTACCTACCAGGTATGTAAGCGCACTTGGCATAACGTGCGCTTATTTGTATACAAAACCAGCCTTCACGCCGCGACTGATGACCATGATCAGAAAGGTACATAGCAATAACGAAAACGTTGTATTTCAAACTTAATAGTTTTTTACAAGAGATTATAAGAATTAACTTAGCTCGGAAGTGGTCATGCTATACATAGGTGTTCTAAAGAGTTCGGGTTTGCCTTTGGAAGTGGGGAGTATTAACTATATTTTTATGGATCGGTAAGATCGACATTAATGTCCTGCGCTAGCCCTTAGTGCGTGAGACTACAGGCACATATATGTATGTTCTGCATTGTACCTCTTGGCATTAAACAAAAGAATTGGTGCAATACTACCTAGGCAAAGTAGGTGACAAGGTAGACTATAACTGGAGCTCTATCTACCACAAGCACGCGGTAATACCTCGTAGCAATAGCTGGGATATGTAGACGTAATGCCTTAACATTAAAATAGCACTAACCTAGCAGGTGGTAACAAGGTAGTAATGAGTAATATCAGTAGGGACAGATCGCCCTATAATTTATGTACCTGCCTGGGTACTTAGTTATCCTTGTCGCCATATTCCCCAACTCGGTTAGCTTTCTATGACGTGCATGATCAATTGGTTGATACGCATATGGTCCCCTTACACCTTACACATGCAGAATGGGACCAGTCTCGGCTTCTCTTCCAAACTTCTACCTATCAAACATGATCTCTGCCTGATCAACTTCTATTCATCGGGTCGTGGCCATGGCACTTGGATGATTTTGGATAAACGTTGTCGATCTTATAGACTCGATCCAGGCGTGGGACTCATACTTCCGACGCAGGTGAATAAGGGGACCTAGATCTCTAGTATTTCGTCCAGTGAAGAGTGCCATCCCCCCCTTCGAATTTGCCCTGGCTCCCTACCCACTCCCTCACGGCCTGCATCTCGGTGCCGAGCCTTGTCCGCTTCAGCTGCTTTGCTTGGTTGGAGTTAGTCTGGTCGTCCAAGCCTAGTGGCCATCCTTGTCCATGCCTCTGCAGAAACTTCTTGTAGCCCACCCAACGAGACCACACAAGCTCCCAGTACGCCCAGTTGGTGAGCTCTATTGTGTGCGTTCATGCTTCCCACCTCGGTAGGCTATCCTAGCGCGGATTTCTCGTCGATCCAACGTCCGTCTTGTCAGTGACTGAGACCCGATGCCATAACACGTCTAGGATTATACCGTGGACACGGCCTCGCAGCGAATATTCCTAGCAGTGCTGCTCGAATACTTTATACTATATTGTTTAACGCATTGCTAGGAGGCTGTACGCTCGCCCAGGTCCACAGTCCCTTGAAGAGGTTCAGCAAAAAAATTATCTATATGCTCCCCCCATCACTGGCTTCTTGGACACAATGCGTATCGTGACCAATTTCCACGATGCCACCAGTGTGTCCTTGCTGACCTGGGCGTATGGATATGGGGTATCTAGGCAGTGCGGATTAACAGCGCCTGGACCCGCATGACAGCGTTGCGCTTCCTACCGTAATTTACACGTACGGTGGCGAGCAAGAAGCCTCAGCCGTTCTATATGTACGCATATGTACAGCCAGGTCAGACCCTGGTACATGCATACAGCTCATAACCCATGAGTGAGGAGCTACTTCCTTGCACTTTTTGGCCTCTTCCGTAGGTCTGCCCTGATAGGCGTTGGAAGTCTGATAGCCCCTCTGGCTTCCTGGCTGATTTACATTTCAGTGTACGTATATTCGTCCAATATTTAACGTCGTCCCTCGCAAGCACGCCCACTGCTTGTTACTTCTTAACACGTTGCTAGCTATACTGTCGCCTTCTGCCCTTATCTTGGGCTTGGCCTTGGCTGTAGCCACTGAGTTTGCTCAACACTTTTGAACTCTGCACCGTGGCGTTATGCCTCGGTATTTCCCCGTTGGCATTGTTATATAAGTCATTTTGTACGACCCTCCATCCGAGTTTCCTCGAACACAGCATGTCAGATCTATATTACAAGCTTCGCCTCCGCAACCGTGTCAACCTCTGACATACTCATTATCATATCATATAGAAGTACAATATGAGGGGCCGCCCAACTGAAAAGCAGCTCAGCTCTCAACTTACTGTATGGTTGACTATATTCCAGCACAATGGCAACTCCAATTAAAGCTCGCCAACCTCGGTTGCGAGCCTCATGCGATGGTTGTTTTCTAGCCAAGGTCAAATGTTCCAAATCTCGCCCTGTCTGTAGTCGCTGCTTGTCCTGTGGCATTATATGCAACTATTCGCCCTCGAGTAGAGCAGGAAAGCCAAAGCCAGATAGCAGCCATAATGCACATTCGAATCCCCCCCACGACATCCAACTCCATTCGATCCTGGACGACAAGGCAGTCACATACCTCCAGCAACCTCCCCCTGATATGTTTACGAGCGATGCGAATTGGAGTTCAACGCCTACCAGCACTGAAAACCCCATGAGCAGAAATACATCTCTCCCAACTAATCTTTCTATGCTCGGTGTTAACGACGGCACGTTGAACCAGCAGGGTCCCATGTCGGCGCCTCCAGAGTTATACTCATCTGCAATGCCTTGGACCACTCCTGGAGACATCTCATGCGCAACATTTGCTGACTTGCCTCTCGCCGCTGCTCACATTCAAGGACCGCACGGTCGGTCTCAGTCATTCGATGCTACTTCGATGCCAATACAGACACAGACAACATGGGGAGGAGACCCAAACGCCCAGGATATAAATTATCCTTACTCTCACGTCCAAACCCCACCGACCATATCGGCAAATTATTTCCCGAATGCCATGGCGGCTGCGATACCACAGAGCTTAATATATCACCAAAATCATGGTTCTTGCGCCTGTTTCCCGAACGCTCTTCAGTCACTTCTGGACCTACACAATCTCTCGCTTCAGAACCCACTGCCCTTTGACGCGGTCCTATCTACCAACCGGAAGGCAGTGAATGCTTGTTCTACCATGCTAGCGTGTGCATCCTGTTTGAATCAGACTGGAAAAGACACGGTCGCAATGATTGTCGCTGCCATCATGAACAAGGTTGCACTCCTTTCTCAAGACGCAAATTATTCTGGGTCGGGAAGCCTTAGCCTAGGCTTATACCAATTTCAATTTCATAGAGATGATGGGGGGTGGTTAATTGCCGAAATGATGGTCCGCGAAATTCACAAACTTGAGGAAGTATTTACTAGGTTTCGTGATATTTGCACAAGTGCACAGGGAGACCCAGAATTTCCGAATGATTTGATCAATTATATTGGTCGGAATATTAGGTCTACTTTGGAAGCCGCTGTGCAAAGGAGGAGTGGCGAGAATTCTACTCTATCATGAGGAAAGAACAGTAGTGGTATCAGCCATATGTTCTAAGGCTCAAAAACGGGTACGCGACGCCGAGAGGAGCCGCATCAGAAAAGAGCAGACAACGGTTATCGGACTACAGGATATTTCCAAGGATATACTCTATTTAGAGAGGCGAGGCCCCAATGACCTCGTGCTACTGCCAACACCATGAGATAAACTCCGCTACACCGAAACTAGGCCTAGTCGGAGAGTGGGCGCAGGCGCGTCTCAATGGTTTCCTTAACCTTCCATGGCGTGGAATCGAGGCATTGCCTTGTCTTGGATTAGTGGCTGATAACAGAGCCTGCTTATAACTAGGCGTTTGGCGGTTGGAAGAAAGGGCTCGGCAAATAAACAGGTTTACCACTAACTTCACGACACCCAGTTATGGCTTACTCTCGTGTGCGAGACAGTTTTGCCGTTCGAGTTGCTACTCGTTTACCGCCTCTTCGGCTTAATTTACAATATAAATAGAGTCTACGGTTACAGAACAGAGATTGTTGTGGCCAGAGTAAGACATACACATTCTTATGTGCGGCTGTACAACTGTATTATAGACAGACTACTAATGGATTTTTCAAGGCTGCGTAACCTCGAGATATTCTGAACTTGACGTACCTAAATATATTAACGACGTGAGAATAGCATAAACGGTTAGATTTAACATATGAGGTTACTATGTTGCTGGGCTAACGAACTAGTCGAGCGATGGACCTAGGAAACATCTAATTAACTAATTAATAATGGATAGTAATTGCTCGCTCAATTCTGGTACTCATTAATCCAATTTGTCTGTCGCAATCTGCTCTATCTAAACGGTACTTTTACATTGATTATGTCGATAGCTACCTAGGTAGCTTGACTTCCCAAAATGGAAATAGTGCGATAGGCAATGGGTGGTCTGGGGAGTGTTGGGGGATATCCCCACGTACCCCGCCTAGATTGGGGTAAGTACCTACAGTACGTAGGTACACAACTAAAATAAATTTGCTGGGCGGGGCATGCACTTGAGTCTGGTACCATTTCCCATATACGGCTAGCGTTCTTCGGTACCCGGCAAACAAAAATACCTAGAACATTGCAGGGGAGGATGGGGCGAGTATGGGGGAAATCTCTAGTGGGGTTGGTGTCATTTAAACTGAGCTCCTGAAAGTGTTCCCTAGACAGCTGGTCCCTGAAATCACCGACGGGTTAGATTAAGCGTCTAGTAGCTATCTACACTACCGGTACCTACCTGCCTCTGGTTCAGATCCTTACTCAGCACGTAATCGAGAGGATTTACGTATAGGCAATTCATCATCACCGGATGATTACCTAGGCCTAGGACTGTAGGTACTTACATAGGTAGGTAAGAGGTAGTTGGGTAGGTAGATAGCTCTGTACCGACCTCTTAACGTACAAGAACGTACAATGTACATCTAGGGCTCCCGGCATGCAGGTAGGTAGCTTTATAAGAGGTACCCACTCCAGCCACTTACTTACCTTGTATCCAGCTGGGTACCTTACCTGGGTAACATAACACCCTAACCCACACCTCAAAGCTCGCCTACTGGGTGTTGCTGACGTACATCATCATGCTGCCATTATTGCAGAAGCAGTTCTGGATATGGATTGTTGGTTGGCTGGCTGGCGAGTTTCTTGTCTGCCTGCCTGCTGGCTACGAAACCACATGTCCTATCCATCCAAATCCTAGATCCTGCGATCACCCGAGGGAGAGGATGAGAAGACACGAGGAGAAGACACGATGTCATCGTATGATCTTGTTCTTTGAGCGGCCCTACGACAATCGTCATTCTGATCTTACATACAGTTCTATACCTATATCCTGCTCTCTTCTATCTATCTTCTTTTTTTGGTCCAGGAGACCGGACCCACCATCTCACACCCAAGACTCAGCCATGGCTTGCTCATTTTCCCCGCTGAAGCACGTTTGGGGCGCTAAAATGCTACCTTATTTAGCACTGCCGGAATGAGCCGAGAATGATATGCAAGTACATCATAATATTTGCTCTACTATGCTTCTGTTCTGCTGCGTGGCCGTATCGTTTAGACCTGCCTGCCGCCTTCATTGTCCCTGAGTGGGCTCATGAGCCCCCTTCCTAGCTTATATGGTAGCGGAGCTGACTCGGCCCTACTATAGGTTCAAGACTTGTCAATGTGTCTTACTGCGTCATGTCTATCGTCCAAAATGGCGCCGTCTTGCGTCTGAACTCGAGCTTTGGTACAGGTAGAGAGGCATGCTCCAATATCTGCGGCCGAACCTACCGAGTGAAGCCACATCGCCATGAAGGTGGATGGATAATCCGGCAAGCTGTGAGTAGGTCGAAAAGTTCCTTCAATCCCAAGTCGAAACTCGTGTGAGCGTAGCAATCTAATCAAAGCGTACCTAAGATACCTGCTCACCGGTAAGTTGGCCGTCAGCAAGTCGAATTTCAACGTTCAGTTCCGTGCTAGCTCTATACTAATACGAATGTTATGTAACTTAAATATACTACCCTAGAGCTACCGACCTAGTCGAGTGGCATTTCTATACATTACGTAGGGAGATTGACCCCCAACAATTCTTAGGCATGCAATTCTACTTACGGTTAGCTTACCAGCGGATCCATGATACTACTGTAACCAATGTAACCGTTCCCGACATCCCGTTCCTGGGTGTTGATATAGCTGCCGCGTACCTGCTCTAGACAACGTACTGAGCCCCTGCTCTCGGGAATATCACGATAAGTCAAGGTATCGGGTAATTTGGAATCTTTGAGTTGCGGAGAGCCCAGCCCTATGGGTCTGCCGTGCGACGACGTTAACGTTGTGCTATCGTTCATAGAGGTAACCCAAGGAGAGCCCTTGGACGAAACATTTACACCCGAGGCTCGCCTAAAGTTGTCAGCGAGTTATCGCTCTGCTCTCGAGAGTGACCCCCAGCACGAACATGAGGTTACAATGAAGGCGGGGTAAGTAGGGATTCTGGATAGGCTGGGTCGTCCAAAATCCCTCGCGTTCTTACTTACTTGGATGATTCTATTAACGAAGAGGAAAAGAAATAGTTATGACGAAAGAAAGATGCCATTCCTACCCTTTCGGTCCCGTCCTATGATAATAATCGGATGGCTTGGCCTGACTCGGTCTGATTCATGTCAAGCCATGGCAAGCAAGTATGGTGGTGAAACCCTGCATGCCAAGGGCGTTGCCAAGGGGGTTCGCGTTCAGGGTCTAATCTGCGAAAGCCGCCTGGTGCTCTGCATAATAGAATGAGAAGGGTTGGAATGGGCGTGGTTCGCTGCGACCAATATCATTAGCTCAGCTGATACTTTCCCAAGCTCGCTGACGGCGCAGCTGAATACGAAACAAGGGAGTCAAGAAACTAGAGATAACGATCTGCTCTTCTGCTTTCTTCTCGCTAGCTGTTGTCCGGACGATGCGACGCTATGTCCGCCGGTGTGGAGAGCGTCATGCCGTGGATGTGGAACGAAAACGTGTGAGGCAAGCTGTAGGGCTGGCTGACACGTTGCCAGGCAGCTTTTGAGAACTTACATACATCGTAATCCGTATTCATGGTAGGGATAGGGATCGGAATCTGACCGGCTGTGCGGAGAGAGAGAGGGAGGGAAGGGAAGTCCATTGATTCCGAGCCCGTCGTCCATGGGGGGACCTAAATGCGGCTGTGCGTTGCTGGCAGCGAATCGCATTCGCATTGGCCTCATCAACGGTGCCCCCCTCCTTCAGTTCTAGAACAGCCCGAGCTATCCGTCGATCTCTAGCCTGCCTGCTTAGCTGCTCTCGGGACTTTCGAATTGCTGACAGGGGGAGTGGGGGGGAAGCAACGGCCACGTTGGCCGGCATCATTGCGTCGCTGGTACAATGGGGTTACATGACGATGTTTACCTACTCATCCCACATTTGTCTCGGTAGGTACATGCTTGGCAAATCGTGGCGTAGGTGGCCGGAAAGACCTTCTACGTGGGAATGCAACAGACCGCACAACACACACGCTGGAGCCGCGATAGGACCAGGGTGGGTGGGTGCTGAGCGCGCGTAGATAAGCTACGAGAGCTGAGTGGCTTACGGTGAGAATGCGGTCGAGCGAGCGTATAGTCGGACGGGTTTCTCCAAACCCCATAAGCCCCTCCCCCCAGAAAAACGTTTCGCCTCGCACAGAAATTCCTCCCGGTATCCTGGATAACATGATTTCTACGGTGAACGTGAGCGTGAGCTCGGTGGGCAGCTGGGCAGCTGGGCAGGCAGCGGAGTGGTGCGGACAACGATGGTAGCACCAAAACTGTCGACGTGTACAACATTGGGAAATGTAGAATTCCTACGAGGAGGATACGGAAACATCGCGGCAGGCTAGGAGGCGGCGGTTTATGCGCACAACCATGCAGATGGAACATCATGTGCACAAGTACATAATTCCCACGAATAACATGATGATTATGATGATGATGATGATGATGATGATGAAGGGCGTTTATGAGAGGCACGGGGAATCTCTGTTGTTGATTGGTACACATATCTCATGGACTCCAATGTGTCTGCTGGGCACTATCTTGTCTAATTGGTCTATCATATTTTCGAGCTTTTTCAAGTACTATATTTATATTACTCCGACATATTTCGTTTTACCCGTATCCAATTCACGCCGTATACTTAGTAGAAGCCCTAGGAGAGACATCCCTTGTCAGATGGACGGCTTAGACACCGCCGCCTGAGCATCGAATGACTTGGCCTACGTAGGGTAAGCTGATCTGTCCATGTTGTGATGCGAGGAAAACGAGAAAAGAGAAACTCACCATTGATCCATTCGCCCTCCTCACTCACTAAGCAATACACCGCCTTTCCGATATCCGCGGGCACGCCCACGCGGTCCAGAGGGCACATCTTGCGAAGGCCGTCCTTGATGATCTCGACGGGCATGCCCTTGTACCCGCCGGGGACGTAGTGCCAGCTGTTCTCGTCGAACATGTCGGTCTGGATGCCGCCGGGGGCGATGGCGTTGCAGGTGATGCGCTTGCGGCCGCAGTCGACGGCGAAGGCGCGGGTGAAGCCCTCGACGGCGGCCTTGGAGCCGGCGTAGAGGGCGTGGTTGGGGATGCCGGCCATCTGCGCCGCGATGGACGAGGTGAGGACGATGCGGCCGCCCTCGCGGCAGTGCTTGAGCCCCTGCTGGGCGACGAAGAACTGGCCGCGGCAGTTGAGGTTGAAGACCTGGTCGAACAGCTCGGGCGTCACCTCGGTCTCCTCGCACCACACCTCCATCCCCGAGTTGGAGACGACGTAGTCGACGTGCCCGAAGTGCGCCACCGCCTTCTCGAAGAGCGCCGCCACCTCGGCCGGCTTGGAGATGTCGGCCTGCAGGGCCACCGACTTGGAGCCGAGCTTCGCGAGCTCCTCGACCACGGCCTCGGCGGACTTGGAGCTGCGGCCGTAGTTCACTACGATGGAGGCGCCGCGCTTGCCAAGCTCTAGGGCGATGCCTCGTCCGATGCCTCGGCCGGCACCGGTGATCAGGGCTACCTTGCCCGCTAGTGGCCTGACCTGATTACTCATAGGGTGTGATGAGGTAGTATCTGCCGGGGCTTGTCCTGAGATGGCTGAGGGAGACATATCGTCTGACTGGCTGCTGTGCTGTCAAGGATGAGGAAGGGTTGCAGATGGTAGCAAAAGAGGGGTATCTAGGAATGTGAGTATACGGTTGTACTACTAGACTCGCAAGGAATAGTGTAGTGTAGTGGTGAGAGCCTGAGGAGAGGAGACCGTTTTACACTTAAAGGGCGTGCCAGCACCCTTTCTTTTCTTATACCGGACGGAATATCGATTCCTGGAAGTTCCGGCACAACAGGGAGAAGAAGGACATACTTGGGGAAGTTGGGGGAGTCGCGGAGGCTACCAGGAGCCCGGCATGCAAATCTCCGGAAGAGAAGGGGGCTGCGAGACACGCCCTCGAAGCTATACCTAGTAGGAGAAGACATGCTCCGGTCCCGACAGGCGGCGGGTCTGATTCAGGTCTCTGTTAGTTATAGCACAAATCGATAGCGATTACTTAAAATGGCTGGCTCTCTCATGATGTTTGTAAACATTGAGCTCAATAACCGGTGTTTTTTTAACTCTGGTCACTTAGTTACGAAGAAGAAACCGTCACACGCAGCTTTCGAATGATTGACAGATATGTAAGTACTAAAACAGTTCTACAACGGCGGACGGACGTGCGGACAGACAGACAGACGGACGGACGGACGTAACAGTGGTACGCAGCAGTAGGTAACAAACAGCCTCTTGAGCTGAGCGTGTCTGTCTGCCTTTCTTAGTCAGGGAACCACGAAAGACATGTTTTAATCCCCATCGGACTTCCGCGCGCAAGACTTCCCCAACGCTGGGGGACTTGGGACTTGCATGTAGTGCATACGCCGTATATTTTGCAAAATAATCTATATTTGTTGTGAATAATTGCTGTGAGAGTTGAGGAAATGGTTAGAAGGTAGGTAGATAGCCTAGAGAGGGAGGGAGAGAGACAACAGGACGTGAGGGTGGACAAGGTTGTATGGATACCTCTAGTTAGTGAATATGCATCGACATTATTCTAGCTCATATCTGATAAATGCGATTTATGCATAAAATGGGATTTCCCGATCGATTGGTTCCACCTGCCAGCTGTTTGCCAGTCGCGGCAACTCTTGCGTCACTGTGCATCAGACAGAACATTGCGAGGAAGGTAGTACAGGAAGGTAGTACAGGTAGGTAGTACGTGTAGAGATCGAAGATCTACCTAGTCGAAGTTAAGTGGCCGCGTTCTCGACCTCACAAGATCTTCATCAATAACGTACAACATACCTCCTGCGCGATCATCTACCTATCTACCTACGCTAGCCGTTGTCGGTCAGCGACCGCATCGTAATATCATGTTGCACGATCTACACTGCTTGCCCAATCCGTGGTCGAACTAAGACCATGGTTACGAAGTATTGGTCAAGTAAGTACAGTTCCATGCGTCCATCCACTTGAATCGTAGACGACATACATACACACACATAGATGCTTTTCAGCCTCCCTAGCTTCCAAGAAACGGAATGTGACGCTATCGGCGCAGAGACGAGAGCAACTGCAGACAGATAGACAGACATACACACATACAGACAGGCATACAGACACACAGCACAGCACTGCACTGCACTGCACACTGCACTGCACTACAATGCAGACAGCCAGCCAGCCAGCTACGCATACCACCTCTCTACATAGCAAGCGTCTGCAGTAACATCCCGCTACATTCCACCCTCATAGGACTGGTGCATCGTTCATGGTCGCCACCCATTGCTACTGTCGGCATGATACTACTGTATAGGGTGGCAATTGTAGCTGTGTGGATGGTCATGATGTTGTTCGCGTGATCGAGTAAGTTACATTGTCTACCACGTCTGAATTGAAGCCGTTCGCTTGTTCGCTCGTTCCAAGCGCTGTCCAACTTGAAACCGGGGGCTTTTTAGGCCTAGAATTTCTTACGTTTCTATATATAGGGCCGCGCAAGGACCGGCATTCCTACAATTGCCTTTTTCTCCCCTCTCGAAGGCGCCCTCACCAGACCCCGTGGTCTTTTATTTGTGGGGATGCCTATGTCTGTTGACATCCACTTCGGCCCTCGAGAATAGGTCGCTAACAGGATTTCCAAGACTTTGAATTCTGTAGTTACGCTGGAGCGGCGCGGCCGGGATCATGATCCCAGTTAACTACCGATGAGCTGGTGCCGAATCCCCAGGTACATGAGGCTTGCTGTCGATCATCTATTTGCTTTGAAGGCCCACAACGGGAGCTTGAGGGGTGAATGCTGCAAGTCTCGAGGGGTGGGTTCAGCAAACCCCCTAACCCAGCAATGATGCTACCCATGAAGACATGGAGGATATGCGAGTAATAACCCCTGCATCTGCCCGGCCATGCAGAACATTGCATTGCACTGGGCAAGGGACGCTCTACACTCTTACCTAACTCCGAGGTCTGTCACGATAATACGATAGAGCTCTCTGTACCACCGGAAGGACCTTGCGGTCATCTCGACGCTCTGCCGTGCGCCGGGGACCATTTGTCTGCTGTCCTTAAGACGAATGCTCAATGGCTGGCTACTCTTTACCTAACCATTATACAAGCATGCCGTGTATCCTGAAACGCAAGAGAGAACTGCTTGAGAGAAGAAATGAATTACGCCCTTCATAGTCCCACAGAGAATCTCTGCTTCTCGGGCTTTGTTTTCTGTCGAGCGTCTAGATGCCATCCTAGCAAGTCGTTTAAACTCAACCTTGGCAGCCATGCAGGTAGGGCCCGGAGTGGTGCTCAAGTATCAACAGACGCAGATTCTCGCCTATACAGAACAGCAAGAAGTTCATAAGTTATCAAAAGGAACAACAAAACCGTGTATCGATATGCGGCCCTCTAGATACGACCAGGATCCTCCCAACTTACCCGAAAACCTTACCAAGCATCTCATGATCAAACGTTCCATGAGGATGGGTGTAGTGAAACAGTGCGGATTGTTCTGGTCCACTAACTTAAGCGTAAGCAAGGCAATAGGTGCTCTTCGGGTCTTTTAGATCCTATGTATTACGAATCTTGAGCTTATCTTGCCAGACCTACAATATACTCAATGCACAGCGAAGACAATCGGTGCCGAATGACATCAAGGACACTGCCAATATCAACCAACATGTAAGGAACCTTGTTCGGCCCCTCATCGCTACGATCGACTCTCGAGTGCCAAGTAAGTTCATCGAACTGTCTGACCACCGATCGGCTTTAATCTATCGTAATGCACCGCAGCTGGTCACGGGGAAGAGCCCCGACGTTGTAAGCCGAAGAAGATGGGTTACCAGTGTCACAGAAGTGAGTGCTAAGGTTACGTTATGAATGGGGCAGATGTTACATGTTAGGAGGTGTCAGTCGTCAGGATCTCCCGGGACAACGTCGATCTACAAGCGCGACTGCCCGTATGCTCCCTCTCTACAAGGCTAGCTTTGGAGTTCACTAGGCTGCGCAGGTCCAGGGTTAGGTGGTGTCAAGACACTGTTTTCGGGTTGACTCGGCCTGACCTGGGATTGGTCGGCCTCTCGCGGTGCACATCAGATACCGGTGTTTATATATTTACGCGTTTTAAGGGGGGGAAGGGGGACGGTAATCGTAAGATATCACGTTCGGGTCTCCAACTATGACCATTTCTTTTCCTCTCGTCTCGAGATGAAAAATACAACTAGATAACGCAACCAGACGCTTTTACTGGTAGTTGCCAGTCTAGAAAAAGACTTACGTCTAGGAGCCTGCCGACGTATGAAGGAGGTGGAAGTAAGCCGCCCTGGTCTGACTTCGGCGTTAGCTCCATTGCCCCTCGCTTTCCTTGGCACCCTACCTCTCATCTTCAACAACGGGAAAGTTTTCTTTTGCATATGCCGGCCCAAAAAAGCTGTGTATCATATCGTCGTAGCCTTCGAGTACCCTGTAGAAACATCAAGATCCAAACATTCGACAATCCGAACCCCGGCGTTTTTGGAGTTAATCTGGCTGTATCATTACTAAGAGCCATGATTTATTGGGGAGGGGTGGGGGAAGATGCCGCGAGAGGAATCATCGCCTGACAAGTAAGGAGATAAGCACATTCTCGCAGTCAGCTGCTCCTAGCCTCAAATAATGTACCTACAAGAATCCTCGTGTATACTTAAAGATATGCTTAATATTCAGCTTATGCGAGATCTCTGTGGATACGATACGCCAGCTTCGAGCATTGGCTAAGTCCCTAGGCACCGAATAAAGCCTGCAAATCAAATCGCAATGAGATCTGGTTGGCGCTAAGAGTTTGGGTTTCATTTGGTTTATTAATGCTTCATAGAGCGCCTCGGAAAGGTATGCGTGTTCGGCCTCTAAGTCTAGGTTCCTCTAAACGTGAATGCTTCGAGGCTTGCCTCGACCTAGACGCCTTACTGATGCTGAATCGGAAACTAAAGAAGCTGAACAAAGACTATGAATCCAACTTGTAATTCAAAATATACTTTGAAACGACGTGTTCCCGTCGCGATTCCCACTCTCATTAACGCCTTGCACACTACCCTATTGTCATAGCCTAATGTCATAGCCCAATGTCTTGCGTCATAAGTATACCGACGTCGCAGAATATCGTTCGTTAGTCATCTCAAATTCAATAGTAGTACACAACTAGAACCTCCTCTTCGCCTTGTTTTTTCTTGCTTGGAGTTGCGTAAGCTTTCATGTCCGCCTCTCAAAAAGCAAGCGTATCCTGCGAACGTAGCCGCTCTCTTGGGGAGTAAGGGCCCAACCTGCTCTTTCTCCGTCTAAAATCACTAAGCTAAGGCTCAGTGAATCCGTATCCCGAGGCGTTTCTATGAGTAATGGGTCGTAATGCTGGTCATCAATGGCGTGATAAGAGAGTAAAGTAAACCGAGCGAAGAATAAATGCAAAGTTGTACATAAATGAAGGGCGCGATAAAAGTTCAACGGGGTGCGTTTTGGGGGAAATTCGTAGTGTTAGAATTATCCGCTCCATCTTTGTTTTAGTGCCATGAGCTTACGCCTGATGCCGTCGCCGAAGCGCGTACTCACGCCTCCGTCAAGCAGCCCTACGGCGTAGTCAATAACATGAGATGAGCTACTAATGCTCACAGTCGAACCGTTTGGCCCAGACAGTACAGGAGTGCCCTTGTCTAACCACATGTACTCATACAAAGATTCGGCTTCGAGTGTCACATGGTCGATGAGTATAGTCAATTCTGACTCCGGATTTGGATGGACGTTTGGCTCCCGCGGTAGGACGCTGTAGGCCCAGAGGATGAGCATTGCACGGTAGACGGCAGCACTCCACCATGCTGGGCGACGGTCCGTTGGCATGGCTCGTACTAGGCGTATCACTTGCCCACAATGATAGATGGCTTCCCCGGTGTGGTAGATGTAACAGATTGTTTGGATTCCTTGTTCCAGAGAGTCCTGGCGCCGTGCAAGCCGTTCGATCGAGGGGAAATTGGTCACCGAGTTGAGCGAGATGAGGTGAAATAGTATAAGATTGGTCATACTTGTCATACATGCCGGGTTCGAGATGAGATAAACGCTGGCCAGCTGGTGCCACTTTTGCAGTAACTTCTGAACCTCTTCTTGGCGAGAGATTAATGGGGGCTTGTTCGCAGGGGTCGAGACCGTAGCCGTCATATTAGGCGTAACGGAGGAGTAGCATGTCATCTCCTGCAAATGCCACAGGAGTGCCTGTAAAGGGTGCAAGAGCAGTCTCAACCGATAAGGTGTTATATTTGTCTGTTCGCCTTCCACATTATCATGGGTAAACTGCTGGTATAGGTCATATAGAGAGGGTGTTTGCAATTGCGAGGTGAGTAGTTGAGCACCAACGATAGCAGGGCTATTGAAGGCGGATTGCATGGCGGCCATCCACTGGCTAGCATTCTCCGACACCCATAACTCCTCGGGACCGGGAAGTGGCGCACAGAGGTTGCTGATGGCTAGCAGGGGGGCCGTGTCGTGAAATAAACTGATCTCCTGGTCGACCATGACCCAGTTGTAAACTAATCTGTCAGGGTAATTAATCGGTTAGTCAGCGAGTCTGACACCCGGCCATTCAGTGCTGCGGCCGGCATGGAATAGCCGCCGAAGGGGGGCGCATCCTAGGACTAATGACGCGTACCTGTTCTTCGTTTCCCTCTCCACCCAAGAATGCCATTCTAACTCAATATTGATTGACGGTTCAATCGAGAGGACGGTGGAAGGCTGTGATTCGAACATCCCAGCATGCTTAAGCATCTGTATAGAAAGACTCGATAAGCATTTCTCGGTCACCAGGATATTGTAGGGAAGATCTTACTTCAAGGTACATTCCTCGCTGACCCATGGCGATATCCATAAGCCATTTATCGCCGCTCCAGGCTCCCAGCAATGTGAAGAGCAGCGCACACCTATGAACTGTCGAGTCTGCGCACATCTCCACATTCTTCTCGATGATGTCGAATAATGATATTCGACAAGTCTCAATGAGTCCAGTAGAGAGTGAACGCGCCCCTTCTCGTGGGACAGCAGAAGCGCCCTGAGCGATCATGAGTAGAATTAATAAAGTTGCGGTGTTATTATGCTCAATCATCTCGTTGGGATCGAGGCGACTAGTTGCTACCAGAGAGTAGTAAATCGAAAGGTTGCGGACATAACTCTCAAGAAAGTAATTAAGAAGATTGGAAGGGGGGAGGTCTAGGAACGTAAGAAGCCCGCTATTTGTAGAATGCTTGCTTTGTTCGTGGATGCTATAATGATGGATATTGAGAGCTTTTTGCAGAAAGGTCTGGGTAATGGCGACCATATGATCACGCGTTCGTTGGTTCATGGGTATCACCGATGTTAAACCAGCATTGTTTTGCTCAGCCCCGTCTAAGAACGGTATTAAAGCATCCCACGTGCTTGCTCTCTTCGACTTCTGTTCTAGGGATTCCAGATGAATCATTGCAGTCCGCGGACAACTGCCTGAATATGATACAGGATTGCATCGAGCGAGTGGCCATGCACGATCGCCAGCAGTCACGGCCTCATGCTCTGGAATTCGATCGTCTTGTTGGTTGGTTGGCTCCGCGTGAATGATGACGGACTCGTATTCTTGCGTGGACATAATGCTAGTACTCCTTGTATGCGTGGACGCTCTAGACGAGGCTAAATTATCCATGTTTGAGCCCGACATTGGGCTGAATTCCGTAAAATGAGGGAAATTAGGGTCGGCTTGCGCCTGTCCTTGTTGTTGTAGGCCATAGTCTATCAGTTCTGGGAACATAAGATTTGAATAGCCGGAATCCTGTTGTGATAAATCTCCATAGTTGAAAAATTCGACGTTGTCAAAAGTCATAGGCGGGGTATTAAAATTTGGGAAGTTCAAGTGAGAGTTGGCGGGCGAGGCTTTCTTAGAGTTATCATGTTGTGATATCAGAGGGTCAATAGTTAGGACCACATCTTGTGGTGATACCGGGGTTTTGACTTGTAGATCGGGATGAATTAGCGCGGGAGCCACCGTTGAAGTTAAACCTGTCACCGGGGGCAAGGTGGCCGGCATAGGTGTCGACACCGACCCCCGGCTTTTTAGATTGCTCGCTGCTCTGATAGCACCCCTTTGTGCTCGCCGAGCATAACGAACCTCGCATTGAAGATTCTTTTGGCGGCATCTTGTACATTGAGGACACAGTTTGTCGCATGCCGTTTTTGCTTGTGCGCAGTGGGCGCAAGCTATGCGACCGCCGTGGCCAACAGTCGTGTTAGCTCCTTCGGGCGCTCGGTCCATCGGGTCTCTTTCTTGATGGTAGGTATTGTAATGTCGTTGGAGGAGATCTCTGTGGTAGTAGGCTTGTTAGCGCGACTTGTCCACATGATACCAGCGCAGATGTTTGGCGAGAAATACTTTCTAGAGAAGGACAGACTACACTCAGTGCAGCGATGCGGTTTCACGTTGGTGTCTTAAAGCGGTCATAGTTAGCTCATGCTTCGGTCGACCTTCAATGACAATGAGTATGTTACTGACGTCTGGGTAGATGTCGCTCGAGATGCTCCTTTCGCGTGAATCCCTTTCCACAGTATGCACAAAACACCATCTTGGCTCAGACAGCCTCTACTACAGAGTAAGAGGACTGTCGATGAAGCCTCGACGGGAAGGTTTCCGTACAAGTCCTGTATCCAGGCCGGAGTTGAGGAGAATCATCAAGGCTTCCCACATGCAGGCTGGCGAATTATAAATGATTGCGTACTAGGCCTGACCTGGAGGAGAGGGAGGCAGAGAGAGGACTGGAAGAGGGTTGCCAAATGCTAAATATCAAGACAAGAAAGGAAAGAGACAGGTCGGTTATGTGGTCTGTGTCTGTGTCTGTGTCTGTTCAGTGGTCAGTGGGCTGCGGGCGGTGGATAAGAAGGCAGGACAGCCTCACTCACGCCAAGCTTTAGATCAGAATAGAACGAGGGGACTTATTCTGGTGTGTTAGGGATATCTTAGACATGCTAGCTTAAGCGAAAAACGCAGTATTCGGGCCACACTCAGGTCCAGGGTCTGGCCGCCACGAAGCTGGTCCCGGACTTTATGATGCATGAGTCGCTAAAATAGAGTAGAAGCATGTATATTACCTGGGTAGAGATGAGGTAGCTCGAGAGATGATGAGGTGACCCGAGAAATACCTACCGACCTCCCAAGTATGTAAGTTGGCGGCAGGAGGCCAGGTAAGGTGGGCAGTTGTGGAACTAGTTCTATAGAAGTAGCTCTGGAGGTACCGCTGTATGTAGCAACTCTGCAATTGGCTTTGGGAGTATGCAGGTATCTAGTAGCTCTGGCAGGAAGGGAGTTCTAGGAGTGTAAAGAACTGGAAGTCGCTCGGCTCTGGGAGTATGTAGCTCTGAGTCTGACAATATTATACTCTCGGAGCTAACGAGCTAACATGCGCAGGGCCGCCCGCCAGGGACTGAGGGAGAAGAAGGGGCGGGAGCAAGGTCAAATGAAAGAGCAGGTACAGCCGTCCGAAGGTCATAACTACTTGCTACCTTAGGTAGGTACTCCCGTCTGTCGACACTCGCAGACGCTGGAACTTCCTCAACATGCTATCTCTAATGCAAGCCACCTACATGTCAGGAAGGGAGAGCTGTGGGAGGCCATCGCAATGATTCAGCCACACTATGGCGGGGTATCAAGGTATCAGGGTATTGAGGAGGTAGGAAGTAGATAGTAGATAGGCCGAGCTACCCAGCACCGAGTATCATCAGAAGTGTAGTTTTACAGGGGTCTGTATCAATGCAACGCGTCTGCGGCAACGCTAGCATGTAGGATAAATATAACCATCATTTAGATACGTCAAGGCGCAGACTACTACAGATTGCTACAGCGTACAGTGGTATGTGCGTGTAGCAAGCAAAGTACCTACCCAACTTCTGGGGCTCGGCGCCAGGCAGGTAGGGAGGGACTTCGGCGACCAACTAGCTACCTAGCAACTACCTAGCCGTACTAATGTGCCGCGGTGATTTCTTCTTCTACCGAGACGTGCATCAACCTGCAGGTTTTATGCCGGGCCCTATACTAGCACAAGTACCCGCCTCCTTCCAGTATAACCCACCTAAGTAGACGAACACTCGGGTGCGGTTAGGAGCTTCAGCTAGGGCTTCATTGCTGCACGCGTACAGCTATTCTACCTACAGGGTAATACACTCGTGTCGATAGCATGTATCCCGGTCTAATGCATCGTCAGGAGAGCAGTATAACGGTAACTCTGCACAGAGGCCTTGTACCTAGCCTACCAGGTAGTGTTAGTCTGCTTCTCTGTTCTCACTGCATTAGTTATTAGTGAGTCGTCAGCAAGTGCTGTAGGGCTATGTCCTAACAATGAGTAATCAGCCTGACCTACAGTATCTTACGAGTGCACTTACGATTCCCTATCCTGCAGCTTGTATTCTATTTATTATTCATTGCACTTCTCAGAAATGAGATATGTTGGTAATAGAATCATATCATAAATATTGAAAATTAACAAACAAACAAACTCAAACAGAAAAAAAAAAGGTAGATTGGTACTTCAATCTAATAGTGTGTGTAGTTGCTCCCACCCCTGCACGATTCCCTCAACACACAAATTACCAACCAATAAAATTAATTGGTTCCAGACTATTGTTGCCTGCCTACCCGGTGCAAGCATCTGGGGTATGGAGGTATTGTGTACAAATCTAGTTAGGACTCGGAGATTTAATAACTGGGTCCCGATTGAACCAAACAGAACATCTTTCCCCCCTCAACAAAGAGGATCACTATCCATCACTTATATCTGCCTACGCTATCCATCTACTACCTATGTGTCTACTCAAGGGACCGATGATGTGGGAAGCACATGGGAATCGAACAAGCCGTCGCGCCGCCCATCTATTTTTGAACCGGAGAACAAAACACCCAGAATTGTAGATCGACGACGGGATGGATTCTTAGGACGTCCGTCACATGCTCGGCCAGGCATTCTCCGGAAGTCCTCCACATCGCCGTTACATCCTCGTTTTACGCGGGGTCTGATGTGTTGAGATAAGATACCTACTTACTTATTCGACAGTACGTGATCCCAGCCTCGGGCCAGTTGCGCGCAAGACCTCCCTCCCGCCGTCAAACTCTACACCTAGTTACGCGCAATGCTAATTCTGCTACCGATGCCTACCTAGGTAGTTAAGCGCCTCAGTAGACTTGGTCGATCGGCCCGTAGTTCGTCCGGTACGAGCAACCGCGTATGAAAATCATGAAATAGTAAAACTAAATATTAGCTAGGACACGCCTCAACTAAAAACTTTCCCCTTTAAGTAAGGATCTTGCCGGCTGTTACAGGGGTAAGCTACTTTGAAGTTGACTCGGGATATCTTCATAGTCAGTTCATATAATCATGTGTAGTCTAATCGCCAGACGTCACCATCGTCGATGGATGAGGGGGGCATGAGAGTATAGCTGGGGAGGGTCTGGCAATTTCGTGCATTGCATTCATCCATCCACTGCGTCAATTGCCTACCATTTATCTTTTCACTAGCGTATTCTATATGCAAACATCCAAGGATTCCGACTGGAGCCTCTGCCACATGTCTCATGCCGTGTTGTCTTCTCTGACCTGCCCTGAGCGTTTGCTGTCACCGCCAATTAGCGACGAATCGGGTTTTGCCAGGTGAAATTGGGGGGACAGGGAGCGGTTCATCTGCCCATTCTCCCACGTCGCATCTTATCACGATACGTTTCTAACGTATGATCGATCCGCGATCAACTTCTCACCAACAAGGCACAGCATATAATAGCTGCGCGACATGGGCCCCACGAGGCAGGCGTCCTTCGCAGCGCCGTATGACGTGTGCGACGGAACCGCATCTCCGGGTCGAACAAGCTAGTTGGTTCCCGCCGTTGGATACGATGGCGATGCGGGCCTTTAGTTCTTCGCGGAGCTGGAAACCTAGCGGTGTGATTCGTACGACTTGGTGTCCTTCTGAGTTCCTTACAGTAGTGGCTTGTCTCTCGGGAGCTGATCGTATATGCCCGTGGTTCTTTAGTTCTCGAGCCCCTCCCTCCTCGCGCCAAACTAATAATACAACTCCTAGACGTCCGAAAGGGTAACATTATTGAACGGGTGCTCGACTTGCCAAGAATTCGCTGTCCAGGCTCTTCATGGTATTGAGCGGGGCACACACGCCACAGAGAATCCATAGAAGATGCGTAGGATTGTGCTCTGCAGCTGGAACTGTACATTGTACTTACAATATGCGAGATCTGAACGGCAGATGTGGATCGGCATCCTCTAGTCTATCCTCTTATTCAATGCAAGTCTTAAAAGACGAGATGCTGACTGATGGTCATTAATTTACTCTAGGCCGCTGATTCGTGGACAAGATGAGACCTTAGAGCTTCGAGCTCCCGCTCCCAGCCCCGGCCTCCTTCTCGGCGGTAGCGGTGATATTCGTCATGAACGCCATCCCTTGCCATGCCGATTGAGACTGGGGAAGAAGTATCAATTGAATCCCACAGCTGATGTTATGGAGTTGGTATGCATCTACCTCCTCACAACACAGTTGGTGTAAGCATCAATGGGTACGTTGGTATGTAGTACACTGCCCATGTGGCCCAATCAGAAAAGCCGATTATATCAAATCCGAAAGGCGATAATATCAACACTCGACCTGGGGCGTTTCTGCGATCTGCAGAACTTAGCAGCGCCCGTTGTGTGACTGTAGCCGACAACATGAGGGACGTCCAAGCCACACAGGGTAATCCCCTCGGTCCCGACTCGGTCCCGAAAAATGAGCTCTGGCTGGTACACAGACGTGGGAGGGCCTCGACGTCGTAGGCAGATAATGAAAGTGCAACAATGAGTGAATCCGAGCAGAGGCCGAGGTTTTTGGACTAACAAGGGTTTGGATGGGTTAAACGGAACCCGATTCAATGGGCTTGGCGCCATCGTCGTAGTCGCGGTTGCTGCCGACGATCCCGTTGCTAGTTGGCGTTGCTGAACTGGGTTGGCTCGGGTTGCACGGCTGAAACGAGCAGCGAGATAGGTAACCAAGATGGTTCGAAAAAGGGTCCTCGGGGTTTTCTCAGCTAAGCGAATCGAAAGGGCCCTCATCGCGTGCGATGCCACATAATGCCACATGGCACCCAGGGCCCAACATGTCGTTCGTCTAATCGACCGTCTCTTGGGATAGGATCCCACTCCCCTCGAGATCCTGGGGCTGACACGTCCTTGTAGGTCTCGACATACAGAGAGCAGCTAGGTAGCTAGCTATCTACCCGTCCTACAGATGATGTCGCCCACTTATCCTGCATATTTCGGCGTGTTCTTTTGGTAGGTGATGGTGACTGCGTATGGGGCACCACATCGTATTCGTCCAATTCGGTGCGCGGTCGGGAGGCTCGCTGGATCTCACTGCAGACCAAATACGGTGAATGGGCGCATCGAGAACGATGTTCATGCAAACTCTTGTGTATCCCAATGATAGGACTCCAGTTCTTTCCAGTACCTGATAAGTCGAACATCCCTGGCCTGGCGCATCTTGGTATCGCCCTGTCGATACCGGGCATCCGGTTATCACTACCCCGGACCCCCAAATCCGCGTGCTCACTATAACTTTAGAAAAAACCTCAGTAAGGTATTCTGATAGTATTTTTTTGCGCTGCCGAAACAACCGAATCAACCTTTAGATAGAGCGACGGCGCTACTTTAGACCGAGCTTAGAAATAGCTGGCCGAACTGTATGGTATTCAATACTACGGCTGTGGTCAGGCAGTGCTGCGACAAAACGGCACCAGTCGTCCAATTCTTTGATACAACGTATCTATGGAATCTATGTAGGTAGAATCTATAGTTTGATACCCCATGTGACGCAGCCGTTATAAAACAAGGTTTCTAGATATCCCACAGACGGGATTCGTCTCCACGTCCAATATTATGCTTATCTATAGCACGATCCCTTTCTCGTCCCACGGCGGGAAGAAATCTTGTGTTTCAGAAGGTTGTTATATCTGTTACATAGGCACTGCCCTTCGTAGTAGCGTAGAAGCCATGGTGGAGAGGGACCAGGTCATTTCGTGAAACGAGGTTCTAGAACTTGAATAACGGTGTACTGACAGGTCTTATCGAAACCACGCCCCTAAATTAGGAGAAATAAGCCGATATCAATGCAGTGGAAGCCTATTGTGCACTACATGGCGAGCAAATCACTATACGAGCCGACGTCAGTCATGAATGGCTTGATTCAATTGGTGCTAGGTAACTTTGTTTCGCTTGACTATTCCCTAAGTCGATGTATCTTCAAAAAAAAAAAAGTATCCTTGATATGCGCCACCTAGAGTCAGATATCGCTCTTATCGTCCCAATGTTCATTGGGTAGTCTCGTTATACCCTGTTAAGTAATATAAACAGCCCCCTTCCACGAACCAGTGACAGTCTAACGGCCATGCAGATCCGATTTGAAACAGTGGCATCTGTTGTACGCGTACACACCTGTAGCAAAATAAGACGCCATTCCATCATCGATAATGCTTCGAGGCGGCTAGCAAGTCTAGAGAGGGCTTAAAAAGAGTAGCTACGTCGATCACGGTACGAAGGGGTGGTCATGACCACACTATGATATTCGCCAGTAGAGCAATTTCTTTGTTTAAATATTTAGCTATACACTTACCCATTGAGGAAAGTTGATAAGGCTGTAACATGGAGAATATAATACGAGAACTGATATAAATTTCATCCTGTGTAGCGGTCTCCGAGACATATGCTGTGAATGTGCCCTCTCTGGGGTTTCTCGCGCTTATGAGTTGGCGCACATTGTGTAGGCGTTCTACGGCCAGCGGCATACGCGTTCTTTAGTCTGTCACCGAGTCACCGCATCAAGCCCCGAGAGATAACTGACGGCGTAGGTGACAGCCGTGCTCGTAGTCGTCCAACGGCGTCGTCAGCGCGGCAGTTCACGCCTCGCTGGCAGATATCCTCCCGTGCTTACCTGGCCGAAGCACCTCTGACAGTTTATAAATAGCTCGCTTGAACGCCTCACTCCTACTCTGTTTGTCAGACCTGAGGAACTTTATTATACTCTCGACACTAAAATCGCTCTCGACGACACAGCCCGAGCTGAACGTTCTCGAAACCCTGCACGCCGTCCCCGTGTTGGTCATCATCAAAGTATACGAGATGCCGGGCTGCTACCATATGGATGCCGGGGCTTGCGAGATGTGACATGGGCCCCGGGGAAGGGATTTGTGGGGGTGGGAGCTTGACGTCACATGAAGTAGGATTACCTGGGGAATACCTAGAGAACATGGTGAATAGCGGTGGAATGAAATACTCACCGTACACCTCCACGCCTAGTACAAGTCCTGCGCCACGGGTGGTGCCTAACGATCGACGACCGTCGCTGGCCACTTTGATGGACATGGCGAATCTGCTCTATTAAAAGACACTATTCATGATCTTATATGAAACGGGATGGTCAGATCACATGAAATAGTTCGGGATAGTAGGAATGGGGAGATACTAAGGCTCGCACGATGCCGAAGCAATCCTGGTAATGGGACAAGGGAACGGCAAGAAAGAGCGAGAATCTATCATTCAGCTCACGGTAGGGGTACGGCATATCGGAATGGCCTGACGCTATGGAGAATAGGCGACAAGTTCTAGTAAGACTGCGACCTCGTGGCAAATGGAACCCCATAATAGGGCTTAGTGTGCGAACTTCGGCCTGCAAAGCAGTGGTTAGCGAAGAGTTTCGAATACTAGAAACAGGCCAATCGGGATGCTTCATTCGAAAAGCAACGCTGGTATAGCTAAAATGCCTACCGAGTCCATCAATACGGATAATCTGTATAGGAAAAGAGTCCGAGGCCGAGGGCTGTAGAGCACGTCAATCAAGAGCAAACTGAGAAAGGAAGCTAACAGATAGCTTGGGTGCCTGAAAAAGCAGTATCGGACTTATAAACGGCATAGAAGAGAATATAGGAACAATCTGTTCATGCAGTTCTGGCACACCGTGTTCTCGGACGTTTGGGTTCTGATCTTTGATCTATGGAGTTATTCACTACCTAGATCTCCGTGTTTGGGCGCCTTGACCTTGCCACCGATACTATTATATCTTTCTTTTTATTTTATCACTTGCTCCGTACCGCCGGCGAAGCGTCTCGGCAAATAACATACGGCCCGAAGCATACACACTGGGACACAGGGCTTCCCTTACCCTACTAATACCATGTGATACATCATGACTACCTAGGAGAGAAGATGCATCCATGTCAAAAGTGGCTAGTTGGGTATGTACATTCTTCGATTTTTCAACATCAGAGCGCGAGGCCCTCTTCCCCTTGGTTCATCGATCCTTTTAGTCAAGTGCCGAGACTCCGTCAACACCAGGGGAGAGATGTGCCTATAGGCCGCACTCCCGGCTCATAATCATGACGCCAATTGTCTTCGGGTATGATGAGAGCTGTACCGATCTGACAGCTACGGCCGACTTATCTGGGGAACGTGATATGTGAAACATGAAACGCGGCATACGAAAAGCGCTAGACGAATAACGTTTCTATTAGATATAGTCACAATCCCAGAGATTATCGCCGATAGGGAGAAGCCGGTCAGTACAGTCGATGCGATCAATGCAACGCCACGGAGCTTCTCCAAACCCTTCGGACGATATAGGGGGTAATGCCGAACGCCACCGTATAATCCATTTCTTGAACATCCTGAATGATATCAACAAACGCGACAGTAGGCTGCTGAAGTCGAAAGTAGCAATACAGACTTATGTTGGTGGTAAATTCTCGAGAGACACTATTTGAAGGGCACTCAGATTCTATACAGCGAGTAGGGCAAGCGGACTAAATACCATGTTGCACTCTTCATACAAAGATGAAGCATATGGATTGATTCAGTATATAGCAATAGCCTTTGGTATCAAGGAATATATCCCGAACAAAAACACCGTTCCCCATTTGTTTATAAGTTCTCCGGCGGGTTGCACTATTCGCTCCATGTATGATTTGACCGAACAGATTACCACAGTAGGTCTTCCTCTAGTTTTACTGAAGGGCCCATAAGTATATCGCTTGTCAAAGCCGGGGTTTTGTCCATATCTCTCTGAACATTGCGCGAATAAGCTTTCTCCTAGAGATCTCTTTTCTTTATACGCCTCGTCGGTCTATCCTTCAGATTCTGGGCCCAGGCGTCCTCAAATATTGTAGGCATTCTCGTAAAGTGTTCATCGAGTAAATTCAATCTCCTCACAACCTGGAATGCACCTGTGCCAACTGACATGGTCTCTCCCATGATGATTTTCTCACTAACACCTTCAATGGGATCTGTTTTCATTCCCGATGCTGCATCGAACAAATGGTCTGCTGTTTTTTCAAAGGAAGCAAGTTGCAGCACACTATCGCGCATCTTAGCTAGGCCGAAACGTGTGATGCCTAGAATTTCGCCCTTGTATGTCATCACATCGGCGAGAAGCTGCATGTGCCGTGGATCGATACCCATATCGCCCATGACATCGCTGATTTCCTTGGCAATCGTCGTCCGAGCTGCCTCAATCCCCAGAACATCTCTACATTCTAGTACGCTGTTAGATGTGACTTTGGTGCCGACGACTCCTTCTGTATTTATACACGACCTCAGGCCATAGCCTTCGACCAAAACTGTATTTGTGTAATCTTTGTCGCTCTGCTGAATGATAGCCCGAGTAGCCTCTGGATACCCAGAGATCGGAACAGAAGGTAGGATGCGCTTAAGATGGCTTATGCGAACAGACAAGTCAGCCATGGCCTCAGTGGCAGCCTTAGTTCTCGTTGTTCGCTTGGCTGAAGGGTCTACATCCAAAGGCCGCACCGTGATTTCGATGCTTGCATCCTGTTCGAAGATTTGCATGTCCCCTCTCTGGATCTTGAGCTTCTTCTGCCTAGCGATAGCGTCAACAATATCGGGGAGTTTAATTCCCAGATGCATGCTTTCTAGTGTTTCGGTGTTGATATGTAGTGTAATAAAGGAACGGTGAGGCTGCCATTCATCATCGACGTAACGGAGGACATCTTCAACGTATGTTTTTTCAATACGCGCTCGCACGATCTTGGCGGCCTCCAAGCTTCTAGGGTTCTGCAAAGGACAGGTAATGACTGGCGTGCTAATTAACTTTGAGGCGTTGATAATTTCCTTAATACGGGGGACACCCTGGGTGATACTCATGCCGGCGACACCGGCAAAATGGAAGGTTTTCAAAGTCATCTGGGTTCCGGGCTCACCAATCGATTGTGCACCAACAGCGCCAACGGCATGGCCTGGTTCGACGTGAGCCTTACTGTATTTTTCTAGGCACAACTCGATGAAGTGTCGCAGGGTTTTTTCGGAAACCTTTGCTGCCCGCTCTGATGCCATCTTAGATACGTGCCCGCGTTCTTGCGATTCAATCCTGCATGCTAATCGTGATAGATAGCCTAATTCTAGCTTATCAAGTCTCGAATTGAGTTCTGAAAGCCTTGCGAACTCTTGTTTTTCAATAACGGTCTTTGCCTTCGATGGCCGCTCGAAATCGAGTCCCTCAAGCACCGGCTTGAGATTTAAAAGGTCCTCATACGAGAGCTTCTTGCCCTCAGTTTTGATCCGTGGGAACTTTCGGGATTCTTGACGCCCCTTTTCCTTTTCAAGTCTCGTTAACTGCTTCATCTTTGCTTGTTCGATGTCAGAAATGAGTGCGACGAGCCCTTTTCGCTCGTTCTCTGTGAAAGGTAAAGAACGAGTATTGGGTGTCGATAGCATGCCATCAAGACCGGCAGCAACGCGTAACTTGGAGAACTTTCCAGCCAGGCTTTGTACATGTTTGTGAATGGTTTCAAGAAAGTTGCGGCCACTTTCGTGTTCGTCAACACCATAATCGGTTGTATCATCATACATAAGAGGCTCTCCATAGAGTAAGCCGCGCCTTCTATACCGATCGCGTTCTTTTTTAAGCATTGATTCGCAAAGGGCGAGTATTTCGAAAGGCAGCAAGGCCCGGTCTACATTATTCCAGGTCAAATTCTCGGCATGGGAGAAAGTACGTTCGAAATTGACAGGCACAGCTTTGCCTTCCATATCGACTGGATCTAGCTTATCCGCTCCGAATTGGAACTGAACAACGCCGTCGCCAGAGGTTCGTACCGTATCATCATACTTGGTAGAAAGGTCTTCCAGTGATTTCATAAGACGACGTGACATGTAACCGGTTTCGGCAGTCTTGACAGCAGTATCGACCAAACCTTCTCGCCCAGAGATGGCGTGAAATAAAAATTCAGTTGGTACAAGGCCAGTATAGAAGCTATTTCGTACAAACCCCTTGGCAAGTGCATGGCGTGTATTCTTGTGGAAATGTGGTAGGGTACGATCCTGAAAACCGTCTGCGACACGAGAACCGGCGATAATTTGCTGTCCGACTGCAGCAATCATCTGGGCGACGTTGATATTGGAACCCTTGGATCCAGAAGACGCCATCACCAAAGGAGCGTTGTTCCGACTCAGAGAATTGATGCATAGTTCACCGGCATTCTGACGAACTTTACTAAGAACGCCCGAGATTTTAGCTTCCAAGGTTTCCTCCATCGAGCACCCCGTAGCCTTCTGTAGCTTATTCTCGTTGAATTGCTTGATGAAGTTATCAGATTCGACATATGCATCTTCGACAAGTTTATTCTTGGACGCGGTCAGAGCTGCAGTTGGAAAGACGTCGCCAATACCAATCGAAAACCCTCGATTGGTAAGCATTCTTGCACAAAGCTTTGCGAGCCGATTCATTGCCGTCACAGCTTCATCCGGGCCATAATCTCTCAAAATGACGTAGAATATGGAGTCTTTTTTACCCGACCCTACGGTAGATTTATCCATTCGGCCGCACATAACTACTGAGTTCCTGACGACAAGCCAGCCATCATTTGGGCACATATCAGGTGCTCGTTTTCTGTGACCAGGCAGAGGCGGAGGAGGATCCACGTACTCTCTGCATTTAGCATCTAGATTGACCTTGACTTGAGTTGACTTGTTGGGCCTCATGAGCATGCTGAAAATCTGTTTACCGGTCCAAAGTCTTTTGGGAGCTAGTATAGCTGGAGGCGGCAAATCAAGATGTGTGACGCCATCCATCATATGCATTACAATATACGTGAAAGTTCTCCGGTCAAAGAACATGTCCTTGCTACTCAGAAGATAGGATGCTGTAATGAAGTCCTGGGTGGCTGCAATAATGGGTTCTCCGTTTTTAGGCGTTGCCAAGTTGTGTTTAACGCTCATGAGAGTAACAGCCTCAGCACGAGCTTCCTCGGTCTGAGGAACGTGCAAATTCATCTCGTCGCCATCGAAATCGGCGTTGTAAGGGCCGCAAGCACATTCATTGAGACGGAACGTTCTCCAAGGTCGCACCTTAACAAGATGACTCATGATGCTAAGTTTGTGCAGTGACGGCTGTCGATTGAAGAGGACGATATCCCCATCCTCTAAATGGCGCTCAACGATGTCACCAATACGAAGCTCTTTGGCCGCGGCCTCTTTATCACCGAATCGGAGTGATACACGAAATGGCGGATGATCACCATCAACTTTTAGAATGGCTTGTGCACCCGGCCAAACGGTAGGACCGTTGATAATGCACTGCCTCAGCTTTGTGATATTGTCGCGGTGAGCTCTCTCCGGATACGTAAGATTCTTCGCTACCAGCATTGGCACTGCCACCTGGTTGACTGCTAGATTTGGGTCGGGAGAAATGACAGTTCTGCCTGAAAAATCAACACGCTTGCCGGACAGGTTCCCACGGAAGCGTCCTTGTTTGCCTTTAAGGCGTTGGCAAAAGCCTCGCATCGTTTTGGTAACGCCATTGTCTCGAAGTCCTGGTACGTCACTGTTCACATATACCGCTATCTGCAGCTGGAGATACTCCCATTGCTCCATTATGGTTTGTAGTGCGGTACCCTTTTGTAGAGCTGCTCGAATAAGCCCACAAGCAAATACGATGTCTCCTAGGCGAGTCGTAATATCATCTTCGTTACTAGCTCCTTCTTGGGCAACTGATGGTCGAATACAGACGGGAGGCGCAGGTAGATATTGCCAGAGGAACATCTCTGGTCGGCCCTCGGAAGGATTTAGGCCAAGTAGTTCGCAATCATCGGGGGTGATTTGTTTAAAAAGATTGAGAACTCTAAGAGGATTCAAATCTTCGAACGCCTTCCTCAAATGTTTATCGAGGTCACTGGCGTGCTTCCTAGCTTCGGTGAAAGAGTTATCAAATTCAATTTTACTGGGAGGGGGTTGCTTTTTGGCCGAAGTTGATTTATTGTACGCAATAAACTTATCGTGAACAAGTTTGAGAGCACCGACTTTACGAATCTGACCATTAACAGCCCCACAGTACGGACATTGCTTGGTTTTCCTACATTGATCGTTGATTTTCTTGCAAATTGCCACGCGCTTCATGTTGTCGATATTGGGTCGTCTCAGTTCCCTCAGGTATGCCCGGCGCTCGTGTTCGACGAGCAAAACCCTGGAGCAATCCTTGCATATATCTTGTAGGATCGAAATTGTGAATTTGATGTAGCCGATGTGGAAGGCCGGTAGAGGAAGTCGTACATGACCAAAATGCCCGATGCAATCCGCTAGTCGTTCGTTGCATGTAGCGCAAACCCCCGTCTTACTGGAGGTTCCCTGGGAGAAAAACGTGTCAGAAGATAGGACCAGATATTACTTGGTAGGCAGTACGTACTAAACGCTTGTCAAGCACACCATTTTGAGTAGGTTCGCGCCCTTTGTCTATATCGTACATACTACGATCTGATACCTCTAATACACCTTGGTTCACAATGTCCTGGTTGGACTGAATACCAAACTTGAAGCTCTTAAATCGCTTCGGCAGTTTGTCAACCACCTGGTGCTTGACCGGCGCGACAGCACTTGTTGATGTCATTGTCGCCATCTTGACAACAACGTTAAGCAGCTGGACGCGTCGAGGGCTTCGTGGAGACGGTGGAGGTTACGCTCGGGAGATGGGTTGAGTTGTCGAGGGCGACGCTGTTTTACTATGCGCGCGCGTCCTTAGTCGGATGAGATAGGACTTCTGCGAGACAATTCAATCGCAGTTGTATTATGCTACCGCGCCTTTTTCGACAGTAGGAGGGTCCTCTTCATCATAGGCAGTTTGGCGTGCTGGTGACAGAGAACGTGTAGCATATTCGAGTTGTAAAAGATAGTGTCAAGCTTAAGACTGAAATTTTACTGGGTAGGTAGAAGTTTAGAGTCATTCAGTCGTACCCCACCATTTCTGTTTAGCGGGGTCTGTGACATGGGTAGGCCCCGACTTAGATACTGTAGCTTAGGTACCTAGGTAGGCTAGTACCCACATGAGGTAATGAGGGACCGCCGTACAGTTGGTGAGGACCTACCTATATAGTACTGTGCTCCAGCATACCTATGCACCAGGCAACAACTCCTTACCTTAGGTACAGTATTGCATGCGGTTATGTACGTTTCACTTACCTCAGCACTGCCTCTGCTACCTGCAGCTGTTGGGTAGTAACTGTACTATAAATCAAATAGGTACCTACCTAGCTATATACAGTAGGCGCCACTTCTGTCGCAAACTGGTCGTCATAGTAATCTTTCGTTGGTCCAGAAGGACCCCTCAACTTTGATCGCCAAGACACACAGCTTCATAGCTTGCTTACACCTCTAAAGTGAACCCATTCCCATGTGATAATTACCACGTGTGCAGTATTGTACTTGCTATTGCCCAAAGAGACAACTTCACCTTCGGCCAGCTAACCCACGATTCTCATTCTTCCGCTTTGACAGAAAACGTAACAGCTAGAAAACGACCTTATTGAGCCCTATCTCGAACGGAAACACTAGGTAGTCTACACTCTGGGCCTTCTTCATTTGCGTATGTCTTGCTCCGGGTCTCCCTCAATAGCAATCATAGCAACAACGAGTCCCACGGCCCTCTCCGTATTCCGTCCGACAAACTAAACAACGCTGGCCTTCCTCAGAGATCCCTTTGTCGAGATCCATCACGTTGCCGCAGGCTTATACCGTCATTGTGTTACGCGTTCGTCCGCACCCTCGGCATTCTCTAATTCGCTTGTCGTGCTCAGCGCTTTATCCACGTAGAACTCTTTGGGGCTGGCCTCAGGGCCGTACCGGCGCAATGCCCTCTGGCAGCGATAATGTCACTGTGTCAAACGATAAGAATGGGGGTAAGAAGGGCGAGAGGAAGGTAGAGAAGTCATATTTGGCCAGCGCTGTCGAGTCTATAAATCCTTGGACTACAAGTCGAAGCACTACGCCGACGCCGAAAGACACCTCTCTGCCACAGTCGAAAGCAGTAGCACCGCCGGCCCAAAAGGCGGATGATCATTCCACAAATACCCTTTATGGCCATAGCTTGAAGAAGTATCCCGCCGACTGCCCGCCTATGAACGTAATGTGGTTCCATGCTATTGATGTCCGTATTTTCTCTCGTGCTCCCTGGTAGCTAGCTGCCACTAATCCCCGTCGCCAGGTCCCGAAACGTAAGCCGCAGTTTCTAAGATCCAAAAAGAAGGAACCGGATAATGCCAAACCGGCAGTCCCCAAAAAGTTTGCGGCGTTTTCGAAGGTCGACTCTCGGTCCCTTGAGAATGCATACCAGAGCTTGTTAGAAGAGATGGAGAATGGTCGGGGGAAAGGTGTAGCGAATCCGCATCCGCGCTCTCGATCCAGCTCTCACCGCTCTCGAGGCATGTCAACGGAGGATGCGCCAAGCACCGGGTTCGATAGCGATGCCGATAATACCCTACCAGGCTTGCGAGTCCCTGTCAATGAGGATTTTCTGTTCGACGTCAACATTGAACAACGCGAGTTAGCCCCTGCATATTGGCTTGGACCCATATACGAGGTTCGTCGTGGCACGTGGTTTTGTATGCATTCCTACGTCTTTTATTTCCCATTTTGGCAATATCGTTTCTTGCATTCCCCTATATTCTTCTCAAAGCCTAAGAAGTCATATCTTCCCCATGCAAGGCAACTTCTAACATTTAGATTATTTAGATCAAGAAGGCTCGTCGTTGAGACCATGCGAGGAGAATTTAGCAGCCCAATTAGAGGAAGGTTATCTCAAGACCAAACCCTGGACTTACCCTGCTAGTAGGATTCGCAGTGACTCTGGTACACGAAATATTACTCCAAAGGCGTCAACAGATAGCTTGAAGGCAACCGCGAAGTCACAGGCCGAAAGCTCCTTGAAACCTTCACCTCTACAACCCACAGTACCCCACCAACCGCAGACGTATCGTCTATTTGGCACATATATGAACAGTGTAGCTACTTATCAAGATTCAAGCACCGCTTGGTTGTCCTCCGATGGAGTGTTCAACTGGGTGACATCGACGGTCTATCAGAGGTTTGCGGGCGGAGGCTACATGAATGGGGTGAAACTTGTAAGGGGCTATTCGGAATCTGGAAAAGCAAAAGATGGCAAACGACCTCCAACGCCTACGACAGCAACGCTACCACCTCAGACAATTAACGACGACAATCAAGGAAAGCAGGATAGGGCTCTTAAGCGCCGCTCCGCCCCGCCTGCCACCCGTTCAAATGATACAGAGAGTGAAAAGGACCAGAGTGAGGCTGCAGCAGAAATAGAGCGAAGAGAGAATCAACTCAAACGACAATTCTCCTCTTACATCGAGGGCGTTGATGATCCTGAGAAGCAAGAAGAACAACTTAGGCTGCGTGAAGAGCAGGAAATCCAGGACGATTACACAGGTCAAGACGGAGAGACTCAAGGGCGCGAAATCGAGCATTTAGTTTTGGTGACCCACGGCATTGGCCAATTGTTGAGTTTAAGGTAAGAAACAACGCTCTTCTTTTACGGCAGGTGACGGTCGCCAGCTAACCCGATGCGCCCTCGCCTACTAGGATGGAGAGCGTCAACTTTGTTCACGATGTCAACATGTTACGAAAAACTCTCAAGGGTGTCTATGCACACTCGGAAGATCTAAAGGCCCTTAATTCCGACAACGGAGATGGGCCTGGGAACTCCAAGATTCAAGTTTTACCTGTCTGTTGGAGACATCTGCTTGATTTTCCAAAGAGGCGAGAAAAAAGGGGCGAAACGGATTTAGGTGACATGACTGAGGAAGAAGAGGAGTGTTAGTAGCGCGACAAATCCCCGGCTTGGGATAGACTGCTAATATTTCACAGATCCTTCCCTTGAAGACATTACTATAGAGGGTATGGCGTTCGCGCGATCCTTGATCTCCGACCTCGCGCTAGACGTTCTCTTGTACCAGAGCTCGTATAGAGAACAGATAACCGAGATTGTCCTCAAGGAATCGAATAGGATTTACAAGCTTTTCCGTGAAAGGAATCCGGAATTCAAGGGCAAAGTTCACAGTAAGTACTTCTCGACACTATCGTTCTTTTCTACATCAGTTCTTAGAGTACAAGCCCTTCAGAAAAAAGTTACTCAAGTTTCGCCATATACAATTGAAATGGAAATTAATTAATTCTATGTGTGGCAGTCATCGGTCATTCCCTAGGCTCGGCGATTATGTTCGATATATTATGCCGACAAAAGCAGCCCACCATAAGTGTTGAGCCGATTCGTAACCCCCTTAGGTTTTGGCCCTCCCAAGAACGCTCGGAGCCTTCCAAGGATCACAAGGACCTTTCATTTGAATTTGACGTTGAGGATCTTTACTGCCTTGGTTCACCAGTTGGGTTATTTCAGATGCTTAAGGGGCGAACAATCGCTGCCCGACATCAACCCAACGCTGCGCCGTCGGAGAGCCCTCTCAGCACAGAATATAGCGAGGACTCGTTCCTATCAGCTTCTAGCACCCCAGGACATCAGGTATCAACAATTACTGGCTTGCCCCTGTCGGTATCATCGCCAAAAGTTACACAGCTCTTCAACATTTTCCACCCATCTGATCCCATTGCATATCGTTTAGAACCCCTGGTTTCATCAGCAATGTCTTCTTTAAAGCCACAGGCCCTCCCGTACACAAAGAAAGGAATATTTGGGGCAGTCGCTCCTCAAGGTCTGTCTGGGATCGGTGTAAAAGTAGGTCAGAGCGTCAGCGGCTTATGGTCGAGCTTCAGTGCTGGAATCGCTAGCAGTATCCTCAATCGTAGTCTTGGGCTGAGCAGCGAGGACGTAGCGAACTTCAACGCATCCAATCCTCCAACAAATGCTGCTTCTTTACCTACCTCCGGACAGGCTGTTACTAATTCCCCGAACATTGGCAATGTGGTCTCTAACCCTGCAGCACAGTCCGAGAAGACAGAGGCTCGCCAAAAAGCACTCGCGCGCCAAAATACCTCTGGCTCTATAGACCCTAGCACACCAGGAAATAACAACGCTAAAGACTCGACACTTATCGATGATGATTTAGAGACGCTTTACGCCCGCTTCCAGAAGAAGCGCGTAGAGGAGCATAAGGACAACGCAGGCCGAGCTGAGGAGAGTAAAGAGCTGAGCGCAGCATGGGCCGCAGAGGAACTCAAAGCACAGAAACTCAGAAGAGAGGAGCTAAAAGTGCGGGCATTAAATTGGAACGGGCGCATCGATTACACTATTCAAGAGTAAGTGAACCTTCTTTCTTAGGCTATCCAATTCTCCTTCCCCGTACTTCTCGGACGTTTCTCTTTCTTAAATAATCAGCCTATGACTCTAACATGAAGCTATTCAACAGGGGTGCACTCGACTTCAACCCTATTAACACTATAGCTTCGCATATGTGTTACTGGCAGGACGAAGACGTCAGCCACTTTCTGTGTTCGCAACTCCTCTGCAACCGCGCTGCACGCTCGAAGATGTACCAGTCTCGACAAAACACGCCAGGCCGGTATAGTTGAGCAAGGTGTCAGCTCTTCATAACTCTAGCAAGAAAATTTTACCGTCAGTTCCTATCTTCCTAATCGGTTTTCACCCCTTTCCCAGGCGTTTACATACGGCATTGCATATGTGTGATTTGGTGGGTTCCTTTCCTCGTTTTTGGTTGGTTGGCATATACACCGAGGGTGTTAGGATCATAAGATAGAATCCTACATGAGCTGATTGTCCGACTGGATGGATATGATATGACACGATACAATATCCCGCGTAAAGTAAAGACAGGGGCATATATTAGCGTCGCTACCGCAGATTGCATATTAGACGGAGGCCCTGCTCTTATTTCTATTTGGCATAAAACATACAGAGTATTCGTAGGGCAACATAGAGCATAGAAAATACAGGAACGAGACCAAGGATGTCTCGCAGGATGGTTATATTTCCTATAAAAAGATTACATATACTTGCGCTAGGGTGCACGTCATGGTTTTACCGAAAAGGGCCTAGGTGAGTGCCTAAGAGCATATACCTAGTTCTGAGGTTCAGTCACGATTAACCGTAGATAGAATGCTGCATGCCTAATTATAGGCTCAAAGCAGGAAATGCTTCAAGAAGCCAGACGTTCGTTCTTATTATCCACATCACGATACTCAAGTAGCGACAGAATACTTGCATTGTCTTTCGTACGGTTGCTATTGCATTGATGAAGTACCTATAGTCTTATCAAGTGCTACAAACCAAGCTACTAGTCGAATATTACGACGTTCGCGACCGAGTAAATCCAGTGCCAGTTCTGTTTGTAATGGGTAAAACAACCCTTCCTTGTATGGCTGTGAAATCAACGACCTTAACTCCGAAATCGAAACACTTTTATTCTCGGCCGGAAAGAGACTCTTCGCCGGGATGCCAGTGAGCCTTTGCGTGACTCTTCATGCTCTGCGGTGGATTCCAATGACAGATCGAATCGAAAGGAAAACGGGTATTGAGGGTTGGCGCAAACCGAAAAATAGCGTCCCCGGATTTCGGTGATCTTTAACAAGATACCTTCCTAGCTATTAACATGTCCGATTTCTCTCTGTAACCAGGCGGGTAGGATATGCGATAGTAGAATTTATGGAGCGCTAGGAGCCTAGTGAAAAGGGGCGCGAGTTGTACCACGACAATCTTGTCCAACATTGGGAGAGCGCCCCTAGTTGGTGACATTGGGGCATGCGGATTGAATATGTCCGGGCTGCTGGCACTTGTAGCAGATCTTCTCACCACCTGAGGATTCCTTGGGGCAGTCTCGAGAGAAATGACCATTCTCGCCACAGTTGTAGCACTTGCTGCCGTTCACACACTCACCTATAATTCATGTTAGAGTTCCACTGAAATCCGTTTGTTTCTAGGGGTTTACTTACGGGACATGTGTCCATAACCGCCACAAGAGTAGCAAGTCTTGCCTTGGCCACCGCCGTAGCCACCACCACCACCGTAGCCGCCGCCATACGAGTTACCTCCATAGGCCTCAGGGCAGTTGCGAGCGATATGACCGACCTTACCGCACTATAATTCCCAGTCAGCTCAGAATCATGTTATGGCGAGAATCGCAATCTACCTTATAGCACTCTTGAGAACCGCCCTGACCACCGCCAATGGGACCACCACCCTGGGGGCACTCACGGCTGATGTGACCGCCCTGGCCGCATCGGTAGCAAGTTTTGTTGTCCTTGGGGCCCTCGGGGCAGTCGCGGCCTAAATGGAAAGATAGGTTAGAGAAGTATTCAAGACTGAATGGTCTAGATAAAAGACCTACTAAGGTGGCCCTCGTTTCCACAGTTGTAACTGTGTATCCGTCAGTAAAAGATTCGCAAAAGGACGGCATAAAACGCACCACTTCGCGGCGCCACGGTTGGGGCAGTCGCGAGCCTAAGAGAATCGATTGATCAGCACCACTTCCTAAATACCCTTGACTGATCTTTTCTTGTCTCAAGTTCAAGAGTTTCATCTCCCGTATGCCTCTCTTCTTCATACCTGATGAGTTGTCTGGCCGCCTAAACAACAAATAACTTATGTCAGATCACACACCCCCACAAGAAGAAAGAAAAGATAGCATAGGAATTAGCTTATGAAGGATTAGGGCAAGCGGTTGATCCTGTAACGAGACGTAGTACTTAAGGATCTCACCAGCTTGGTTTATAAGACGGTGGGCTAGAGTGGAAGAGCGGCAAAGCGCCTGCCTTCTGGGTGCAGAGGATAACATTGCAAAACAGCAGTAGATGAGACGAATTCGACCGGGTATGACATGAAGATTAGATGAGCAACCATTGACCATTACTAGACGGCCATATACAAGAGGGCAGTTTGTAAAGCCAAAGCGATAGTGTAGATAGCGCAGGTACTAGATAGATATATACGTTGTCGTAGAAACAGATAGACGATGTATCCCAGGACATCGAATACTAGAGAGGGTATAACGCGTTAACAACTTACATGTGAAGCAGGCTCGTGTAGAAGTAGAGTAATCCATGGCGACGATAGGTATCGAGACGTCTGTGGTAGTAGTTTCAGGAACTGACAATGAGGTTCACTAGATGAACCTTGAGGAGGAAGACGGTAAGTCTAGTAGACCAATAGTCACTAATGTTAGTCTAGTCAGAGCGAAAGTAGCCAAGTGACACTGGCCAGAAATTCAAAGACCGTTGAGGCAAACGAAGGTCGTGCTGATGGACCCGGGAGAGAGGGAAAATAAAAACTCTACCGGTACCACCGTACCACACGCTTGCCCAAGCTGACCAATGAGAAGAGCGCACACTCCTTTTTGGTATCAGATGAGACGGGCGAGACAGGCGAGACAGGCAGAACAGGTAGGGCAGGCAGGAATCAAGCGTAGCGCGTACAGGCGAAACGAAAAAATCGGGGCGTGTATGCAGGGTAAAGCAAGGCAACGTACATGAGAGATGTTTGGTGCGTGCTATGATAGGTGTGCCGTTTCTGGGCGAAGGTGCACGGAGATGTTAGAGTTGTAGTGGTGGTAGGTAGTAAGTAGGTAACGTATTATGGTGGTGGTGGTATGGTGGTGTGGTGGGATATTGGTGTTGGTGGTGGTGGTGGGATGTGGGCTGAGATGGGGAAGCAATGCAAGGTACAGGAAATACCCACGGTGCAAGATAGGAATATTTGCCAATGAATAACCCAAGTAGGTAGGGTCGGTGGGTAGCAGGCAGGTAGGTAAGTAGATAGTTGTGTGGAGGGCAGATGTGTAGTGGGGGGCGGAAGTAGCTGTCTGGTGCGCGTAGTTTTATACAAATATGGAATTTTTTTTGGTGCCGGGCCACGGTTACCTAAGTAGGTTATGGGCCAAATAGGCAGGAATGCGTGCTGTACGAGGGTGGTACTGATCCTGTTCAGATCGAGTCTTTTTTTTTTTTAACCAAAGACTATGCTGAGACAAATATGGTGGGGTTTATTGAGGGGTCTATGGAGGAGGGCGATTCATAAAGGTATGGAATGGCGAGAGAGAGTTTTAAAGTAAGTCTGTATTACATACCTGCGCGCACAGATGTGGGAAACAGCGGGAGAGGAATTTGGTATGTAAGAGGTTGACGAGCCGTAGAGTTGGCGGTCAAAAGAAATCGCAATTGGTAAAGTTGACGGTTTGTGAAGATTGACTTTGCAAAGTTGAAGTCAGTAATTGCTATGCGCTTGTTTTAGACAAGTGGTGGGAGAATGAAAAGAAAAAAAAAATAGCCAAAGCCGCCTGGCCCTTGCAGTTGAAGTACTTTTATGAGTAAATACCTCTCCAGGCCCTATAAAGGCTCGAACAGTGAAGTACTTATCTGGGGAAGGTACAAGAGAGGTCTTATCAACGATAAGAGATATCGCTATTGCCACTTCCAAATCTTCCAACCGATCAGCAGATATATACGCTATTTATTCTCTCTCCACATACAAAGAAACGCATGCCTACCTCTACCTTTAATACAGGTATATAATGTACTTAGACTACCTAAGGCATCTGGGCAACATATATCGTTTCTAGATCCCTTACGAGCTTCCCGATACGACTGGAGAGACTACCATAGACTACACACCGATAGGTTGAGATTAGTAGCTTTTAACCGAGGCGTTTCTATTAACCTCTACTATGAATAATCGGGAGAACTACTCGAGTATGACAGATGCAAATTGCCTCGTGACGAGGATAAACCGTTAGACAACGCATCGCAAGGTATTACAAGCATTCGAGTTACCTCTGTCTATATATATTTATACACTCAGCATAAGCCTTAAACCTTAATACTTAAACCCTTAGCATAAATACACTTCTATACCCATTTTAAATAATTTCTAGTAAAGAGTTTCGAATTGAGGAATAAACTCAAAACATTTACATACCCCCAAAATCCAAAAACACTCTAAATAATGCATGTACTACAATGAACAATACCTAGTAAGAAGGTCAATAGCATAGACCTCTGCCCTACACGGAACGAGGTAGATACCTACCTGATACCGTACCTACTTGGTAAGGTGTGCTGTAAGTGGCTGCCTTAGTATACCTGTAGATAGGTACCTTAGGTTGGTGGGCGCCAAGAAGGAATGCACTAGCGGCAAATTTGGAAGGTCTAGGCATTAACGGTCCGAGCGGGAAGTTCCGACGTCACCAGAATAGAGGTACCTACCTACGTCGCGTCTGGCAATGGAAACGCGTATCATGAATGAAATCCAGCACCCACTACAGATCCCCTCGAAAATGGATTAATCCGTCAATTGAATTCATATGCAGTCACATGATATCGAATATACAGTAGCTAGGTAGCTAGGACCAAATCAAGCGTACGGCTTCGCGCATCAGTCAAACGGAAGCCGACGGGGTGCGTGCGGGGTGCGGATGCACGAAATGAGTGCACCCGAGAAGTCGACATCACCGTGCAGTGGTGACATGGAGAATTGGTTTGGTGAGGTTGGACGGACAGTCTTGCTAGAAGCTCTTGGGGATGCTTGTGACAGGATAAGCAACAGTTTCAAGACAGGTATCTATATTTTCCAGTCAGCCAACCAACCATGTTGCCCGCATTGTTAACGAACTCAATTGTCAGACTTTCAAACATATTCCCAAGACAAACTGAACCTTGCTGCCGAGCTCGAGACCCTAAGACATAAAGCCTCTCAAGTGAGCCGTCTAGAAGAGGAGAATATAGCACTGAGGGGCGAAATCAAAGCCCTCAGAGAGGCAGCTCGCGAACAAACCGACCCCCCAAATACAGCTAGCCATACAATGGGCAACTCAGCTCTTCGAACCCCCTTAGCGCCGAGGTCTGCCAATAAATCCAGCTCAAGGGGGTCCAACCAGCTCAATATTGAGGGACTATCCCTTCCAGAGCTCAAAGAAGAGTTCTTCCGCATCGACAAGAAACACGCGAAGCTGCATAATAAATACCTCGACCTTCAAGGCGCCCTCCTTAAATCTAATCAACTTCTTCGAGAGCGAACTACTACGAATCATCGATGGGTTGATCATGCAAAGCAATTAAGTGAACAATCTCTAAGACGTGCGCAAAGGATTAAGAAGCTAGAGGCGAGGCTGGCCGAAGTGTCACAAGGGTCCTTAAATTCGAGCTTTTCCTCAGACGCTGGGGAGTTGGAGGTGGAAGTAGCGGCAGAACCGATGCTACTAACTCCTTTACCACCCTCCCCACGCCAGCAGTCCAATATATCAGTACCGTCTCTAGCCCCAGTCCCACGGTTTGGAGCAAGAATTCCTGGCCACATAGATGATGGTCAGAGGTCAAAGTCACCTTTAAGAGCTCGCAGCCTATCTGGATCTCGCCGCTCAACTTCAACTTCGAGTACAAGTGATTTGCGAGGAAAAAATGACACAAACCCCCGTCTGCCTCCCTTGCCGCAAAATCAGAAACATCTAGAACGAGACCCACACATTAAGTCTGAGCCGTCATCGGATACCCCAGTTGTAGTTTCGGAACGCTGTATACGAAAAAGGAAATACCCCGGCGGTAATGAAGACGATACAGCCACCTTTGTTAAATTAAAGATGGAACATAGCCCGGAACCCCAGAATAATGACGACCATCGGCGCCCTACACCTCATGAAAGCATAGATTTCGATACCGAATACCACAGAGTAGAGACCCCAAGAAAGCATACGAGGCACCAGCAAACTCACAATATACAGAATGGAAATTTAGGTGTCGGGGGGCGTGATTCTAGTGTTGAAACTACGAATCTTGATAACCCCAACAGCCAAGACAGCCGAAATCCGGTAAACGAGAAGTTTACAGGAGATACGGCAGCTTCAGATTTCTCAGGGCTCGTAGCCGAGACCGATTCCGCTCTACAGTCTTTAAACAACAATGAGGCCCTTCGGTCGAGACTGAATCTAGCTTCTGGTAGCAGGAACCGGAAAATTTCAGCAAGGCGACGAGGCCTTGCAAGTCTCGCCGAGGATGGGTACCAAGATGAAAATTTACACCCTCCAAGCAACAAGGACCGGCCAGGGTCGGGTGTCTTAGAAGTACTTCTTAACACGCCATCCCCGGCTCAAGAAAATGAGGCTATACGGTCTAGTTCTTCGGCTGAAACTAGATCCTCATCGGATCTCTATTTTCAGTTACCAAAGAGGCGAGAGCTTCCTTTTGGGAAAGATGGACGAAAGAGTGTAGGTGCGACTCCAAAAGGCAGTCCAAATATGACTAGTAATCAGCCAATTAGCCTCTCTACGAACCAAGGCCGTGATAAGGCAAAAGAGAGGAGTAGATCAGTCGAGAAAAAGAAGACGGGGGCACCTACTCTACGACAAACCCCAAAGGCAAGGCTTCGACTCGAGGACTTCAAGATCAATCCCCAAGCAAATGAAGGCTACGATTATGCCTTCACCGATGTTGTCCGCAATAAGGATGACCGGGCTTGCCTTCAGGGCTGCGTCAAGGAAAATTGCTGTGGAAATAAGTTCCGAGCCCTGGCTCAAGCATGCCGCCCAAACACTCGTCCACATGAGTTCCAGTCCCTCCTTGAATCGTATCTTGGGGACGATTGCCATCGGTTGTCTACTATGTCAGAAGCCGAAAAGGAGACACTATGGATCGAAGCCAAGACGAAAGAGTTGGCTAAGAACAGTGGCAGGCACCGTTATCGCTATTCTCGTATGACGACACCTCCTGGTTTCTGGAGGCCAGATTTCCCAAGTACTCAAGAAGGTGAGGAATATAACGAAGAGGCAGCCGAATTAGAGCGCAAAATCATTGAGGAGAGGTATAGGGAGGCCATGCGACCTGGTGGATTATGGATCTTTCGAGATGAGTAGTATCCGTATGTATATGAGCATATTGTCTCGGTATCTACTTGTATAAGGGATTGAATATTAAGCGACCGTGATTACTATCATCCAACACTAGTCGTAGTCGTCCATAACGTCCCGGGATCGCTTCGAGTGTGGCACAGGACCTTAGACTGATGATGAATACGATAGAGACTTAGCGACGTAAATTACAATACTTCCGAAGCAATTTAGTAAGCGTGAAAGTCCGGGAGAAAGAGGTAATTCTTGGCTCTTGTTAGCAGCATCGCTTCGTGATTGCCTCAGTAAAATAAAAATCAGACTGCAATGATTACCGCTGAGTTTAATTATTAGTATTAAGCTTATTTATAGCAATTGTTTCGACCCTAAGTGATGGGAGGACCCTGCAGCACGGCTTGCTTAAGGTAAACACAATTTCCTACATTTCTATATACTAAGCTGCATATTTGTCACTCGTGTTAGCGAAGCGTTGTATGTGCTTGAAATTCAATTATCCATTCAATCTACTACGTATAAAAACTAACGTTTTTATTAGGAAAATTCAACAGCAACTTTCAATAAATCAAAGTGTGGTGCCTGCGTTTGGCAGTCATCCGACATGTGACATGGGCGCAATTTTCTTGATATTATTGACTTTTCAGATTATACGATCGGTTACTCACACGAGGCAATGCCATGCACTAATGTGTGATTCGATCCCAAAATCGAATTATTCGACTCGCCGACGGCCGACAGGCAAATTGTCCTCCCAGTGGACAGGCAGTTGTTAACTGAAGTAAGGTGCGTTCCAAGCTTTCGGTCCGATACCCGCATGCAGGAATGAGCTGTGCTGGTAACAGAGCTTTTACCAATTATGTGAGCAAGACATCGAGATATCAAAAATGGCATTTCTAGAGATCTTGTTCATCTCAGTAGTTGATGAGTGAATTCTAAGCGACTCGATCACTAGACCTAATGGTACTGTGTAAATGCTCTCGCCATTTGTTTGTGGGTGAAGGTATTTAGTAGCCACAAATTAACCACCACGGTCCCTCATAGGTAGATAGAGCCTGAGCAAGACTGGGTCGCTTTTGTATAAGTCAACCCGAATAAATTTGCATAACTTTCAATTACATAACCTCCAAAACGGATTCTGGAGTTAAACGTACCTCGTAGCTGGGTTTTACGTGGGTGGATTAAATTGAGCGAAACCCCACCTATGCATAAAGCTGATCATAAAATAACGGAGGATTACGGTGGTCTGCCGTATCTGCGTATCCAAACGGAGCATTTCTTACTTCTTGGCGACTGGAGTAGTGAGCGACCTGAAGCAACTTCATGACACTTATCATTTTCACAGCCAACTATTCACTCAATACATATATCGATGTATCACTAATAGATTCCTTCCAAGTTTCTACCTCCAAGAGGTACAGCCCGTCAGATCAATTGGAAAATCACGTGTCTCCCGCCCGTCCCCTGCAGACTTGCAACGCCCTCTAACGTGTCTGGCAATATGATCAGGTTCAGCAGCAAGACGTTTACGCTCTAAGCGCAGGACTTCATCATCAATAGTCGCTGACTTCAAACATCCCGCAGTTGACAGCCAGCGGCCTCGGGTTGTCAAATCATTAACCCACGCATCTCATTTCCACTCAACCCAGTAGTCAACCACCCCATCCCAGTGTGTCACGATCTCTACGGTACGGGTATCAACGTATAGGTAGGTCCTGAATACTTGTTGACGCACGAAGAGCCCCAACTGCTACTTCCAGGAGGTGGGCATCTATATACAAAAGGTCTCTTTGTCTTGTACCCCAAGGGGGGAAGAGATGTGAGTACGTGTAGTCCTGTCCCAATAGGGGCTCTGACACAGTGCTTTCTAGGCGGCCCTTTCTGGTTGATATACAACACAATGCCATCATTCTTGTGAGCAAGTTTCGCGAATTTTCTAGTGAGTTTCTGGATGCCATGTACTATAAGACTCGTCCCAAGGATCAAAAGCAAGTCGACATCAAGGGACAAATTATGTTGAATTATCTCTGCGATCGTCTGGGCCCGCAGGTCTAGCTCGTTGTATAGGAGGATGCCTGGTCGGAGAAGTCCTGGCTGTAGTGTACGGCCCCTTCTGCTTGTGGTAGAACAAGCTGAACAGAGAGGAAGTTAGGAGTTGCCCATGTGCCGCTGAGCTCCGCAACTGGGACCAACTGCATTGCTGTCTACATTTTATGCACCGAAGCAAACGAATCGATCCATGCAATTGCACACATTCAACGCCTCGAGGCAGAGATGGTTGAAGTGGCGCTGTTGTGTCGGAGGTAGGGTCGGAAATGAAAACACCTGGCCCTTTGCTTACGTTTATGCAAAGACCTGCTTGCTCTTCGAGGCAATCGATATTCTGCGTATATGTTCTGACGAGTTGGCCACTTTTCAATAGATCCATAAGGAGTCGATGCGGTAGGCTTTTCTGACTAGTCTCTGCATGCTCAAATAGTTCAAGGCAGAGTTTGATCAGTGCAGGCCCGTCTGATGGATGGGAAAGAGCCGTTTGCTAAAAGAGATCTCGAGTCTTGACACCGGGTCGATTTAAGTTCAATGATTCGAAATCCTAGTCCTATGAGCATCACCGAAACTTCAGGGGTCTTTATTCCTACTGGGATGCCGGCACTGGTACATCTGATACCAGCACCTGTTATAGCGATAACTCGATTCGACCTTGCTATCACCTTAACCAACTCCTCCAAAGTGTCATGAGACTCGGCAGTAGTGTGGCAGACAGTCTGAAGCATGGCTGCGAATAGGTGGTGAAATTGGAAGCTTCAGGGGTGGATCATCTAGAAGCGGTACTTGGGTAGGAAATCCAGGATATTATCAGATAGGGGGCTTTCGAGTATTTATTCTCGAAGAAGATTTTGATGGCGATGATGATAGAAAGGGGAGGCCTCTCTTCTGTTGGTTGCAACCATCTAGCTTTTAGCATTTGACATGGCCACAAGGAAGCTAAGCTAGAAGGGTACATATAACCGACGACTTCCTGGGAAGTCGTTTTACCTATACTAGGCAAGCGATGGGCCTTTAGTATTTGACTTGGCCTCCAGGAAGCTGGCCCGAGAGGGTATTATGCACCCGATCGAGGCGTATGAAGGATGACTTCTTAAGAAGTCGTTTATCTTAAACGCCTAATAAGCGAGCTTCAGGCTTCCAGCACCCGACTAAGTTGGCCAAAGAGGCTGTTTTATATCAAATCGGGGCGCATGACGGATGGCTTTCTAAGAAGTCGTTTATCCTGGACATCTGATAGGCGAGCTTTGGGCTTCTAACACCTGACCTGGCTTTGAGGAGGTGGCTAAGGAGGCTGTTTGGCATCATATCGAAGCGTATGGCGGATGACTTCTTAGGAAGTCGTTTATCATAAGCCTTTATAGGCTGACAGCAAATATTTGGCTCAGACGATGGCCAAGGAGGTAACCAATGTAGGCACACTCGGCCGGCCACAGAACTGGCTGTGAGGGAAATCGGAAGGAAGCTGATAGCTAAATAGTACATGATTTGTAAGTCAGCAGAATGGTACACTATATATGGCAATAAGCAAGCGCCTATTCCGCAATCAACCGGTCGGTTAGCTCAGTTGGTTAGAGCGTCGTACTAATAATGCGAAGGTCATGAGTTCGACCCTCATACTGACCACATTTATGTTTTTTTTTGCAATCTGTTTAAAACAGATGCAAAATTTCTTTTCGTTTTGAGATCAGAACAATCACAAACACTGATGATGGCTACGGTTATCTGACTGGCTCTGCTGTTTCCACCTTCATTTTATTGGCCCTCGCCGTTTTAACCACCTTTCTTTCGGCTTCCCTGTTAACTACCACTCGAACTTATACGGTTACTGTCAATTCCCCATGCACCACACCTGGAGCTAAATAAGTTCCAGGAAAACAGTCAGTCACCTAGCAGGTGTCCCAAGTTATGCTTGTTACAGTCACACGACAGCTTTGCTCTTCAACAAGCAGAAACGGCCTGCAGTTAACTGGCTCAACTTTCTCGAGTTCGTCAGCTGCATGGTCTATAATCAGATCTTTCGGGAACTCGCTGCCTTACCTAGCATCTAGGGCTCCGTCTGACTCTAGCTAAAGCAGCATGGTATCTTGCGAGACTAGCACATCGCTACGCCCATCCAGCGGCCCAGACTAGATTCATAAGTCTAGCAGCCCGCTTCGCCCAACGCCTACAACAATTACTAGTTCAAGAGCAAGATCGGCCCCTACTCGAACTAATACACCGATACAGCTAGCACCCACATAATCAAAGGGCTTGGGGCAAAGTGTCTTGTTTCAACAGGCCTAGTCCGCCTTATCGATCACCGTATTTACTATTTTGTTTTCCTGTCTCTAAGTCTCGAAAGCACACCCTTGGTTTTCTTGTGTTAGATCTATAGGCTTTCAATTTAAAGGACACTTAGTTTGTCGGTATTTCAGAATGGTTATATTACGTAGAATCAAGTCTGTCTTGTCTAGGTTGTTGTTGTGGCTTCTCTATATTTATCTCCATTTTCCTTTTGTTATACTATAGGCTTAACTGGAACTATGGACCCCTTTTCCCACGCCTCTCTAATGAGACCCAATGCGTTTTTTCCTCATTTGTAGTGCACTCTTTAACTTAACGCCTCTAGTGTTGAAAACTTCTCTATTAAGCGTTTGCTTAATAGCTGATGTAACAACAAGGGGACCACAGCTACAACTATCAAGTTGTTGTGGATATTCTTGCCATAGAAAAAGAGAAAAAACAAATGTGGTCAGTATGAGGGTCGAACTCATGACCTTCGCATTATTAGTACGACGCTCTAACCAACTGAGCTAACCGACCAATTGATTGTTAAGGGGGTGAGGCTAATTTGCTATTATCAAGCTTTATCATTGCCGCGATCGGCCCTATTGTTTGGACCAGTCAGCAGACCAATCATGGGCATATATGGTCACCAGTCACGCTGTTGGGATGGATGCTCGGAAACCGTTTTATTCAGCAAAGCCTGCGTTGGTTTATGCTTGCCATTTCACATTCTTCGAGGTTCTCCTAGTCCCATGGCAAAATGGATGCGGATGGTCCATATTTTGCACATTAAGCCTTCTTTCTGCCGATTGATGATTCTAAAGCAACAAGTCCGTCTGAAAACCATCATGCTAATAAAGACGCGCCACTTGTCCGATAAAGTCTAGAAGATCTCGAGTTTGAATTCTGCAGCAATGTTTGTGGTGCATCAAACTCCATCAAATGGCCATCTTCGAGTAAAGCGACCTTATCGTAACGGATAATATGCGTCAGGCGATGCATCACTGCAATGACAGTGCTGTCTTTAAATTCCGAATCGATGACATCTTGCATGATAGCCTCCGTCTCGGTGTCAACACTGTTTGGTTTCATGTCAGTAGCTGCAATTAAATGCTTGAAATGATAAACCTTACCTGCTCGTTGCTTCGTTGAGTATTAAGATCTTGTTATTCCTTATCATCGCTCTCGTAAGACAGAGCAGCTGTAGGTGTGAGCGGCTCTGGGGAGACTTCTTCGGCTCAAGACATTGAGACGAACGATTATCATCCTGTAGTTCGCACTTGACCTAAACCTAAGTGTAAACGGCACGCATGCGGCACTATTTATCAACGGAAACAGAAGGCGAGAGATAAGATCAACGCCTCAAGGTCTCCAGCAAAGAGGAGTTCGGCTTTGACAACTTTCATCCCAGATCCTCCGAGTGTTGACCCTACCAATACTGGCCAGCTCATGTTGCTGGCGAACAGTGCTCAAATGATGGCAATGGATAGATGTCGGGGAATTCCGGCGTGATACCATCATTGAAGCTATAGCACAGGTTCAACGTGGCAATCCAGATCAAGAATGGTTTTTGTACAACAAAGATGGTCGTGGCATTGCTTTAGAGGATTGCCCTACCCACGAAGATGACTTTATCTGTCTGGATACAGATTCAAGCGGCTTCCCAGCAGTGTACATCTTGTAATTGCAATATAAGAATTAACCCAGTTTGTTGGCGAGTTAAATTATGGCGCGGAGACTGTGCTAATGTATTCAACAATGACTTTTCTGCCAGCATCGATTGTGTGCGCAATATGTGGCTTGTGATGAATGATATATGTGTTTCCTCGATATACCTGATGTAAAAGGCACGAACTCTCTGCCCGGACAGGTCCAATTAATAAAGGAGTATTGCACTTGATGAGGTATGAACTGAGGCCAACCCTAGGTACATGACCAAGAAAGCCAATTCACGGTGATGCGGAGAGAGAAACGGAGGCAAGGGCCGATTGCTGACCGTTCTATTTGCATAAGATGTATGCACAAAATCCGGTGCTGCGTGCTGCGCTAAGCCCTATACGATGGGTACTTTGAAAAGCGGTAAAGAAATCCACAACCCTGGTCTAGCGCAGGTACATTGTAGCTACCTCATACACGGTAGCTCAGTTAACCTTATTCTCTACACTCCAGGATAGGAATTTGGGATCTTGGATTATGCAGGGGTATTCTTAATTAATTAGAAGTAATCCTAATCCACCATGCATCTATCCATCGATATCGAGAAGACTAACTCCCTACCTACCTAGGCGCCGGCGCTACCTGGGTACCTTATCAATGTAGGTACTTAATCACAGGAGCTCTTTGTGTTGGTGAACCTGTGGCGCAGTTGGACCTGCCCCTGTCGTTAGATATTTATAGGTTAGGTAGGTACATATAGACGGGATAGTAGCGCGGGAGGTACTTGCCGATAAAATGGCACTTGTGGCTTGTCTTTTTCAACGGTTGGAGTAAGAGCAACCCAGGTCCGAAAACTTTGGAGATTGACCTCATCCCAGAAAGTCGGCAGGCATTTCTCCAGCAGCCTTCTTGGTAAACAAAGCTAGCCAGGCCACCAACAGCTTTCTACACACGTGCTTTTCGTGCTGTTTTCTTTGGCGTGTTTTTTCATTTGCTGTTTCGATGCAGTAACTGCCGCCAGATATTTATTTGACACCATTTCAGTTGCGGAACGAATATTGGAGCCGACAATCATTCACGGTACTCCTGTACTCCCGTCATTCAACGCGCTCACGCACATTAAGCCACAAGGTCCAAGAAGGAGAAGGAAGAAGAGGAAGGGAGAGAAGAAGTAGAGGAGGTAGAAAGGAATGAGAAGAAGCGATCAAAGCCAGCAGACCTAGCCGACCAGCAACCTCTGCTACACATACATACTATCGAGATCGGTTTCCTGCGCTTGTGACACGGAAGCATTGTCATCACCCTAGGCACTACGATCAGGCGTCCATTGTGGTCGTGACGGCACGGCGAAAGCAGTGGGATCGCCACTGCTTCATCCACCCCAAGCCGGCACGATGAACGGTAATCATCTGCCGGCTGGGCAGCCCATGCCTGGCGGCGTTGGTGGACCAGCCCCAGGAGGCAGACGTCGACCGCAGCCATCCTACTCGGCAGCTCCCGTCTACCAGCACCAACAGCAACATGGCCTAATATACCAGAGCAACTACATGAATCCGTTTGCCGGCACATACTATACACATCACCAGATGGCCCATCACTACCAGACCGGACACCTGCCCAACTCGCCTTATAACATCCATCCCTACACGTATACACAGAGAGTTACCCCAGTCCCGGCCCCGGCCCCAACCCCGGCCGTCCACCAAACCTATCCTCCCATTGTTTCCTCCAGCATGCAAGCTCACCCGCAGCCGTATCCGCGACCTCCTCCGCAGCAACCCTCTCCAGCTCTGTCCACCCCCCCTCCGTATCCTAACGTCGCGCCGCCTCCGCCAGCACCCGTCCCTGAAACTCCGAGCTCGACCCATTCCTCCCAAGCGGCTGCTATCTCATCACCTGTAGCACCTCAACCGCACCCCGCAGAGCCTCCCCATCCCGAGCCTGAGATTGTGTCAGGTCATGTGCAAAACTACCCCGTGAGTCGCCATAGCTATAGACAAGTATCAATGCGTAGGCTAATTTATTTCCTTTTTAGGTACCATGGCTTTCGGTTCCCGACCAACCCTTTCCCAAACGAGCGCCTAAATCTAAGAGGCGGCGTCGAAGGATGAGCGCCACAGCGTCGGTAGAACTACCCGCGAGTCAACAAGCTAATGGCAAACCCGACGAAATTGGCAAACCTCCATCCACAATTAGATCGACAACCCACAAAAATCTCAACGAAAAAGTAGCCGATGCCATTACTCCAGGTACCGAGGCACTAGTAGAAACACCAATTCAGACTGCCTCTAAAAAGGAGCACACACAGACCACCTCTGCGCCAGTATCACCTGAAACCGCACTCTCTTCTACTTCAACTCCATCAAAAGACGGCAAACCTAGCACGCGTCCAGCAGTCCCCGCAGTCCCAGTCCTTCCCGCTATGCCAAAGACAGCCCCCAAGGAAAGCCCTTCAACCCCTACTCAGACAGTGGCAGCAATGCCGCCTGTCTCGGGTCAGTCGAACGATGATTCTCAACCTTCAGCTGAAACGGTCCAAGCGAAACTAGAAACTGCGCCTGCTTTTGTTAAACCCGCGAAAGCCGCCCCCACTCTCTGGAGCCAGGTGGTAAAGAGTCAGACACTTACTAATGGCATGTCGAGTAGTCTCAATACCTCCGCGTCCGCCGCTCCAGCCCCTGTCGCGCCATCCTCCGATGCGGTGAGCGCGAATAACAGCACTGCCGGCCCCGGGGCTTTTACTAGGTCTAATGCAAGCTCTCTAGCGGAGGCTTTACGAGATTACCAGGTATCTAACGGCCAAAATATCGCATTTATTGAGCCTAGGGGTTTAGTCAACACTGGTAATATGTGTTACATGAATTCCGTAAGTCTAATGTGGCACCATACCGTTTAGGTACACTACTTAACAAGATCCTCAAGGTTCTTCAAGCATTGATTTTCTGCACTCCTTTTTATGACTTCTTAGACCAAGTCAGCAAGAAAGTAGCGCATAGCTTCAAAAGCGAGACCCCACTAATTGACGCTATGTGAGTTGCCTAATAGTTTTCGCGATGTATATACTTCAAGTTGCTAATTCTCGCGCTAGGGTTATGTTCTTGCGTGAATACAAAGTCATCGAGTCCGCTGCCTCTGTAGATCAACTTCGGAAGAAGTTGAAGCATGAGGATCTTGAGAAGTACGGCGACTCATTTATCCCCGAATTTGTGTACGACGCCATGAAGCGATTGCCTAGATTTGCAAGCATGCAGGTATGTGAGGTCAATTTATGTCGCCTATCAATCTTTGACTCACCGCATATCGATAGGGTGGTCACCAACAAGACGCTGAGGAATTCCTCGGCTTCCTTCTCCAAGCCCTTAGTGACGAGTGTGCTCATGTTATGCGGAATCTCGGTGAATCCTCTGCAGTCACCAATTCACCTGCTACTTCTATTGGCCCATCCTCACCAACAAACACAAGTGCTGAGGACGAGTGGTTGGAGGTTGGCCGAAAACAGCGAGCTGCTGTTACGCGTTCTTCCGGTCATTCAACAACGCCATCCCCCATCAGCAAAATTTTCAGTGGGCAGCAACGATCTGTGGTAAAAGTTCAGGGGCAAAAGGACTCCGTGACTTGCGAACCATACCAGCCTCTTCAATTAGATATTGGTGACGCTCATGTGAGCAACATTGTGGACGCATTGAAACATTATACCCGGTCCGAAACATTAAACGAGGATTTTGGCTCAACCCGTCCGGATACGAAACCACCGACTAAGCAAGTATTCATTGAGTCCGTTCCACCAGTTCTTATACTTCACTTAAAACGTTTCAAGTTTGACCCAGCAGTCAACCGTACAATAAAATTATGGACGAAAATCGATTACCCCTTAGAGCTTGAGCTACCAAAGGAAATATTCTCGTCGCTACAACGATCGACGCTCCAAAACGAGGGCACTGGACTCCCCAAGTATAGGTTGATGGCTACCATTTACCATCACGGCAAATCTGCGAACGGTGGTCACTACACCGTGGATATCAGACGTCAAGATGATCGAGAATGGATTCGTGTAGATGATACTGTTATCAGACGCATCCGAAGCGAGGACGTTGCGAGGAGCACTTTAGATGGGAATATGACCAAGTCAGTCACGCAGGCTAACCCGAAACACAGTGCCAATGGCCCTACTACTGGAAACAGATTCGAGAGCATCGGTGACGAAGATGGAGGTGATGAGGAGGGCTGGAACAAAGTTACTTCTACCGGCACTGGTACAAAGAAATACAGTTCAGTATTGAACTCTAGTGGCTCAAGTAACACGGCACCAGCACAAAACAAACAAGTCAAAGACAGCATGAAGGACAACAAAGTTGCCTACCTATTATTCTACCAGAAGATCTAATTATTCAGACTATGGATATCTGGATGGAGTACCGAAACCACCCCGTCCTATATTGATCATACCGGAGGCAGTCATGAGTGGCAGACTATTGGTATTATCACACATGGACTTCAATTGTCAAACTTAGATGAGATGTGATGACGGCATGTTTGAGTGTTGAGCCATCGAGCGGTAAGGCGCCTGGGGCATAGTTTGACGTCGAGAAGCGCTTTTAACTTGGTCGGTGGCGAAGGGCACAATTTTACTACTATCTCGGTGTTAGTGGTTGACGTCAAAGAGGTTATGAGGAAGTGCATCGGATATACAAAGGAACAAAATAAGTCTATGCCTATCGGCGCTGGAATAGCATTGAGTGGCTGTTCCTTCTGTACTCTTTGGGCAGTTATTTCCCGTGGAGAAGGCTCTCGTCGGACTTCTAGTCCAGCACTCTCAGCCTTGTTCCACCCGTTATATGTTGTTGTGCAGATATCATGTCATAACCCTATTGTAAAGTACGGAAAAGCGGTCACGGAAAACTAATAGATATCTACGTATCCTCATGTGTAGAAGTCAGCCTTCAACTTAGGGTTCTTAGAGAATTCAGTAATAATAAAAGAAAACTAGATGGATTAGAAAACTTTGGTGTTGTGAATATATGGCACTGAGACTATGGTATGCCCACACCTTCACAAGAGCTGCTGACCGAGTAAGTGGAGGAGACTAGCCTTTGTTGCGCTTCTGGGGTAACCTCGCGGAAGCCGGCTTCGGACCTGATATCTAGGGCAGGGAGCCGCACAAGGGGTATAGGATAAGCTATTAGCTCAGTTTCAACAAATTCGTCTGTGCTAGAATACATACGAGTACGAGCCCGTGGGCTCGAGACACCACTGTCTCCTATTATCTCCCTCGTGGCATCCAACATGAAATTTGCACGACCGGATTAAAATTGAAAGCGAATTGGCGGCACATATGTGTCGCCCCTGACACGCGGCCCGTAGCATAATATGATTATCCCTATGTATAGGGCAAGTTTAGATAATAGGTAGCACGACCACGGGTGCTACGTTGATCGCCCATATATGATCCTACAGCATACCCCTTGCCTTGAACCTTAAATCCTCCCTTTGTCCCCAACTACAAGGAGTAGAGCTAGAGCTAGACTATAGCAACCGAAGTGAGGACCTTTGCCACAGCGATTAAAGCTCGCACTAGCGAATAACATCGAGGGGCACATTGGATGTGATAGTTGAAACGGCAAATTTGATCACTATGTTTGATAGTTGAGGGCTACCTAGCACTATCCCGTCCGATCACAAGTGGCTCTATATCTCGGTCTCGACTAACACAATTTATGTCCTTACCCCAGATCTACTGCCCAGGAGCGCATCTTCTTATACTACCCGCCTCGGTATTGCGATCACTGCATCGTCTGCTAAATAAGCGCTGTATAGTTGCGTTGGCGCGTCGCCTCCCTCAAACTGGAACACCATGGCGTATTTCCTATAGTCAGGATAATCTCTAAACGGAATATCAATTTCTTCCAGCATTGGGGTTCGAATCTTAAAAGCGAAACGATCGTACGTGCTTCTAATCATCGCAGGCGTTATCCTATCTAATGTCATCGGCACACGAATGAGAATCGCCGCGAGATAGATGTTGTATTCCGGGGTGTAGTCCGTCACGATACCCCATTCATTTTTTCGATTTCTAACTGGCCTATAAGGCCCGTTCCTGTTCGGTATATACCTAACTGGTATTACTTTAATAGCTATTTCGAAGTGATCAGGGGGGTGCTGGGTTAGTACTCCGTCCTCCATATACCATTCGTGGAGCAGGACAACATTGATGGTAAATTTTAGAAGCCCTTCGTCCGTCTTGCCCTTCTCCTGGGCTTCCCTAAACTCGCGGAGGTAATCCGAAGCCGGTTTATCGGGAGCTCCAGGCTCAACGTCCTTGAGAGGTTGCTCGTCAGTCTTCCCCTTTTTAGGGGCTTCCTCAGTCTGGAGCAGGGGGTCCGGACCTGATTTTCCCGAAGCTTCATTCTCCGAGTCTGGTTCCCAAATCGACGTTGGTCGGATGACCTCGATACCATCCTCGTTGATTACCCGAGGTGGGGTATATGGCCTATAGGCGTGTCCGCCAGGTGGTGGGTTGTAATAATATGTGTCTCCTCCGTGAGAGGGTCTTTGCGATCCCGATGTGTGATGCCCCGTCGAGGCACGAGAATAGGTCGAGCCTGGGGTCTGATAGTAGGTAGTATCGGGCCCAGGACGAGGTGGCGGCCCTGGGTGCGAAGGCAGTGGCCCTGAGAAACTCGGTGCTCGCCCTGGGTGCCGCGGGAGCATCGCGGGATCTGTATAGCTGCGTCGTGGGGGGCCAAAACTCTGAAATGTGATTCTTTCGACTCCCGGGGGTGAAGAAGGATCGTAACTATGAGCCTAGGTTAGCCCAAATACCAGTTTAAAAACTTCCGAAGAAGAATTCTCGGCGTACTAATATCTACCACGCGAAGTGTAATGATCACGTCTGTAAGCCACAGTTAGTGCGAAAGTAACTTTGTCACTTTCGATCATTGGACGCACTCATCTCTGCTAGACATTGATGAGGAAGCATAATGTCTATAATAAATTATTAGCTCGATTATCACTCTATAAGCTTTGAGGTTGGCTACAGCGTACTCGGCCGTGGTATTTCGTCGTGGAGGGGGAGGATAATGATGGCTATGGAACCTGGTTAGTATAAGTAAGATCCGATTCGCTTTAAGGGTATTCTCGAGCGTACTCGTCTCTATGGTGTGTTGAAGATCTAGAGCTAGAATGATGGGAGCGACTATACAACATGGTCAGGTCAAATATCACCCAGTCAAGTATAAGGATAACTCCAAGCATACTTGTCGCTGGCGGATTGTGAAGAAGAGTGAGGACGGCTGTAAGATATGGTCAGCTTGAAGAATATTCAAACCATTTAATGAATAGATTCCAGCATACTGGCTTCTATGATGGTGCGATGAGCTCCTTCTACGCCCCCCGACGATCTGAAGGATATACGAGGGAGGCATAGTAGCTTCCTCGTGCTGTCGGCAAATATCGCGAAAGAGCTTTCTTGATCTAGTTGACGTAGGTGCCGGGTTAAGTTTGCGCACGCTCGAGAGGTCGAGATCGGGAATGCAAAATATTTCTACGAAAGTGCAGGCCTTATTATAGCCCTCAGTATCCTGGTTTTGCGAATCGTCTTTTGTTATTGTATTGGTTGCCTCCCTGAGTGACACTCGCACACATAAGAGAGACGGCGTACCCTATTAAACCCCATTTCTCTAGAAGCTCATGAACGGTTACTAGTTGTGCCACTCATTTCGAAGGAGGCGGAACAAAGGCATGCCTGCTTACCATCCCTTCCGCGGTTAGAGACCGGGGCATATGTTCCTCTGTGCACCTAGGTATACGTCCCCGTCATATCTAGGGATTTCTGTCATACATCGACTCCATGTCATGCTTCAAGTTTTAAACTAGGGCCTATAAGGTTGTGGTCTAACACTCTCTTAGTTACGATATATTCTGCCGACTATTAGTAGGCGTGGCTTAGTGAGTATAATATTGAAGGTCATTTTTTTGAATTAGAAGACTGGTCTCGATAATATGGGGATGCTTCAATTTTATACAAACTCTTGTGTTTCGATAAGTCAAGGCAAGTTTTCACTAGTTAGCGATGTTTATGATGAATGCGCCAGTATCACTCTCAGCACTTCATCATAAAGTCTCTACCATTCTATATCATAAGTAGAATCAATAGTCCATTGTGTAATGAGTGAATAGTTTGCTGTGAGGATTACTCGGCACGATGACAGACGGCGGTAGCAGAGATAGTACAAACAAACTTCAAACGATATACCCGGTAGAAGTCAATAGGCGGTTGAAGTAAACAACGTTGCTGTTTTGATATTGATTGCCCTCGTAGGAATCTCGATCGCATAGCATTTGTCTAACATCATACTTCGACCCAGAGTCTCTATCACCATCCCTAATGGTTTGGAGCAAGTTTCGAATGGGTTATCAAAGGAACAATGGAAGTAAGGGGATAAATTTTTACGAATACCGTCCTCGGCAAACAGGTCACATAGGCGCGAGTAAACAACAGAAGACATACGATTGAGCCAAATTTACCCGTGGTGGACCGATCAAGTCACAAACATCGACAACATGATGTGCGATGATAGAATCTCATATAATCAATCAGAGTGGGTGCGTGGGGCTTTAGCAACACCAACAGACACTCGGCTCCTCTCCCGGGCGACTCTTTCTTCCCCCCTTGCGGATGATCCGAGCTCAGTCATACCCACCGCTGCTTCACCACGTGGCATGGAGAGATATATCACTGTTAAACTGAGTTGGGTTGGAGGGGTCGATTACAAATTGGGGTCGATCCGGTACGGGCTTAATGCACGGCTAGATATATTCATCGACTTCATGATGTGAGCGCTAGTTATCAAAAGGGCAACCTTTTTTTACCCCTAGTTGTTGATTCGTAATGGCGATGGCTGCATAAGATATCCGTTCATCTTTGTGACTCTAATTCATCGTTACACGTTTAGTCATGAGGTTAGCAGTGACATAACACTCGAATTAAAGGGAGTATGCTGTAAGACAATGGATAGTAGGTAAGGTGGCTCAAGGGATCGTGGTAGCATGGGCGGTGGTGATAGTGGCATGAGTGCTGGTGATAGTTGTACGAGTAATAGGTGGGGTGGTAGTTGAAGTAGTACGATAATCAGCAGAGGCCGTGCTTAGTTTGATTATAGGCCGAGGAAGACAATAAACAGAAGATGACGTTTCTAACCTTGGTCCTGAGTCAATTGATAACAATAGAGAGTAAGCAGTATGATGGATTAGCCGTAAATGATAGATATACGGAGGACAAAGAAGACATCTAATATGACGGCTTGAGAGCCGGGTCTCGTGTCGTCACTACAAAAACGCAAAGCGTGAGCTATATATCTAAATCTCAGCGAGATCAACTAGATTGTAGACCTGGAGATGGCGTCAAAAGTGACAATAATGGAGGAAGCTCATAAACAATATACCGGTAGATCCGATGTTGTCCACGTTACAAATCTGTGGCACCTCAACTGTATACATCCGTTGCAATGTTTGACTGTCACCATAGAAGTGTGCAATTATAATTATCTTAAGGTATAGAGCATGGAAATAATGGGCGTAGAGGGAGCTTCAACTTAGCACACGGAGTGAGAGTGGAGTTCCGTTATTCATTGAAGATTCTGGACGTGCTGACAGCATTATAAGGCAAAAGCCAGGACTCCAACTGCCATTCCTCCGTTGCCTATCTGTATTTTTAGTCGCATGCCACGGTTTAGGCTTAGGTGATCTATGATAGCCTAGTGCGTATCGCAACTCGAGTCTTGCCACGTGAAATTGACCAACATGCTTGTACGCCATTCCAACTATGCTAAACGGCCTCATTTTTCTTGACCTTGATGAGATTTTAATCATCAGGCACGCCGGAAAATAGACCAACTCTCATGCGGTGACTCTATACGCTTGTTAGTGGCCTGACCAATAGAGGATAGAGCTAGAAAAAGGGAAAGACGCACGAAGGGCAGTTTCGGTATGACTACTCCCAGAACGGCTAGAAAGTTGATGGTGAAATAGGCGAGGTCGTAATGGGTATAATGGGTGCTGAGAAGGAAGAGTACGATGGGTACACTGAGGAGGAACTTCTTGGCCGGCGTATATTGCGCACCGTCATCGATCTGCTCCCACATATTCAAATTATCATAGGCGCCACTATTGAAGTCGAAGGGAACGCCTCGGACCCAATGGAACATGATATAAGAGCCGAACATATACGATATGTTGGTGAGGGTCCATGAGGTTTCTTGGGAGACGCCCGGTATGACATCCCAGAGTATTTTGAGAGCGATTATCAAAACGATGTGGATAGTCCACGCCCCTATATTTATACCAAAGCCAATCAGTATCTGCCTGCCAGCGGCACCCACGACACGTGGCTCAGCACATACCTTTGGCGTTGACCCAGTTCGCATTGAGATTAGGGAGGGCAGACTGATCGCTCAGCTGTTCTATGGGTTCTAGTGGTTCCTGGTAGATCTGGAGGATGCTACTAGATCTCCTCCTCCTGCCAGTCTTCTGGTCACCCATGGTGGTATTATTTCGAAAGGCAGTGCCCCGTCGAGGAGGAGGATTGGTACCGACGTCGTACGAGACGGTCCGTGGAATGAGAATTGGTGAAGACAGTTTGGCGGTATTGTCGGGAGCCGTCTCGGAGAGGGAACGGGGATCCGGGGGTGCGTTCATTCACACGGAGGGAAGAGGCAGGGACCGTTCGCACCATTCGCCGACCCGGTAGAAAGGGGGGGACGGGGGACGGGGGATGGTGTCGTATTACGGCGATATAGAGGTACGGCGGTATGTTGGCAGAGCGAGAACTCGGATGAAGACAGGATAATGATCGATGGAGACGTTCGTTGGTAGAACCGTAAGTGGGTTGAAAGAACAGGGGAGCTTCGAGGTGATGGATCAAAGATCAAAGAGACAGGCAGAAGAGAGATAGAGAGGGCGAATGGACAGGACAGGACAGGACAGGATGTCCAGATCACACCAGAACCAAAACTAGATAGACCAGCAAGCAAACCAAAACCCGGCACACAAAGCGCAATGCTAGCGATACTGCTGCTGTTGTTGCTGCGGCTGCAATGACAGAACACGAGTACGAACAAGCATGGATGCCGCCCCAAGTCTAGGTCGTATTTATTTAGATGGGATGAAGATGGCAAGACTAGGTAGGCAAGCCTCTACTCTGGGTTCGAAGCGCTGTGGTGGACAACGCGGACTCGACTCGACTCGACTGGACTCGATTCGATTCGACTTGGCGAGGGAGGGTATAATTGGTGTAATGACGAATACCTAATGTGAATAGCTAGCATTAAACTGATTTGCTTAAAGACAGATAGGTTGGTTGAAGCTGGGGTTCGAAAGGGTCAACAAGACGATGATGAGTGGGGAGCTGTCCTTCTTCTTCTTGCCCAACCGTCAAATGACTGCTAAATGACTGCTCAGCTGGCAAATGCCGTGGCCGAGGACTACGCGCCAGTGAACCGGATGGACATCTGCTTTGTTTCAGCTGCTGCCGAGTGGCCTACTATAATACAGTAACCCGCTGGACTGTACTACCTACCGACAGCAGTAATACCTAGGCAGCCTTCTAGGCCAGGAAAATGTGTGGGGATCCAAGATAGCCTAGGTCTGCCTAGGTACAGATTCCGGTTCTTTGAGTAATGTACTTACCTAATATGAAATGCCAACTTTAAACACGGGGCTAAATGAAGTAAGGAGGCAATCTCTCGTGCATGTTTGAGCTTCATTAAGTTACCTCACTGTATTATCGACTCTAACTTCTATATTATTGATCTTCAATGTTGTTGTTCAGCGTTACTTACATAGACCCATTCAACGCGAGGTCGTACCGATGCATTGAGGTACCTAGGTGCCTGCGCTAACCGCTGACGCACACTGTGCTGTTCCCAGCAAAATTTCACGAGAGTGCTAGCTGCATGTGGGACATACGCATCCTCTATTGATCTCCATTTTATTACGTCAGCGAGCCTAACTGCAAAGAGCATCTAAAAGAGCCGCAATATCAAACTTTGGCATTATCGATTTGCCCATCAAGTCTCGAGCCCAAAACCTGCAAGACGCTACAAAACACCGCCGACCCATACCACATCATTTCCACAACTAACTAGGATAAACGTGGGACTGGCCTCTTATAGCAAGTTTGAGGCATTTGGAAGAATTACTTTCAACTAGCATCCCATGGGATCGTAGGGGGATTTTCATACTTAAATGGAAGATTCACTCGAGGAAGCCAACGGAGCTCACGCTTCAGCGACGCCAGATAATTCTTCCAGAAGTAGTCCGGCTCCACAAAAGCGGGCTCGCGACTACGGTGAAGAGCTCAAAGGCCTGAGCTCTTCAGGGGACGAAGCTGGTCCTCACAGGCAATCAACGCCTCCTCTCAAGAGGCGAAAGATACGTTATAATAGCGCCGCCGACGGGGGCAACAGTAGCGACTCGGAAGGTTTAGATGACGGTGAGGTAGTGGAGTCGCCTGCGCCTTCTCCTGTTGTTCGGCCAGTGAGCACCGAGAACCAGTCTCAAGATGGTATGCGGCCTCAGACCTTAAATGCGCCAAACGGTCCGACAAGCGTGTTATCTGAACATGACGAGTTAATTACGTCTGTGGGCATAAAAGAGGTTTCAAAAAAGGCCCAGGAAAGTAATGAGGAAGCAGACTCTGAGGGATTCCAGGAATACGAGAAACCATCTCCTGTGATCGACCAGAATTCGCAAGCTCCCCTTCCCAGCTGGAATCACGGCATACAATTAGGAAGGCGGACAACATTCGGGACGAAGCCGGTTAACTCGTTCTTTGAGAAACCCCCGACTGCGCTTAAGACTACAGAAGAAGACGAAGAACAACACGATAAGAAGGATGAGGGGCCCTTATCTGCTCCTAAGGCCGCAGACGAAGACCAAGAACAACCCAATAAGAAGGAAAAGAAGCGAGTTCGGTCACGCGATCCCGTATCTTCGTTTGAAGCGAGCAACATTACATGGAATTTCCCACTTAATGCACCCGAAATCGCTGTGCCGGCAAATATATCCGAAAAGAGCGAGCTCTGGGTCACAGTCTTGAGGAAATGGATTGTTCATTTGATACAAGCAAATGATGAAACGGCTGACCGCCTGACTTATAAAGTGATACGTTCGGGCTGGCCGCTATATTTCACTAGGAAGATGGGCTTTGTCCTGGGCACCAAGAAACAGGCTATCGCTACTAGACTCGTCGCTCAAAACTTCATGGCTTCATTGAGTAAGGATAGCATTGATGCGATGATTGCGGATGCTCGACGGAGCCATTCGGTCAGCGAGCCGAATGATAGTATAGACATAGCGGATTCTTCGCCTTCACTTCCCGATCAGGACGAAGAGTTTCGCCTACAGTCAAAGTACTTTTCTGGCACTGACGAACCATCTCAGCATTGTTTATCGTGCTCCGGGATCGGACATACCACGCAAGCTTGTCCCGAACTGAGTTGCAGATTCTGCGAGAGTAAGGGTCACACCTCCTTTGGTTGCCCCACGAGACGCAGGTGTAGTAAGTGTCGTCAGGTTGGTCATAGCGTTGACATGTGTCAAGAGAAGCTTGCTTTAGCACCCGATGAGCTTGGGGGCTGTGCATTTTGTAGCGCAAATCACCAAGATGAGGATTGTTCCGAAATTTGGAGGAGCTTCAAACCTTCAGAGCTAAATGTGAAGAAGGTCAAGAATATCCCAGCATTTTGTTATACATGCGGAGGCGAAAATCACTATGGGCCGGAGTGCTCACTTTCGGAGAAGGGTGGCAAGGCTGCAGACCACGCAACCTGGTCTAAAGAAAATCGGGATCTTTATGTCGACCCCGAAAGCGAAGATGTTGCTCTAGCCTGGGTTGGTGTTAACTCTAGCCAACATATGAGAGAGGAATTCCACATTGCCGGACGGGCGACGCGGAAAACACACACTTATTTTGTCTCAAGCGACGAGTCAGACGAAGATCTCATCCACGCACCCATCAAAAAGCCTCAAGCCCGGGCTGACATCAGGATCGCCAGCAACATTGGCACGATGAACGGCAATTCACGCGGACAGGGTGGTGGTTACAAGAACTGGCAACCGCCCTTGCCCCCTGGCCCCCCACCACCTCTTGCAGAAAGTGTACCTAGAAAGCCGCTACAGTCGGCATCTTCCGGAACATTACCACCGCGGCCTCAGGCTTTTGCCCCTGGTAAACCATCTGGACGCGGTCGAGGTGGGTATCGGGGTCGCGGGCGCGGTCGCGGCAGGGGGAGAGGAACATAGCATATAAACCGGTCCTTTCTTGCGGGGTACGGCATCGAAAGAGCGCAACCGGAACATTCCGCGTTCCAATCGAATATCACATCAGCAACAGGATATTAGTCCTATCTTATCGACAGTCGCATACTTAAACTATCCGATTGTTGAAAGTCAAGGCTCTTGTTATGGCTTTTGGCAAGTTTCAATGTGAAGATGCTCGTCTAGCCTCGCTTGCTATACAGTCCTAGACAGCATAGCCTTTCTCAGTCGTCATTTTTGCCGGATCCAAGAGACGATACTTTGTCCCCGCTAGGGGCAACATTAAATAATATAGACTACCTTTTAGAACGAGGCTCGTGGTGCTCTCATCCTCGACGACAAGATGCCCATACACCTTTTAGAAATTCCCAGAAACGAGGATCATATTACTAAAGACCGGTGTATAATAGAGTTTTTACGCCACGCTATATAATATACCTATAAGATACCGAACAACGGCGGACCTAGTAACCATGAACTGTAACAATGCTTGCCTTTAGCCATGCCCGTTAATCAATGAAAATCTAGGTGTAGTTTTCGGAACCCCATCTCCGACCGAACAGTATCCAATACACATTCAAGCTTTGAGATAGGAGTATATATTGTGACTATATTCTCCAGCGTCACCACACCCCCGGACAAAACACGCGATTCTCCCGATCCAGCAGTCTCCAGGTTCCCGAGATCGAGAGAAGAGATAAGGACTTATTCAATGATGCAACGAATAATGCACCATGCAAAGTCTAGATACTTACTTACATAGGAAGTCGCAGCAGTTCCACCATAACTATAACTGTCTCTTGTCCGAAAGGCTGCGTGGCCCCCCAAAACGGGAAAGCGTAATGCAGGTGATCTACAAGTACAGGTAAGCTAGATACCTAAGCAGGATCGGCGAAGGTGCTGTGTGGATTAGGTAGGGACCTTAGGTAGGTAAAGTTATCTACTATCTAGCGCCACACAGGTCTGCAGCATTAGCGACGAAATGGGAAGGGAAATGGCGCTATCATGAGTATCTCTCCTCCGCATCCTCAAATTTTCATATCACTATACACAACCCGGCTTCAACTTCAGTACCATAAATATCGCCCCCTTCGCCACTTATTCTTTATATCATATCTCCATCAATACATTTCCATTTATACCTATATTTCAAGCCGCGCCAAAAAAGACTGCTAGCACGCTCCTCCATTGCTCGACAGTCGAAGTATGGCCGATGCTTCAGCTGACGGGGTTACCAAGGCCTTGAGCCCTAGAAATTCTTCTACATCTTACGATACTACAGCACGGCAAGAAGCAAACGCCGCTCCTCCGGCTATCGAATCTAATATCGAGCGTATCGAAGAGGTCTATAGGCGATTAGATCTACGCATAATTCCCGGTATATGCTCATAGTCCAAGCCATCTCTGCTTGCCCATGGTAGCGGATCGTTTTACTGATAAGCTAATAGCTTTCTGGGTCCTGTATTTCTTGTGTTCCGCTATCCGCTCTAATATTGGGCTGGCGCAGACAATGAATGAAGATACCGGCCATGATCTCATCACCGTGTTGGGCCTATCGTCGAAAGATATCTCCACGGCCCTCGCCCTCTTTTATGTCGCCTATGTCATCTTCGACTGCCCATCTAATCTTCTTATGAGCAAACTGAGTCCCCGTGGCTGGATGGCCCGCATAGTAATCGCCGTCGGCGTGATCGGAGTCTCTTTCACTGCTGTGCGGGATGCTTGGAGCTTGAAGTAAGTTTACCTTGAATTTCTAGCCTAGGGTGCAACGGACAGAAAAAAAGAAAAAGAAAAAGAATAAACACTTCGGTTTAAGGCAGCGAATACTTACTTGGTATTATTATTGAAGGTTTCTTCGTTTCCTCCTCGGAGTCGTCATTGCGGGTATGTGGCCCGGCATGGCTTATTACCTGACTTTGTTCTACCCGCCCTCGAGGACGGGCAAACGAATTGGCCAGTACTTCACAGCGGCGCAGGTCTCGGCCGCTGTGGGTGGATTGGTGTCGGCAGGCTTCCAACTCATTGACGGACGAGGTGGCCTTTTTGGTTTTCAATGGATGTTCCTCATTTACGGCATAGTAGCCATCGTCGTGGGTATTGCTCTTCTATGGTGGCTACCGGATCGACCACTCCCTCCTGGGCAGTCGCGTGCCAACACCGGAATCGCTAAGTGGCTTCCTACGACGCCGGAAGCTCTCACTGGGGAGGATGCGCTCATCCACTACGAAGATCTTAAACGTGTCTACCACCCGCGTCCCTGGACACTGAAAGACCTGATAGGCGTTTTGATGGATTGGCGCCTATGGCCCCTGACTTTGATGTATTTTGGGGTCGTAGGCGTTGGTATAGGAACGCAACTTTATGGAACAGTCATTATCCATGGGATTAATCCGAAGTTCACTGGTGTACAGCTAAGTTTACTATTTGCGCCCATTTGGATTGTAAGTCTAAACCTATCCGTACTACGCTTCCGGCTTGTTCGCTCTAACACACTATTCTAGATGGATTTGATTGCGATCCTCATTGTGACACCCATCTCCGATCGCTTCCATCGTTTACGCCCATTTTTCTTCTCAGCCGCTGCCAGCATCCAGATCGCAGGGCTCTTGACAGTCACATTCGCTCCAACATCAAACCCGTGGGCACGTTACGGTGGCCTTCTACTCATCGGGTTCGGACTAGGCCCAACAGTGCCCATTTGTATGACCTGGACGAACGAGATCTTCCAACGCCGACACGGCGAGGTTGGGGTAGCTTCTGCATCAGCCCTTGTCTCCGGCCTGGGCAATCTGGGCAGCATTACAACAACATATGCTCTCTACACGGGTTGGCCCGCGGATGCCGCATCAGGACCACGCCAATACCGAAATAGCAATTTAGTCATGATTGCCATTTTGGCGGTTAGTATCACTAGCAGTTTTGTCATGTTCATAGCTCTCAAGATCGTTGGCGACAAACCCGGCAAGAAGCTCGGCAATGACGGCAATTCCGCCAACGACGACTCCAATTCCTTCCAAGATGGTGCCGCGCGCCGTGAAGTCGAGCAACGTGGTTTTGGCCGTATGTGGTGGAGCAAGAAGGCTTAATCCCCCACACTCAAATCCCGTGGCCCGCATTTACGCGCCGTCTTCAACACGAAAGCCACGTTGCCACGAGGTCGTTAGTGGCTGAATTATGCCAAGCAGCTCAACCTGTCGACGGTGCCGCTCGTTTCAATCCCGCTACCACATTTTTTTCATCTCTGCTCTGATATAGTCCAGATGACACTCTCATCATGTATTATGAAGGTCTACGGGCTTCACGGCGACAGTGCTATTACGCCATCGTTGGGATCAGGTCGAGTACTGGCGTCTGGAGCAAGAAAAAGCAAACGTGACAATGCCTCTACGCTATCACCAGTAGCTTGTTCTAATTTTTGGTCTCCAGCTCCTTTTTTGCTGATTATTCTTTTGACCGTGCTTTTGCTTTGGAGTTGTTATGGCGTTGATATGATACCCCATCAGTTGTTTGGATACGCTGTCTATTCGAGAAATCTCTTTGTTGCGAAGAAATCTCTCTCGCCGGCGAAAGTGCCGTTACGCCATCGCCTGGGACGGCGTGTTGCAGCCGAGACGAGACCGGCGACAATGCCTTCTGCGCTATCGTGCGGGAGCTCGTCTCGTGGGCGTCTACACGCGTTTCCATCGAGGAACTCTTCATAAACATGCGAAATAGCGAATGAAATAGTTATATGGGTAGTTGAGGAAGGCCTATTCCTCATCATTCATAAGCTCATATAAAAGTTTCGTTCATCCACTATATACAATATACGTATATATAGTCTCATGCCACATCGAAAAATCGTGACGTCCGTTGCTAATGCATGATTCGTTCCACCAGGTAACGCCAAAAGTGAATTCCATCTGCCTATATACATTTACAAGGCATCCCTGGGTGTCGTTCTCGGCTCGACGGCACGCTAGAAATATAGTGGCTGCTTTCCGCGTCCGAGCAGACTTTTGATGCTGTTTTCTGCTTTCTATTGGGCGAATGGCTGATCCTTTACCATGAAGTAGTCCGGACCAACTCGCTTTAGGAATTGGAACTCCCTAGGCTTGGTGAACATGGCTTCTGTAATGGCGAAGTATTCCTTGTAATAGTCCTTGGTAACTTGATTCTAGACGACGCAAACAAGTCAGTTAGCCACCATCATCCCTGTATGATGTCATCATGTTACAGTACACACCTCGAGGAACCATTCAGGAGACTTTGACCTAAAATACGGTTAATAAGGGTTGTTTTGACTGAACAAGCTGGTAATAAAACTAACCAATTCTCAACCCAGCTGATTTTCCCGGGCTCTTGTGGACTCTGGTACATTTCAAAGAAGAGACATTCTGGCTCAGCCACTACTTTATTAAACACAGGTTTAAAAGCAGCCATAAACCGATCAATGTTTTCGGGAGCAATGTACACAGTGACGTGCAGACTCCAGCCAGTTGAGCCAGGCATCTTGCGTGGTAGGGACGGGTTGGTTATGGGAGTGCCGGTTGTCAACGTCGTTGTCGGTGTAGGTGACGGGGCAGGAATTGCTGGTAACTGTGAGGACTGTAGCATTTTAAAATAAATAATTTTGGCACCGTTACTAATATATATATATATATAAGTGCGTTGGGATCTCGATATCCCTAGTGAATAGGTGACGACTACTAAGGCGAATGACGAAACCGGGTCGAGGCACTGTGGATATGGAAGGGGGATGGAAATATCAAACAAGACTAAAATAAAAGGGCTAAAAGCCAGGTTGGTTAAATATTAATAGAGGGAGAGGAGGCTCTTGTGACTGCGTAGAAATTGCAAGTGTTTAATAGCATCGGCGACTTCGCGGGTTCAAGGGATCTAGACTAACACCAAAGTACATTCACGACCGTTTCAGCAAATGCACCCAGGACAGTGGAATCTAACTATGCTTAACCAGGACTAAATACTCTGCGCCAACCGGGGTCGCCCCCAAGATGGACAAAAAGTCCCGTGCTCTCGAACTACGAACTACATACTAGAGTACCTACATCCAGCTACATAAGTACATACTACGCGCGACCTTTCTCCCTACCTAGGTAGATACTAGATAAGTTACCTAAGGATGCAAGATGCAAGGGACTATTTCAGGCCCTTTACAGAAGCGAGAAGCAGTTCTGATTGGCAGGCCTGGACCATGGTGGCCAATAAGGTCTGACTTGGGTGTCGGGCTATTCCTCTTAGGGTATAGGTTTAGGTAGTGCGCTCTTCTCGCCAATGTCGCTGTCCCTCCGACCTGCCAGTTGCGTATTCTGTGTGTCCAGGTCTAGTCTAGGGCGATAAATACCTTTGTTACGTATACTTTGTAGTGTGCGTAGGGATCCAGACGCATAGGTAGATGATATGCGTAGAGGAAGTGCCGCCTCCTACACGTGCGCTTGTGGGTTGTGGCATGCTTTCTTTCAACTGTCACCCTACAGCATGGAGACACCGTGCTACCCCGCTATACCGTAAACTCTCAAAACGTAAAACGACTATCCGTGAAAGACTAGACAACATCCTGGTCACTGGCAGGGGTTGATGTTCCGACGTTATATCATCTAGAAACCTTGTGGAATGTTGAACTCCAGTCAGTCAGTCAGTCAGTCAGTACCTTGGTACGGTACGCGTAGATCGCACGATGTATCAACCATAAGCCGCCCTGCCCTGCCCTGCCCTGTCCTGTCCATTGATAAGCTTTCACCTACATATGTACGTAAGTACTTATGTGTATGGAGGTCCGTCGTCTAAACGCCCGATGCAGAAGCACATTAGTGTGTGATGACCAACATCTCTTCTAGGTATTCTATTCGGTATCAGGTAGAGGACAAAGGAACTAATTACGCCAACAAGAGACCATGACAGGTGAGCGGGCGATCGATCAAACCTTCTTTTTCAGCTCCAAGGCTCGCCCGCTCGGCACCCGCAGCGCCGTGGCTTACAGCTGCACTAATCAAGAGGCGGATTACCTAGGTAGACTATCCACAGCCCATCCCATTCCCACCACCCCATCCATCGATCATGCCCCCCATTCATTCATCATTCATCTATCTATCTCCTTAAGCAAGGCAGTAAGTTACTTTACCTATGCCTACACACACACACACACACATACAGAGAGAGAGAGAGAGAGATGCACTATACGCTGTACTCGTACACATACATCTCTTCACGTCCTACTTTACGCGTACTTACTCACTTACTTGCTTCCATACTTACTCAGATGGAAAATAGTCGAAGCAGCGGTCACCGGCTCGTTCTATTCTCTCTCCGCATAGTCTCTCCTCTTCTCTTATTCCCTTGCCCTCTTTGACTCTTCCCCGAAGAACTTCCAAGGTCGCTTGTCAGCGCCACAGCCAAGAATCGGTGCTTTATCTCTCATCCAGCTTTGCTTTGTCAGGTTGAGGTCCACCGCCTCTCTCGCTATCTCTCTCCCCCTCTTTGCCGCCATCTAGCACACCATCCACCAGCGAGACGATTAGCGAATGGCTTAGGCCGCGACTCGATCTCGAGAAAAACCCGGTTCCGCACATCCTAAATCTGCAGTGCGGAATCGTATGCTGCTGCAACGGTACCTGTCTGGATCCAGCAGGAGTCGGACATGTGCCGTAATCCAGGTAGGACAGCCCGAAGTGCGCGCCAAGCAATGGTGCTATGTGCTATGTGCCATGTAAGTAAGTGTACAGCAGCGCTGTACACTATACCCCGTGCATATCAAGGACCCCTCAAAGGGACAGCCGGCATCGATTCGGAAAGACCATGCTGGTTCTGTATGTAGGTATGGCACCCCCCCATGATTACCTTCTTTCCGAAAGTCCTGCATGGCCGACACTATTATCTGCATGGCAATCAATCTACAGACCCAGCTGCACTGCAAAAAATACCCTACGTCTGTAATACTCTCGTTGCATTGGGTGGAAATGTGATAAATCTCACTAATGCTTCTCTGTGCGATGCGATACACGACAGCCAAGTCATCAGCTGAGGGACTGCAGTTATGTTATGTCTTGAAGATGCCGTCACCTTCCTCTGCACGTGGTTTTCTACTACCCCGGGTAGTGTCTAGTGTGCCTACGTCAGCTTATATGTCTTATCGACTACCTATGCCAACTTTGTGCGCCTAAAGCTGCAATCCTTCGCCAACCCTTGGTTAAGGCCTCCTTCTGCGGCAACCGTTGCTTGACTACGAGCCCCGGCCTCAAAACGGAACTAGTGTCTTTTCTCTGATTGATTGATATAATTCGACAAGTGCTATCAAAGCTTCTCGCAAATTCGCTACTTGTAATAAATTCTTGAAAGAAAGTCGCTTAACTTTATGGCCCTTGCTTTCTTTGTTCTCGTTGTCACAAGGTTTAATCTGTCCATACTATCTCGGCCGATCCAATCGCATCGACATCAGCATCCTAAGCTGAGTGTCGTTGATACAAAAGTACGTAGTTTAAGACATAGGCGGCAAAGCTGCTCTCGGCTATCTATTAGCAGTCCAATGACGATAGGTAAATCTGTTTGGTAACTACTAGGCTTAAAACGCATTAATCTACCCGAATATGTCTCAGTCTCCCTCGCTGGATGCAAAGGACTTTTAGTGAGTTTACACCCTCGGACAACAAACAAGCTTGTTTGTTTATACCAACTAAAACCACTAGCAATATTAATTATCCTGCCCCTTTCGCTATCAGCAATCTGTCGCCATTCGGACAAGCAACCGTACTTCTAGCGCCCAAAGTTTACAGTATTATATCATACTAATTTAACCAGTTATCGTTTAGGAGCCGAAAGAAAGCTCCGTCTACTTTATAGGTAGCCAGGATCATGTCCAGCAGATGGCTTCACGGCAAGCCCCATAGACGGAGGTCAACCAAGAGCGACGAAAAGGGTAGGATGCTACTACGGCAAAACGAGTATCTACTAGGGTTGTTATGTCTCACCGTTTCAGTGTCTCCTTGTACCAATATCAAAGCTACAAGAAGAGAGCTTGTACCAGCGCGGTCCTGCCGAAGATCCAATCGTAAACGCCGGGTTTGTATTACACGGGTATCTAAAACAGAATTACTAGTACTTGTGGGATATTATAAAACAAAACGTGACTTCACAAGGCCCCTATGTTTCGTAATTACAATGTTTATATTATATGATATGAGTGCAAGCGCCGTGGCGAGACCACATAAACCAATGAATAATCTCAAGGCGCAAAGTGTATCCTATCACATCTAATAATCATCTATTGAAAAGGGAAAGCCTCTCATTCGTACTCAGATTGGAGTAGAAACAGCTTGATCAACTACTAATATGACAGGCATTGCGCGAAAACTGACCATCCAATATGAATATTTTAAACGTATAAGCGCCCTCAGACATTGTGACCTTAGCATAATATTAAAATAAATTCAAATATAGGATGTCAAGGCAAACCTAACATATTACTATCGTCCAGTAACACAACTCTAACGCCATTATCAGACATGTGATTATTAATTAGTGTTTTATGTTCGGTAGTTTCTTTCCGAACATCAACATAATTACTCCATATACGAGTACGATACCTAACCGTGCCACGTATAAATATAGTGCCCCTGCAATAGTAACCGAGATTCTAACAAGATGGGAATGGAGACGTGTTGTCGATCCTATCTCTCCTTGGGGATGGAGGCATCCCATAAACAAAAGGCCGTGACTGCCGCTCTCGGCAGGCAGGCCCCATATTCGTTTAAACTTATCTGCCGAGCATGGGCCATGGCGATGACAGGGGGAGCGAGACTACAGGGGTTAGGTAGAATAAGTGGGAGGAGGAGTGTCGTTTAGGTTGTATGGAGTTGATCACAAGGTCGACGATGAGGTTGTAACAATAGGCTATCATAGGAAAATATCCTAGTATTATGCAGCTACTATCTGTCAGGAACTATGACTCTCGTTATTGCGCGAAGCCTTCCTAACTATTCTAGGTGCTAATCACCGCCCATATACAAGAATGGCTTCTTTGTCTATATGAGTACCTATATGGGCGTCTATACCAGTCTATACAGTCTTCTGATGATCTGTATGAACACCTGGCAGTCTATGGCAGTTTTATGACACTATCAGAGACTACAAGGGCGACAAGTTAGTAACTCTATGTCCGTGGCTAGGGCGGTGATATGGGCGTTAGCAAGATGCATTAAAGGAGGTCTCGGTAGGTCTGGTGATAAAGAGCCTTAACGGCCTCAACAGTAAGCTACACTCAAGTAACCACGGAGATGCGAGTTCCCGATCAGACATTTTCTGGTTTTGGTACTGTTATGGCATAGTACCATGGTTGTGTTCCATGACATAGAGGGGCAAGTACAAGAATTAGGATGATACCTAGTTCCATGGCGGGCCGAGGCGAGATCGTTATGTCAATAATAGCCCGTAACTGTGGATGCCCGCGTGCACGTCAGTATGTCTTGGGGTTTTTGTAGCTAATTAACCCAATATGAGGGTCAACTTAGCTAGTGATATACATAAGGTTGACTACTATCGTTTAGGTACATACCGACGACATGGAACGGGGATGCCGAGGACCCTAAGTTTGAGGTAGGTAATAACCTATTGTTGGGGCTCCCTTAATATGAGGTAGGTGATAGACTGTTGTTGTTGTGCGAAGGTCCCTAAAACCTCTCTGAATATCATCTTACCTATATATAGGAACGAACAGTCCCATTGTGTTACATTACTGGTATATAAGGGTGCAGACGGTTAGGTTCGCTCGACCTGATAACGTCCTATCTTTTGGAAGTGTTGTGGTTTAGAGCTGCACTTTTGTTCCGTGACACATTGTTTACTCTCTTATTCCTCACGATAACCTCTCCTGGTGAGGCCTTATAGCGCATATTACTGTTGCGCGGCCTTCCAAGCTACCTTTATAGGTACTATCTAACGATATACTGCCATAGTCTTTTATGTTTATATGTCTTGTATAGTTCTACTCATCTAGCGGCTACGTTCCATGATAAAAGGCAGCAATATAAAGGTAAATAATGGTAATATAAATCATTCATTTCGTTATTCTCATTATGTCGTAACCAGGCAAGATACTTCAAAAGAGTGCAGCCCAATAGAAAGTAAAATCTAGCGCAAAAGTCTAGCCAGTCAGTCTCCCACCATACCCAAACCCATATCCTTTAGGTAAACAATGCTCAACAGACAGACGTATCAATATGGAAACCCTCATAACCCATGAGACCTACGACGGGATAGACAGATAGATAGGTAGGTGTCAATCCTACCCTCAACGTCTCGGCCCGTTGATGACCCTATTCTCCACCAAGCCAGCAAGCGCACTCTCCACAACATGTCTCTTCTCCTTGTGATGAGGTCCGCCACCTAGCGCCGAGTCCGTGGCCGCGGCCCCGATTGCCGCGGTGGCAACGCGCATGGTCCGATTCGCATCGTGCCGCGACCGCCATGCCTCCACCACACCCGCAGCCACAGCGGCGCCAGCCGCCTGTTTCAGATCCGGGCCCGCATGCGAGCTCGATGCCCGTCTGTGCCCGTGCCCATGGCTATGGCTGTGGCTATGGCCGTGACCATGATGGCCACTGCGACCTCGCCGGTCTTCGTAATATCTGTCCGACTGCACGGAGCGATGACGACGCGGCCGTTGAGTCGACTCGTAGTAGTACCTGTCTTCCTGCGGGTAGTAGTTGTCGTAGCGGCTGTGGCGGACTACTGCTTCGTCGTTGTAGTCGTGCCCCCGGCTGCTGTGGTGTTGGTGGCGGTGTCGGTGCCCGTCGCTGGGCCGTGTTGGGTTGAGGGTCCCTACGGCTTCGCGGAGATGCCCGCCCTCGAGCGCGTCGAGGAAGGCGTCTGTGCGGGAGCGCGAGCGGGTGTGGTTGTGCCCACGGGACGACATAGCTGTGGTTTTATGATGTAAATGCTTGATGTGATATAGCTTGTGTATAAATCTTCCTTTTGTATATGAAGGATGGATGTCTAGTTGTCGTGATTGAGTGTGCTCGATAATAATATTGTTGGTAGAGACAGTATCAGTTCAGGAAGTAATTTGAAGTTGTATTTGAGGAGAAGTTGACTCTTTAAAATCTTTGTAGTCCTCGAAATCTATTGCCTACAGTAGATTATTATATACAATTTTCCTGTGTCGTCGATGAGGCAATACGGCCACCCAGAACGCCGTGCCAAGATGCAAGTCCCACAGAAACAGGATTATCGATTTCATCATCATGGTGCCGGTAGAATGGTGCCAGGTGGTGCGTAGCAGATCGAAAATTCGAGCTGGATCAAGTTATCCATAGAAGCCAGTCATCATTATATCATATTGTGTAGAAGTCGCTGATGGACGGTTGCAGATGATACCGCCCAGCCCCCAGAGAAGGAGGCGAAGGTCGTCACCACAGCCAATCGCCATTGAGAGGTGTGACAGGGTCACAAGCATCCATTTCAAGGGTCCTCGGTGGAGAGACCAATGCGAGGCAGTTTTTTCTATGGGTGGTTTGCCCGGTGCTCATGATCGTCGCATATATGTCCGTTTGGAGCAGTGATGTTCCTTCTGCGCAACATTTGCGAATCTCTTATCATGTCGGCTGTAGTGACTCAGAGTATTACACGTCTCGAAGGTAACAGAATACGTAATACATGTAATACATAGCGGTGAATTCTACTATGAAATACCTCCTCAAAATGCTGTCTTTTACAATACCTTTGTTCAATAATACAATGTCTTTTACGTCGAGTAGTGCGACGAACAGCCTAACTTCGTACAAAGACGGCGGATGATTCAATTACCTTAATTATAATCACTACAGAGTCTAAACATAATAATAAAAAGCGCCAAAAGGCCGGTGGAAACGGTAAAAGGATTAAAATCATGAAACCCCGAGAAACGCGATACAAAATAATCGAGAATAAATGGAAAGGCAATGCTAGCATCCCCAGAGTTGCCACCTGATTACGGACATGGTTAATCTTTGTAAGAAATAAGAGGATTTACCAAATAATACAGCCTCAGTTAGCCTACATCTATGTAGTTAGCCTTATGATGTAATCAGTAGATCAAGAGTCTCATTGATCAAAGCCGCTGACACAATACACCATTAGGAGGCTTTACTATCGGGTGTAGCCGGCCGGACAAGATGGCTGCCTATGAGGACTAAACCTTTAGGTCTACGCATTGTTGCACGGATACGCACGGTATCGACTATTACATAAGTCGTATAATTGATGGAGGCATTGTACGCTCTTACGTTCTTGAGACGGCCCAAGATAACTAATTACCATGGTTGCCCCCCATCAGAATAAGGCCATCAATAGTGATTTCTGTATGGCACGTTACATACAGGGGGCTAAACATCTCCTATTGGGGAATTAAGTAATATCGATGATAATGTAATTTTCGTCGTTGAAAGCCAAAATTCAGTATTGAGTGCTTGTACCTGAGGACAGGTGGCTAGCCTGAAATCTATCGAGGTTCGATACTTGGATCACTCCTTAACTGATATTTAGCGGTGATAACATATGGTCATCTTATACCTAGGTTCGCATAGACAGTGTCGTGGCTTATGCCTATCAGTAGTCTAAGGTCACGATAGCTGTATTGTATTGATGACAGAAGAGAGAATAGTATTCGAATATGGTGGTTATTCCCCAAGCCCACTATTAACAAACCCGTAAGTTCTCTGTATGCTGCTCATTATCACGAACAATGCTTTTAGATCACCATATAGGAGAAGCGATTTATGTTCGGCACACAATGCCTCTGGTCCCCCACAGCTACCTTCATGATGGAACATCCTTACTGTCTGAAGCTTCCCTTTATGGACATAAAAGAAGCCGTAAACTCACTCATCCTTCATTCCGAACCCGCCCAAATCACACTATCGCCATCAAGGCCAGATACCCGGTATTAAAAATTACAAGTAACACCAATCGTCACCAATCACCAATTCCCAATTATCTCAGGATACCTAGTACCAGCCCTCATACAATGTGCTATATCTACAGCGAAACCTTCAAGGAATGCGGCCACGCTGGCCAAACCCGCACATCTTTTTGTGAAATCGGAGCAGGACATTATTGCCCCGAAAAGAAGGTTGACCCCGTTAAAGATGTCGCGGGAAAATGCCTCAACTGCCGAAGAAAAGAGGCTCAAGCTTACCGCCTATTTGGTGAAGAAGCTAAATCTGTAAGTGACGCCGAGATCTTACTAGCTGAGATTAAGAAAGCCCAAGAGCACCCCGAAAAGAAATAAGTGCTAACCATTATATTAGATGAATACCAAATCCCTAACTTGTAAGCGGGTGGTTCTCTTGTCGAGAAAGTAAACTATGGGCTTAACAAACTCGTGGGTCAGCTTCTAGTCTATGTAGAACCAGTGCGTCCTCCCCAAAGTTTGCTAAAGGCCCCTCGGTGAAATCTCCAGCCCGATGGTAACATTCTGGTCGAATATGTCCTTTATAAATGCTGGTGTCTGTTGAGTACCTGACAATCTGCAATTTCACCTGGCGACGGACAAACCCGTCTAACTTTTTATGTTGCGAAATAGTAAAAAGGGTGCAAAGGCCAAAGAAAAGTAAGAAAAAAATTGATAAAATGTTAATAAATAAATAAAAAAGAAATTGTTCACTTTAAATTACTACAATATTATCTCTATTACAAGTTTTTTCTTTCTTTTTCATAACCATACCTTTTATTATTGTAATAGTCTCGAAGTAAAAGCAAAATCCTCCAACTTCCTGGATGCTATCAATGACACAGACCTCTTCGGTACAGTCAGTCAGATAGGCCAGAAATCCCCCCCATTAAGGTACATACATCCATTCACCCGTCCTCTCCCCCTTAGAAGGAATTATCGATCCAAAAATGTGAGTTAGAAATAATGACGTTATTACTCGGAATCATGATATTATCGCAGTCCTCTAAATTCTTCTTCGTGCCCCCCAGGATCCTCCGCATACTTCCCCACGTGCTCGGCATAAACAGCCAGGAAGTGCAGCGCCGAATCGACCAACGCGCCAACACGCGACACCTAGAAATTTGAGAGTCTCGTGCCCCGGGTGCCCCCATCCCGACGGGCAAGGAGCTGAACCATCTCGAGCAGGTCGCAGCCCAGCTCCTCGTGGCGGGCTACGACCCGATCGCAGGCCAATTCTACGGGCTTCTCTTTTGGTTGCTCAAGGAGCCGGATATCCTAGCTACACTCGTCGAAGAGATCAGGGGTAATCTGAAGAGTTACGAGGTTATCGTGCCCGAGGCGTTGGTGAGATTGAGGTGGAGGTAATGGGGTAAGGAAAGGGGAAAAAAGGGGGGGAGGGGGATGCATAATGCCTCAGGGGCACAGTCAGGCAGTACACATTCTCGTAGCTTGTCCCCTAATGTGCGCAAGCACAATGTATTAGAGGCGAGCTCATGTTGTAGGCTTAGGGAAGTGCGTGAGCGCGTATATATTATAGAACACCATGCCCAAGTGGCGGAAGCGAGCAAAGATACTGGGACCACCCTCATCTGGCGGAGGGACACTGGTTGGAAGGTCGGAACCGACAGATGCCGTGAGGTTGGACTTGTTGGACACTGGGAGGGAGGAGCACAGGATTGCTGCGCTGGGCGTCCATCACACCCTCAATGTCCTTCGGGGGGCTCGCTGTCCAGATGTCGGCGCGGTTCGGGGAATTGCAAGTCTTGAAACTGCTTCTTCGTCACCAGCATAGTGCCGATGGTGCCGATCCCAGCGGTAGAACGGCTCTCCACTGGGCGGCTAGGGGAGGTTTTGTAGACCTCGTCCAAGCCCTTCTTGATGAAGGCGGCACACCTAATCCCAAAACAAATAACGACATAACGCCTTTCCACTAGGCTGCTAAGAATGGCCATGCGGGGGTTATCGAGAAGCTGATGCCTCATATTAACCCGGCCGAGGTGACACTAGATTGTCGGACGGCTCTCCACTGGGAATCAAGTCAGGGCCACATGTCCGTTGTCAAGAAGCTGCTAGATGGCCATCAGAGTGAAGTGGGATGTCGGTCCCTGGATGGATGGACACCCCTTCACTGGGCTGCAGTAAGTGGCGCCTTAAGACACTTCACTCCGCCTTGCTAACCCTCCGATTTAAGTGCAGTAGTAAGCGAGCTGTTATCATGTGCAGAGGGACTCAGAGCGTCCAAGAGACCGATAACTCGTCAACAAGACCCCGTGGAACCCTCTCTATCAGCGGCGGTGAATCAAGGGGTTATGAGGAGGTGACAGAATTGCTTCTCGAGTTAGGAGCCGACCCCAATGTCGAAAATCAAGAACACAGGACCCCTCTGCATTGGGCTGCCGTGTCTGGAAATGCCAGAATCGTGAGCTTGATTCTTTCCAAGGGCGCTAATGCGAGTATTCGAAACATCCATGACTTCACGCCATACCAATTTGCGGTGAAAATAAGGCGGACGAGGCCGTCATCCATCTTCTCGCCTCTCAGAGCCATGGAGTAGAGCAGGAAGGCTGTCGTGTGTCACAGCCATCGTGGGTTTGGGGCCTGCTGTTCAGCAGCACTTGTGTCACTGACGATGCTATATGTTGACCAGAAGTTGAAGCCATTTGGAACCACAAGGTCGAGACACGCGTTGCAGAGCTTTCTTGTGTCTAGGAAACTGATTCTGGGCTCTTCTGCTATAAAATAAAAGAACCCAAGACAACTTGGATATTTCGAATGCTGATTAGTATCATCAACGTGATACTTTACTGGGTGCAAGCAGCCGAGACCGCGGGTTGTCAGACAGGCCGCAGTGTATTCTGCAGAACTTTTACCATAGGGATCCATAGATTCAAGCGCCATCTGGACTTCAATGCAGGTGATCACTAAGGGACTGTGATAGAGTTTTCGACTGGTTGATATGCAAGGCAAATGAAATTCGAAGTATTAGTGTTCGCTTATTCGAGGAAGTCCGTTGCTTAACTCTCTCATCACACATACTTATATAATCCTAGAATCTGTGACCAAAAATGTCCATACTCACTCAGCCTCCACGCCCCTTATCTTCAGCCTCATAGAACACCCATGGCGACTCCACCACTAGGGGCGTAAGCTCTCAGATAAAAGCCAACCTAAGAAAATAAGCAATAATTGACTGGCGCAGTGGTTGGAATGTGTGGACGGATATTTCGCGGGGCTTGGTTTTAGACAGCCACATGGTGCTGTTGGCCTGCTGAAGGAGATTGTAGAAGAAGTCAAACGTCTTGAAGACGAGTCAACCGAAAATTGGAAGTCGTTGGTTTTGATGATTTAACAGATGCAGCTAAAAATGTTGTAGATACTCCAATATCAGGGTATAGGTCGACGTAAGCCGAATAGTGATCTTTTTCAGGACAATTAGTAAATATTGGTTAGACAAAGAACTCGAGGACTTCTTGAGAACGCAAGATCCCCCCTCAAGATATTCTGTATAGAAATGATTGTAGAAAATATGTTCAAGCTTAACTCACGTACGTGTGTCATCGTCGATATAAGGAGCCCAAGGGAAATGCCAATCTCCAGTATCGAGGTTATAAGACATCGAAGCTGCTAAAGCAAAATAAGGTCGAGTATCGTTTAGGATCCTAAAGATATCTGCGCTTAATACTACTAAGCTTTCAAGGGCACTAAGTTTATAAGCCGAACTTCGCAAGGCGCTTACGAAAGTAGACTACCTTTTTTTGTTATATATATCAAAGTTTGCATAGTTTTCATAACGCTCAATTTAACAACATAATAAATCGTACGAAGGATTATATATGGATGTAACATTCTTGAGAGCTCACTATTTGACAAAACAATTTGTTTTTTTTATCAGACCGAGTCTGCAGTTTAGCATATAGGCTGCTTGTTATTGGTTGGTAGATTATATTTCCCAAAGTTAGTCTTTCGCTGAGCCTTCCTGTCGAATATTATTAATAAGACTTAAAAATAGTAAATATTCAGATTAAGTGATGCGAATATCGGTACACAAAGGAGCTCATTCTGATGTTTTGTGGCACCTGTGTCATCTTATGCGAGAGAATTAGGTTACCAAGATTTGGTCTAGGCGAAAGTGCACCGGTTGCCTTTCGGAATTGGTCTCCTTAGGAGAAACTATGAGAGTTATTTATCTTTTCTACGCTAGTGCACCTGTTTGGTATCCATGTTACGATATACTGCTCTTGAATATGAATGTGTTATTATAAGTCTATTAGCCCAAAGCTGCATGAGCTTTACTCTATTGCCCCTTAAACGTCAACTACTGTAACTATGGGCTCGGGACATACGTAAATTGAATTTAAATAGTCATACTTGGTAGTAATTCACACTGTATTACATCGTTTAGTTGTTCTCAACGCTTAACCGGGCCGAATCATCTGCATGGCAGCCCCCCTTCGACAAACCATAACAACAAACGGTCTTTATGTAGGAGGCAAACGAGACGTGACGAACCGCGAGGGAAGCAAGGGGGAAGGATAGGGTAATGACGTATCCTGGAGCGTATGCGTGCAGCCGATCCGTCATCCAATATCGATACCCGCCCTGCGTTGTGTTGTATTCCGCGGTGTTACATCGGCGCCCTTTTTCTGCGCTCGACCGCACCGACTGGTCGTTGTTGTTATTATTGTTGTTGTCTGGGGGCCGCTAGGTGCCGCCGTCGGCTGCCCTTTATTCGGGCATCGGCTTTGCTTCTACGGTATCACACCCTCTCATGCATAATAGGGGAGGGTGCAAACGCATGCCTGACTACCTCATATTATGACACCACCGCCGCAGAACATAGAATGTGTCTTGTGGCATACAAGCAGAGGCCTGTTGCTAGAGAGCGTTAAAACCTATTCGCGACAGGTCTATATCTTAGCTTCGACGGCATAACAATAGCCGGGCTCCTCATCCTACAGGCGTGAAGATAATAAGCGTTGCTGGTAGGAATGTTGAATACCATTCAAATAAAGTCCCGCTGTTTAACCATGCTAGCTAGGACCCCGAAAGGCTTCGTCTTCGCGCTGGTGAGCCGCCCGCGGCTCTGAAATCCATCGCGAACTCGGTAATGGTGATCCCCTCGCGGCTAATCCCGCCGCTTCAATTTCAGGGGTCAAGCCGTTTCCGCCACATAACAAACGCTCGGTCCTTTGTAGCACATAGCTTGTCAAAATTGGTATAGGTCCGCATGTGGTAGTGGTGGGCGATGCCTCGCACAATGAGTAAGTAATATCGATGCGCGTTTGTTGGGGTAGAGGGGGTGTCTGTACCTGACCTCTCGCGTGTAACTGTTTGTTCCTATGTGTAGCTGAGGCCATACGGTTCTAATGGCTGCCAGTGGTGCCAAGCCTGACCGTCCGCCTTCTCCCAGGTTAGGGGTTGTACTATATGTTTATATGAAAAGGGTGGTGTACACAATTGGTATCACGGCGTGTGGAGCGAGCGTGTTGTCACGGACGCTTGCGTTAACTTTAATCATGATACAGAAATACCCAACGAAATGTAACAATGTAGTAGTTACTAGCCGCAATGGGACAATTAAAAAAATATCGTAGATGGATAGGCCTCGGAAATTGTTCGAACTGCTCGGGGTGAACTACGATTTTCACGCGAAAGGATAAGCTACGGGAGCTGGTCGATTTGAGTTTCATCCCAAGAACTTCATATCTGTACTTATTATAAGCTGGGATATCTATATCCGGGCGATCGTATTCTTGGCTTTAAAAGACGCTATTGATGCCGTCTGTACAAAACCAGATCTGCGGGCCGGCTGAAGTGGTGAAGTCCGAGCGTTGGAGATGGTATACTAGGCGATTTCATTTTCTGATTCACATCAACACTGCAGCCGTTCGACTTTCAGTTAACGGGAGCTAGGTGTTTACGTATTGCGGTGGCGCATCTGAAACGGTTGAACGGATGAGTAATGAGCGAGGGAAAGGATGCCGATTTGACAATAGCCAAAGGGTGTCTTGATGTCCGATCTCTCGGGTAGATAATATGATAACTCTGCTCTGTGTAAGTCTGGACCCGGCTGAACCTACCGAATGCCTTGGAGACGCAGTATTCCTCGAATACGCTAGCCGTATGAGTTCTCGTCATACTATAACATATACAAGGAGATTGGTCTAGTTGCCGTGATACTAGTAACACTAAAGATCATACAGGTTTCCCGGTGAGACCGCTACAGATGGGAAGCACAAGAATAGGGAAGACACTCCCTTGATTCGTGTAGGAATCCAACATCGAAAGTTAACATACTTACTTACCTACCTACCTATGTACCTAGGTATCGAAGGATGCTGTAGGTCGTTGGAGCCGTGGTGAAGGTGTCATTCATGTAAGTGTGTACGCATGTATGCTCAATGTAAGTGGGGACATTGTTACAGAGTGTGAGAACCCCAGCCTTTCAGCCCTCCAGGATGTCGTGGGGTTGGATGCTAATAAAAGCAACCCTGTCCACATGCCGACGGCACCGATTGCAAGCCACTACTAACAACTTAACAAGGCATGGTTACGCCGTAGCCCGCAGTCTACCGAAGTTTGTGCCCCTCAAAGCGCATAGACAAAAGCAAAAGAGAGACCATAAATAATGTTTAAGCGGGTTGATGTAGGCCGTATGATAGGCCGAACGCGCGTAAAGGGATACCTATGTAGTCCTAGGTATGCTTTAGTTACCAAGTAGATACGCGGGGTCAAGCGAAACTAACATAAACGCAGGCATTAAAGGCATGTAGCCGTGGAGCAAAGATGAAGATGATCGATCTCCTTATCGAACACCCAGCTTCTGACCCAGTAGTGCCTGTTAGTGGGTGCCGGGAATCTTGGAAAGATTGATGTGCAACGGTCCCGAAGCCTTGACCGAATAATACAAATACGGATGGACCGAGTCTGGACGGACCATGGAAACTGAAGGATCGGCGCCGGGAACAATACCCGCAGATCTCGATACATGAAACGAACGGCACAAGCAGAAGGGGCAACGGGTTCCCAACGTGCATCTATCCTGTTACCAACTGTATAGTTGGGCGGCGTAGGCTTGGGTGGATGATCACTGGGCTAGTGTTCTCGACCGAGTAGATAACTGAGTGAGATGCTTTCAACGGTAAGATGCTGATTATTACTATAGACGTGGTGATCTAACAACTTAAGCTGATCTATTAGTTAGCTAGATAGTATACTAAGTATTCATATGTGCGCTGCTAAACGGTCGCGTTTGAGCTAGTGACCGCTGATCTTCTGACTAAGATGGAGATAGTACAAGTAGAGTTAGAGTAGTGATGGCGTACAACCCTCGTACATCACACGCCGCAAGCCTGAATGATAAACCTTACTTAGGTGGGTGGATGATAATGTAGTGGGCTGTGCGGTAAGCCGGACATTCTGACTGAGAAATAATATGGATGTAAATAATAAAATAATATGTGCCGTGTGTGATAATTTCATATACCTGCCTCGGATATTGAAATGGCAAGGTGATAAGTCGATGTTACATATGTGGTGAATTACCAACTCTAACTATCTGGAAGAGATAATCTAGCTGCTTGTTTGGGGTGTTGCGATTAGGTACCTAACCTACATGTTAGTTGGATAGTCTGATGAGGTAGTATCTAAATACCTCTTTGGGCCAAGATGGACTGACATTAAGATGACGATTGGGTATTAAGGCAAGGGAGTATACAAACGACATGCATGCTATTACTGTACTATGATACCAACCAACCTACTACAGTACCTACCTATGCTGTACTTAAGTACCTACGTCGCACATGTCTAGCGGTAATTTGATGAGGCTGCTATTAGGTATATGGAGCTGGTGCTTGTGATTATTACGGAGGTAGAGTATCATTGCATTGGTAGGATTCTACATACACTCTGTGTGCGCTGCACGCTGATCCTGAAGGGCAAACGCACAGCGCATGACTGGGAGGAAGAGGAGGCGAGTTTCTTTTATTATACCTCCTACATGACGCAGAGTCAGCTTGGGGTTACATCGAAATGATCCTTTTTACTATACTATGTAAGTATGTATGTAAGTAAGTATGTAAGTAAGTATGCTGTAGGTATGCAAGTACACTACCTACCTACCTAACCTAAGGTATGTTTGTACTTACACCACAGCAAGCACCGACATATACGGACCCGGGATGGTCTGCAGCACAGGATGCTGACAATGTGGGGGCTGGCCTGGGCGAGCTTGGCGTTCCCGACTCGAATAATAGAGTTTGCGGCTATCGAATGTCATGTACATACATATATGATACATGATACTATGTATGTATGTAAATAGGTGATACGGATAGGTAGGATGAGATGAACCACAGAGTCTAGCGAAGGCCTACCTAGGTAACATTAGCCCGAGTTATGTGCGTCCGTCCCAAAACAAGTTTGCGCTTCGTTTGCGATCCTATCTGAACTTCTTGCCTTCGAATGCCACCATGCAATGCCACCTTGGTGTATGATGGCGGAGGGGGCTAGTACGTCAGCGCCATCACTCTAGCCTTGAAACATCCAATGCTGTTTCTAGCAAGTAGGACTGCTTATTGGGCACGCACTGCGCGTCGATTTCGGGAGGCGTGCTGAATTGGTGATGGATGGAAGAGCTACGCACCCCGCACGGAAAACGCCTGTTCAGCTAATGTACGGTACTGTAGCTTACCTGCACGGGTATACTATTAAAAGCAACCTCCACTACAGAGTTTGAGCATCCAGATCGGGGTCGTCTCTTCACGGCAACATGAACAAGTAGTGGGGAGATATAGTCCAGCTAACTAGGTACTAATAGGGTTTCTGTAAGTATGTATGCCTCTCCCGTGGTTAGGTTTATGCATTAGGTAGGTATTTCTGCGTGTAAAAATTACCTACCCAGCTCATAAATGCTAGACACATTCAACGGGAGCAAGCGAACATCATTACCCGTTGTGGAATTGGCACTGGAGATCATCTGGTACGTGGGAAATACGTGCTGAAAACGTGGCCAATAATTCTCCGAATTTCTAGACACGAATTGCTAAGGAGGAAAAAAGCTGAAATACAACTTAGAAGTCAGTCGTCGATCTGTTTTTAATTTATACCTGGAAGCAACAAATGGGTAAATATAGCATTGTCTGAGATCGATCTCACTTGTAACCTGTTCCAAGTCGTAATGACAGCAGCTATCGAAGATGCATATAGTGACCGCTTCAAGCTAAGTGGATAAGCTAGCATTAATCGGGGCAGAATCGGGGTTCTGATCGGACCCTCCGCATGATGCTCAGAGGCTACACCGAAAATAGCAAGCTTCGGGAATACACTAAGAGTAGGCACCACTAGAGTACCACTCTGCTGACAGTGTACAGGCGTGTGGACCTATTTCCCAGTTTGTACTGGCTCGACGACTTTTTGTATTTCACATCCCGGTTCAGGGGCTTCTGATACGGCATTTCGACAAACGTTTCGGTAACTAACCACACCAAAATGTGAGGCAGGGATCTCGCTCACCAAAAGGTAGGTACGCTAAATAAGTATGTACGTAGGCGTGCGTACCTACACTTACTGCGCAGCTGCGGTGGATACTTTGTACTGTATAGTGGGTAGGTACCTCGCACAGCTTGTGGACCTGTACCTCCAGTTCTTCCAAGCAACCTCAAGTGCGTGGTGATGCAAACCTAAGTACATACATACATATCCATGACAATGCGCAGGTCGATCAAAAGATTCTTCCGGGATATCCTTGCCTCGGTCCTCTCTTTTCTCTCCAATTTCCCATTGATTGATACTACCACCTACCATAGTTCGGTTCGTTGCACGTCAACATAAGGAGAGGGATCAGGTGTCTAGGGAAGGTACTTTATCAAGACACAAAAACATACCTACGCATACATAGTGGGTGGGACACAACACCAATGCGCGCGCGCAAGGGGAGACAGACATCCCTCCACGCCCACTTAGTTTCATCTTGACGACTTTTGACTTCGGCTGTTCCTGTCGAGCGTCGCAACCTGCAACCTGCTTCCTCCAACTCGCGCATTCTGGTTGGGTTAGCAGCCGTGCTCTTTGTCTCGCAATCCAGGAATCTCGTGATTTATTTTCTATTCCCTATATTTCTATATTTCCTTATTGGCTCTTTGACTCCCTCCCTGCGATTGCGACTTTGGACTTGGGCGACGCTACCCGGAAGTACTCAACTCGCTAGCCACGATATTTGACCGAGTTGCCGCCCCAATTTAAATTCACGATATGTGAGCCCCTGAATCGTTCCTCCTGCTCTGCATTGCATCGTTCGCGACTTCGCAGAGCGTTCGTCGTTGCTAGCTTCGCGCCTCGACGATCGATCCCCAAGAACACCGCACCTGTCCTTTGCGCCAGAAGGTACGTAGGGTTGATTTCCGTCACCATTATCAGCTATTAGGTATCACCATCACTCATAACCCATCACCATCGCCATCGCCGGCTTCGCTCCTCTCTCCTACAGCTTACAGTAGGTAGCTCATAATGCCTACCTACTTTATCTACATAATACTATACCCTCGATCTTTGAGCGTTTGTCTTAGTTATGAGACCTGGCTGCATGTGGTGTAGCTATCTATCTACCTTCCTATGCCACAGAGCTGATTCCACGTCCGCCACATATCAATCGCATCAATTTGCCATGAATAAAGAGCTTTAAGCTGCCACTGTTGTTTATTCACTGAAATTCATATGCTTCCCCAATCGGTGACCGAGTGGTTACACCACCTCGCCATGTCATGTCACATTCGCTGACCTGTCCGCCTTCTGTCGACCCCCGTCCCTACTTTGAGTACTTACCCATCCCCGCGGCGCATATTCCTAGCCGCCAGTCAGATCATAATGAAGCCTGGGCGGCGTTGGCTTTGGCTGTTGGTGTGTTGGAGTACATGCAACGCCGAATGTACCTACATAGCAGACTGTTGCTTCTAGCATACCTACCTACCTACCTGTTGTACCCCAACGCCAATGCGCCAGAATAATTTCCTACTGTTGTTTTATTACGTCGAGCTGTCGAGATCCCAAATTTATTTTGTTAGACTAGCGCGCCAATCATTGCTTCTTTGGTGCCCATCTTTGTGGAATACTTCCTTGCTGATACCTCTTACGAAATAGTGAAGGATCTAACGTCTGCACCAAGACAATACCCTCGCGTTGCAACAATTAACCTGAGCAACACGCACTACACGCACCCGTCCCCACGCCGCTGCGGGTTCTTGCTCCTACGGCCAAGCCTCGCTCCCCATCCTTTGTCATAGGAAGTGACACAAAGGCGCCCTCCCCGGGCCTGCCACTACGACAAATATGCCCGTCGATACACCTTCTCCCGTCGACGTAGCCATGGCGAACGCTTCGTCGAACGCCTCGTCGAACGGTCGCTCTCGGGCCCCCAGTACATCCAGCGACAGGCAGTCTATTATAGGAGCATACAACCTGATGTCGCCGCCCCTTTCCGTATCGCCAGATGCGGGCTTCATCGCAGCCTCTGCTGCCTCACAGATCGTAACGAACGACCATGATGTTTATTCGGGGACATGGTATGATCAAGTGGGAATTGAACCTGCAGCAGAAACCGCTCTCGTTTCCAATGGCGCCCTTCAACTCGCAAACAACTTTGTCGATCAGCTGTTGTTCAATATCCTCGCTACGGCCAAGTCGACCACCCTAGTATCGCTACGATCTGCTGTCGTCGACATCCTCAAACCAAAACTAGCAAAGGATGTCATTAATTCCGCCGACGAAGAACTAAGGGAGTATCTTGGAGGTGGAGAGATTGAAAATCTTGCTCGTTCTGCTCCTGAAGCAGGTCAAGACTGGGACCTCGAACTCGTATGGAAAAGGACGCGACTTCGATGCATGGTCTACTCCTCTTTGGGGGATATGGAAGAGGAGGATGAAGATTATTACATAGAGCAAGAGCACCTCACCGGAGAAGCCGGCGATATGCTGGCTGAAATTGTGTCACCGGCGGTTGCTATCTTCCTAACCTCTATTCTTGAATTTATAGGCGAACAGGTTCTTATCGTCGCCGGCCAAGCAGCGTTTAACAGATTATGTGCGAAATACGAAAAGGAATTAAAGGATGGCACCCGACTACCCGGCGATGTTTGCGATCGAATTGTTGTTGAGGAATTAGACATGGAGCGTGTTGCTCTCGACAGAACCTTTGGTAGACTATGGCGTGCATGGAAGAAGAGGATACGATCACCCATGGAAGCCAACTTTTCACGTCCCTTTTCTCGAAGCTCGGCAAATGCTTCCATAGCCTCTCACCAGAGACGCGAGAGCGCTACGACGGAACTCCCGATTATGCAACCATCACCCAAGTTGAATACTATCCCAGACGACCAGCATAATCCCCCAGACGGTGTTCAGGACGAGGCCCAGAAACCCGTTGAAAGTGAAGACAGCGTTCTTGATCCTGCTACACTTCCTTTACCCGACAGTGATGTCGAAGCTACCTATAGCGACGAAGAAGAATCTGAACAAGAAGAGCTTGCCCCGCGCCCAAAGAGCTGGTTTGTCACATCTCATAAACTAGATGCTGGGACCCAGAATGTTGCCAATGTTTCTATCAAGCGTACCCCTTCCCTTCCATCCCGAAAGAAGCCCCGATATAGCGCAACTACTCCTACAGAAAGTACTCTTAGCATCGAAAATGATGAGTCTCCCGCAGAGCGCGCCGAGGCGGTGATGGTTCCGGACCCTCCAGAAATCAAGTCCGAGGTTGAGATGATGGCGCAAACCGGACCACAGTCAGACGAATTTATTGATAACGCTACACCAAGCATCGTGTCTATTGGAGGAGCTGTATCTCATAACTTAGCCGGAGTAGATACACAGGTTAATCACCAGGAGGATGAAACCGACGAGGAGATCGAAGAGTTTGCGGAAGAGCCAGAGATTTTGACCTCCTCGAGGATATCTGTTGGGGAAATAAGCTCGCCAACACTCTCAGATTCTGGGAGACCCTCTTCTATCATACTTACAAGATCAAGTAGTGTTCGGTCTGTTCGACTTATCGAGGTTCAGGCACCTCGCTCGCGGGCAAGCTCTATCGAATCAAACCCGCGCAGTCCCACGCCACGCTCGTTTAGTATCTCTCGCGAGGGCAGTATTTCTAGGACTCCTCCTATCGTTGAAGAAAACGACCCTCACGAGATACCTTATGTCACAGTCACGAAGATAACGCCGGGCTTCGCATCATCGTCTGGTGAAGTTGTTCGTGATATGGGCCCTACGACTACGCTGGCTCCACCCCCGCGCAATCGTTCACCTCCTAAGCCGACGCGTTCACCAGTAAATATTCCCACATCAGCTCCAACCAAAGTGACAATCCATACCAATACCGCAGGCCTACAACAAGACGATCGGTATGAAAGTTTTCAGAGGCCAGCCAGTGGCTTGAGAAATCCTCCGATGCCGACCTTGCCGGAGAGGAGTACAAGTAGACCTGTTTATGTACCCACAACGCCTACACAGCGTGCATCCCCCGAGTCGCCGAGACTGCCACGCCCTTCACAGAACGAATCGTCATCGCCAGCTAGATTTAAGCCGAAGCGGACATCTGAAGAGAGCAGCTCTAATCGATCCGTGGACGTTGCTCGTAACTTTGAGGAGTTGATTCAAAGTAACGAGACTCTACAGTACACATTGACACCAGAGAACATGCGAGACATGGGCGTGAGTAACCCCCTTGAACAACTCGAGTCGGACCTAATAGTGAGACAGTCTCAATCCCAACCTAATGGAAGTCCGAATACCAGTAATCGGACTAGAAAAAGTGTCGACAGCAAAGCCAGAGATCGCTCGCGTTCCTCCTCTATGACAAGGTCGCTATCTGTCACGAAAACAACTGGATTAGCTTCTCACCCTCCCACGGATATAATGGCTAATGGCAAATACGGCAATGCTACCTCGAAAGCATTACCACCAGTATCTTCAAGGACTCGCACGGGACCCGTCGCTCAGGCGAGGGATGCTAGAGTTCCTAGGGAGTCAATGCAAGATTTCGCAGACTTCATTCGCTCTACTGGACCTCCAGGAGTGGGTATGCCCCGTGCGAATGGGTCATTCTCAGGTAGTTCGAACCCTGCACGAAGCATCGCTGGACACTCCGTCACAAAAAGCTCTAGTATGGAAGTTCGCCGAGGACCTAAGCTTCAAGCTAGGGATGCCGTTGTCAATACATCTAGTGAAAGCTCGGAACTAATTGACTTTATACGCCGAGGACCGCCCAGTGCTAACGGCAATAATCACCGCATTCCTCGAACTGTCGCCCCCTTCCGAAATACTCAAGATTCCGACTACATGACAAGTGCTGTTGGGGGTAAAGCAGTCGACGCTATCATTCCCAACGTCCGAACTAGTCAAGCCTCAACCAACATCACTGAGGCTTCTGCCCCATCGTCAATGAACTCGCAGAGTGCGCTCTTGAATAAGTCCAACGGGCGGCAGCTCTATACTGGAAATAATTTTGATGAAGATGATATGATGCCAAAGCGGACACGTAGGCATATCCGTGACCCATACGCGATCGATTATAGTGACGGAGATGACGATGATGACGACGGATTTGACGCGAACCCAAGGCCTCCACCGAAAAAGGAAGAAAGCTTGATTGACTTCTTGAACAATTACCCACCTCCCGCTGAACCATTAGTTCAATCAGTCGTCCCACCGAAGAAGAAAGCGAGTGCCCCCAACCTAATAGCAAGGTTAAGGGCGGGCTCGTCAAGTGGCCTCAATGGGTCTAGTCATGGCCGGAAAGCTTCAGTTGTGTCTGATAGTCGCAGTCTAAGTAGCCGGATGGGTCCGAGGGCCAACCATACTCCCATCGTTATCCCGGAGCCGCCCGATTCACCTCGTACTACCTCCTATGGCCGCGTTCCTATGAAGAAATTCGAGCCTCGGGAGGCTTCCTTTTCACGCTCCCAAACCACGGATCTGGCCAATTTCCTCCGTGATTCACAACCTCCTCCACCTCCTATGACGGCCTTTTCGCCATCGGAGGAAAAGGCTAGCAGTGGGTTTTCTCGGATGTTTGAGCGCCGCAAGAAACCCACATTTTAACTTTCTCTACTTTACATATCTAATTGCTTTCTTGTATACCCAAGCCAAGCTCGAAGTGCTGGTGCAAAACTCAAGATTAGGACGGACGAACATAGCAATGATACCATTTCGCTTCATTTTTATGTCTTAGACAGTTGCAGGCGCAAGAGCTCCTTTGAGAGTAACATTCTGTTTGGAGGGATAGATTTTGCTTGGTGAACAGAGTTGGTTACGTACATGTGTACTGATAGTAATGGTAGTTTGTCTTCCGTAGGGAGATCTTATACGATATTCACGGCAGCGACGATATTCGAATATACTGTTGACGTTTTAATGTATTCGAATTCTCCCCTGTGTCTCTCTACGTGAAGTACTTGATTCATCTCCGAAGCTCTAGCGAGAACTTAGATGATAGCGCAAGGCCTATCCCATCACTGAGCCGCCTGAGCCTGATGTCTCTAAGGATAGCTCATTTTATTTATATTAATTTTTTCTACGTTAGCTGATGGTGGTTATCGTCTATTCTATGTACTTCTTGCGTAGGCTTGATTTCATCTTAATCACCTATTGGTGACTGTCACTAGAGCAGTGCCTCATATCTCCGTTGTGTATTTTTATCTATATATAAATTCCAGCGCTTGAGCGTTGTCTCGCTACCTATAATAAACAGAAGTGGGGTGATTTGAATCGACGGGTTTCCGTTTGTCTCGCTGTTGGCTTTCCGTCATAATTCGCTCGGACGTAAATGACAAAATAAGTGAGAGAAGAATATACAAGAAGCGGGTGAGAAATGACTGAAAGGTATGGGAAATCAGATAGATGATGTATGTATATGGCAATGGCAACGCTGTGGGGATTCAACCCTTAAAAAAACTTTTATGCTTGCGCTCGGTCAAGAGGAGTGCGAAACCCCCTTTCTTCCTGCGTCTCTATTCACATTCTTTTGTGTCTATGTGACCCGTCGCCTGTCTCTGGCTATATTTCCTCTACGAGATGTAGGTTTGTGCGTAGCAGGTTTTCCGCGGCGCGTCCGATGATCGAGGGTTGCGTTTCTCGGTGCACCCTATCGGCAGTGGCGTAAGAGTTTGAATTCCACGTTCTTATTAGGTTAGGGTCTAGTGTGTCCGGGTACAGAAGGCCTTGTCGTCGATGTGATGCATGTGCCGTAGCCGGATACAGAACAGGGTTCGGGATGGGATAGGGTGGCCATGCCGGGGGATATAGACCCGCTGTGTGTGCGAACCAGGGCGGTAGCATAGAGGGCCTATATTTATACCGAAGCGTGGGCGTTAGTTAATCGATACTGGTGTTGGTATATTTATTGATGAGAAACAAATCGCTGGGTGGGGAGAAATTTCCCCTACAAGTAATAATAAAACATTGGTTGGAAAGTTGTGATGAAAAAAAGTCGCTGGCGAAGTATCGCTTAAAGAAGAAATGTAGCTGCTGCATCTGCCGATGTGCTTCGCGTACATAAATCGGTCGCTTAGGTTGATCTTTCCAAGTCCTATAGACAGAGGGGAGAGGACCGGACCAGATGAGCATGAAAAGGGGTTACTTGTCGGGATAACTCACCTTGCCCCGGCTCTCTCCCTCTCTCTTCTCCGGTTCCTCGGCGCATGCTGAGCAGTATATCTAGTGGCATGGCGATGGGCATACTCCCTCGGCCTATCTCGGCGCGGACCACGAGGCGACGGTTCGACGTCGGCTGTATGAGCTGGCCTTGCGCCCCTCTCAGGCTGAGTACGTCGAGCCGCTGCACCGCGAGAATGGCGCTTTGCGCTGGTGTGATTTTTCCGGAAGAAGAAGCCTCGCCAGTTTATTCCGAGGCTGATCATCTGCCGGGAAGGGATCCTGTTGCTTCTTTCTTCTCGGCCCGTATCCCTTTCCCTACGGCGTGGGCGTGGGTGGTGGACGGAACCCTCGTCATCGGCATCTCTTGATGTAGAGTCGTGTGGTGGGTGATCATGGTTTCTATTGCGATGTCGTCTCCCTGATCGACGACCGTCGGTATGGCCTCCACGCCTACGTCGACGGTGATGTCCCCCACGACCATGACCTGGTCTGTGAGATCTCCGTCTGCTATCGTGGCCTAAATGGGGAGTGGGTTCTTCAGTGCCCGCTGTATTAGTGACCTCCTCCTGGCCTCGATTTATCGGGTTCCGGCGGGATGCCTCCTCCAGCTCCTGGTGACAATCATGACATAGCGAGTTATAGTTATAGGTACGCTGGCGACCTGTAGTTTCTAGGACTGTCACTTCCATGAGATTTCGACAGCTAATACATAACGAGGCCAGGTTATATGTAGTACGGTCGTCTCTGAGCGTCGGGCGATGATGTCCTCTTTGGCCGGACCTCGTATGTCTGCTTTTGCTTGGCGAGTTACCCATTGCCGCGGACTATGCTGATGGTCCTTCAAAGCTATAAGCTGCCTTTCGCCTTTCCGATGGCGGGGACCTCAGCGTTAAAGTATATAGATTGTACATCTTCACATGTACGGAATACCTGAAGCCTACTTAAATATTGAATTTATCGCAATGGTATTATCCGTGGTGGCATGCCTCGCAAACGAAGCACGGATTGGTAATGATAATGTTGTGGATAAGTGGTATTAGTATTGTACTGAATAGCCAATCCTATCACAGGAGGCAATTATTTTAATACAAACGGAATCTATACACCATTTAATGAGTATAATGTCGTCATTCGCCTATTAATGCTGATGTTCGTCCCGGGTCGCTGTTCACGGTCCCATACTGGTTTTATAGACTGGCACTGCCCTTCTGATCAACTGGTGCGTATCTCGCGGCCAAAATCTCATCTACCGTCTGCTTTGATTCGCCTGATTTTTCGTATCGTTCCTGCAAAGCCTTCTCAACAGGTGATAACGTCTGCTCAGCTTTCTCTTCTACCCCAGCGACCGATTTGGCACTGCTGAAAACTTCCTTTCCTTTTTGGATGCCCTTCCCTATGGCTCCCAGGACGGTATCCCTGACTCCCTCGGCCTTCTCCTCGGCCTTCTTCTCTGTTTTGCTGGCAAGCTCGGCGCTCTTGGCCTTGGCATCGGCATAGGCGGACTTCGCGGCCGCGGCTACGCTGTCGTTCTTCTCTTCTCCTTTCGCACCCCCTTCCTGTGTCGCCCCCATTGCGCGGGCCCATAACCGGGCAAGGGCGGCTTCTGCATCTTCGCGGACCTCGGTCCAATCTTTAGACTGAGCCCACCGCACGGCACTCTCTACTTCAGCATTCCAACGGTCTTTGGCGGCATCGGTGACATTGGCGCGTTCTCTGGCTGCTAGCTCGGCCCTTGTGGGAGGTAGTGTGGGTGGTAATGGGTCGATGATGCTGGATAAAAGGTAGGTCTGCTGGCGAAGGATGGCGGCTTGCTGTTCGCGATTGCGCTGGTGTGCGAGGAGGGTGAGGTAGGCTACGCCGAGGGTGAGGGTTACGCCTCCGGTCTATCAAGAAGCGAAGGCTCGTTAGCTACCACTCTTATTTATCGAAGCAGTAAATGAGGTGGTATAGAAACAACATACGAAGCCGGTTGTGAAGCCCATGATGAGCTGAGTGAATATGATATGCGCGCAAGGGCGCAGTTACTGAAGTTGACCAATTGACTCGTAAAAAAAACGAGTGAATTGTTGGAACTGTTGTCTAATTTGTCGATAACCAACGCAGGTAGCTACACGACTCAATTGCTTGGTTTTGGGTAGAGGAAGTTGAATAGGGAGATGGTGTATTAGTTTAAGGTGGGCGAGTTGAATGACGAAGGTCTCGCGGGTGGAAGGCGACGGTGTTGGTAGGTACATTGTACCGGTACACAACGACCGGGATAGTGCCGGACCCAAGCAAAGCTCGATCGGACCGTGCCAAGACCACTCTCAAAATTTACGGGTCTTTCCTTCAGCACCCACCCATTAGAACACCCGATCTAGCCTAGTCTAATAATAATTATCGATACCAACGACGACATTCAACCTTCAATTGAAATCGCAGAGACAGTACTACCCTTGCTGCACCTCGCCAATTCGAGAAACCCGACGAACTCGACCTCGACCTCGACAAGATGGCGGGTGGCCTCGTCAAATACCGTCATCTGAGTCGAGACTCGGCCCATCGACAAGCCCTACTACGAAACCTCGTCACATCCCTCGTCAAGCACGAGTCCATCCACACCACATGGCCCAAGGCGAAAGAGGCCCAGCGCCTCGCCGAGAAGCTGATCACACTAGCAAAGCGGAATAACGAGACGAGCAGGCGGAGAGCTACCGGCATATTATACGTACGTTTGACCTTCAATTGCAGACCTGGCACATATCATATAGTAGAGAGGAAGCATAGGGTGGGGGTGATGTATACAAGCTTGGTTGATATATAACCTGGGAGGGGTGGATAAACAAACAAAGGCCTACAAAAAACATACACACACATATACACACACAATACAAATGCAAAGCTAACACGGCCCCCCAGACCCCCCACGACCTCCTCCCCAAGCTCTTCGGCGAGCTGCGCAAGCGGTACCTGGAGCGGCCGGGCGGGTACACGCGCGTGCTGCGGACGGAGCCCAAGTCGACGTACGACCAGGGCGACTCCGCCATCCTCGAGTTCGTCGACGGGCCCAAGGACATGCGCTTCGCCATGACCGCCGCCGCCGTCGCCCGCGACCGCGCCCTCGGCCGCCCCTCCAACGAGCTGACCCTCATGAACCGCTCCAAGGTCCTGCGCTACCGCGGTACCAACGGCGACAGGGTCTTCAACGACATGGTCCGGCGCATCGGCAAGTTGGATCTGGCTGGTGTGAAGAGGGGAGCTGGGCCCGGGGCCGGGGCTAGGGTTGAGGCCGAGGCAAAGAGTGGTGAAGCTGCATGAAAGAAAAAGAGAGAGAGGGGGGGGGGATTTGTAGGGCAGGAACTAGAGAAGGTCGAGTGTGCATAGGGGACTTCCGTAAGCTGCAATATAGTAGCGAGGAACTCGGATTCGGCCACCGTGGAGAAGACGGATGGCTTCGTTTCTATCACGTGAGAGACTGAGCAATATACAAGAGAAAGCCATATCTACTTGTATAACCCTAGATCCTACCTCAGAGTACGGATCTAGTTGTACGAAAAGACTGTACACTATGGGAAAAGAGTCACCAAATATCAGCCTCTATATAGAACATAAATCTAAGTCTTCACAAGTCTTTTCATGGGGTACTACGCCGCAAGATAATTTGATGAGTAAGACGGATGTGAAAATGCTATGAATCTAATTGGTATCTTGAATATGTACTATAGCAATCTCAACAAGCTAGTGACCGCATAGCAGTTCCATGGGCGAGTTTGCCAATGCAGTTATACTATATAAAATCAAACGTGTCACCACGTTCACGAATCATCTTCCCCACCCTCTTCGACCCAACAATCCGCTCCAGCTTCAGCACATCGTACTTGGAGAACACGACACGGGCAGAGCCCCGCCCAGGCTCCAGAAGCATGTCCTGCTCGCTCTTGGCAAGAAACCCGCCTACAATTTCGCGATAGAAGACCGGGTTATCGGGCAAGCCATACATAACGACGCGGCGCACGCCAGCGAGGATGTACCTACGGAAATGGTGTGCGCGCTCCGTGTACAGCAGGACCTTGTGCCGGCCCGACAGGAAGTGCGACCTCGCCCGCGACGCCTCGCGCACGTCCGCGTACTCGGAGATGGCGCCGAACGAGAGGCTCTCCACGGCGTCGGACGTCGAGAAGTAGTTGCGCACGCGCACGAAGTCGAGATATGACGGGATGAAGATCAGCGTGCCGGCGTCCGCCGCTCCAGAGCCGGAGCCGGAGCCGGATCCCGAACCCTTGCCCCTGCGGCCGCCGGCGAGCTTGAGGAGAGACGGCACGATGGCGCTGGTGAAGTACGTGAAGCGCGCGTCGGGCTCGTCGGCGATCGAGGAGGACTCGAAGCGCGAGAACGTCTGCTTGGCCTTGACGGGCCCCAGCTCCTGGATCGCGCCGCCGTACTCGGGCTGCACGCGCGCGCGGCCCGCCCAGTTCCGGCCGCGCCGGTGCAGCTCCGCCAGCTCGGGCGTGTTGAAGGCCGAGAGCACCACCGTCTGCCGGAAGTTCTCGGCCTGGTTGTCGAGGTACCACTCGCGCACGCGGCTGAAGTCGCACCCGTGCGCCTCCCGCGGCTGGCGGTTGAGGTGCTCGAAGATGTACTCGACGTGCTCCCAGTTCTGGTTGAGCAGCGCGTCGGCGTGGTCGACCACGACGACCTCGACCGAGCTCAGGAAGTCGTAGTCCGTCTTCTTCTTGTCCTCCTCGGACCCGATGGCCATGCGCAGGCCTAGGGGACTGGCGAGGAGGATGTCGCTGTTGTAAAACTGCGCGAAGTATTTAATCGTCTTGCGCGTGAATTTAATGCCGATCCGGAACATGTCGTCGTCATTGCCCTCGAATAGGTCTCGGAAGTCAGCGGGCTTGTCGGAGGAAAATTTCACTTCTCGGTCGATATACGACTCGTCAAAGCGCTTGCGGTTTTCCTGCTGGTCGGGCTCACAGATGGCGCAGATTGCGTTTACTACTTTAACAGCAGCCTCTCGAGTAGGGAGTATCATGAGGACCTTGGGTCGAGTGAAACCTTGATCTCGGGGCTCAAAGTCGGTATTTTCACCTTCCTTTGCGAGCTTTGCATTATTCTTGATGACTCGATCTCGTGTCCTTTGCGCGGTTAGCTCGTTGTTTGATATTAATTTGCAGGTAGCTAGACACTTACTTGAAAACATGATTCACTGCGTGAAGACACGTCATTCGTCTCAAACTCTCGGAATTACTGGCACTTCGGCCGCAGAATAAGAGATCCTGGTAGCCAAAAGTTATCGGATATAGGACCTGCTCAAGCTTATCGAACGTTGGTCGCAGTTTATTTGTGGTCGCAATAAGCCTGTGCTTGAGTTTCAAACCAGACGGTCCCGGGATGGTCGTAGGTGGATGACTTGTGTGTGTGGTGTCTGAATCTTTGCCGGGAATACTTCTGAGAATCCGCCAGCTGTTTTTCTCTATCTGTTTCGGCTGATAGGCGTTGGATTGAACCCCCTTTAGGCGTATGTCGTATTCCGCGCTATCTGGATTAACGAAATGAACTTCAAAGGGGTCCGTGGCATCAGGGGTGTCATCATCGTCCCCATCGTCCTCTAGGTCGACCTCATCGCCCGGTTCCTCCTCTGGCTCCTCAACTAGATCCACATCACGTTCCTCGTCATCTTCGGACTCCTTTTTTTCCTCTGTAGTCGCTGGAACCTCGTCCCTTTTAGGCTGGTGATCTAATTTTCTCCTCTTTGCACTAGGACCCGCACCAGAAGCCGAATCTTTTGCTAAGCTCTGCATGAGAGCCATGTATGGCTGTACTGTTGCTGGAGTCTCCTCAACATCTGACATTGAGGCGTCGCTCTCCGACTCGACGTCAGATGGAGGAGCTTCATTGGAGACCTCACTATCTGATTCCCTATCCGAGTGTGAGAGTGAGTTTAAACGTGTAGGAATTTGTTACGAACTTACTCAACATCTTCGAGTCTTGCGTTTTCGAATTTCTGTGCTCTTCCAAAGCTTCTTTTCCCATTCCCTCTCCCTCTCCCACTCCCAAACTTTCCTCCACGACCTCGCACAGACCCACGACGGCCTGAGAAATTGCCTCTGGGGGGCATCTTAGAATGAGTTCGGATTACTCAGCAAATAAGATTAATTTGATTAAGAAGAATTAAAATGAGATGTAAGATTGCGAAGAATTTCGCTGCGTTACTCACGAAGATCTCAGATATAAAAAAAAGTTACGAATGGGTCAAGCCACAATGAATGGATTATGGGCAAGCCACAGGAACAATGGATCATGGGTGTTAGACAGTTAGTTAGGACTAGCCATTCTAGGCTAGCATGTTTCCTTTATCTTAGCGTGATCTCGCTATCATCTGCCTGGTTCCCCTCCAAAAATCACTTTAGCACGCAGGTAAATGCGCCGAGCCCCACCAATCCCACAAGAATTGTGAAAATTCAAGGCGCACCTGGGGAGTGACGACCGCTCCATCTATCAGTCAATCAATCAATCTAAGAAGGCGGGAACGGGATAGAAAGATAGCATTCGTTTAGCCTCAGCTCTTCCTCCTCCCGGCCTCCCTCCCTCGCCCACCCGTCCCTTTTTTTCCCAACCTCACCACTACTTACTGAGTTAACTGGGCATTTCATTTCTTCCTTCCTTCCGATTGCCCATCATGGCCACCGCAACAGATTCTAGTCCATTTCTTCACTTGGCACGGCCTCTTGCGCCATCCTCCTTCAACTTCCAGAACAACCTTGCCCCGCTTACCGTCAACATCCAGTCTCAAGTATGTCGTTACCCCTTTTGGAGCTAGTAGCGAACAGTGATGAGCGATACTATATGCATACTCTGATAGCAAACATACATGGTGACTGACCTAGTCTTGTCCCCCCATCATAGGCTATCCTCTCCATCCTCGACCATGCCACCCGCCGCGACATTCCCGCCACACCAACTACCTCGTCGCGCGTTATCGGTGCCCTAATAGGAAGTCGGTCTGAGGATGGCAGCGAGGTGTCCGTGGTCTCGTCCTTCGCCATCCCCCACACCGAGAACGAGGACCAGGTCGAGGTCGATGTCGAGTATCAAAAAAATATGCTCTCACTCCACCTCAAGGCAAACCCCCGCGAGACCCTTCTTGGCTGGTACACGACATCACCCGAGCTGAACAGTTTTAGCGCCCTTATTCAGAACTTCTTCGCCTCCCCGGAGACCGGCACCTTCCCTCACCCAGCTGTCCATCTGACCGTGTCAACCGAGCCCGGCGCTGATGTCCAGCTGCGCGCCTACATCTCATCTCCCGTGGCCGTCAATGCCGAACGCGCCGCCGAGAGCTGTCTCTTTATCCAAGTACCCCACAAGCTTGCGTACAATGATGCCGAGCGATCTGCGCTTGATTTAATCTCAAGCGCCAAAGACAACGAGACACGCGCCGCTCCCGTCGGCTCTGACGTCGAGTCTCTAGCACGCAGCCTAGAGAGCACAATAGGCCTCCTAGATCGTGTGTCCGAGTACGTCAGCGCTATCATCGACGAGGAACAGGAACCAAACAATGCCTTGGGCCAGTATCTCATGGGCGCATTGGCACTGGCCCCCAAAGTTGACCCCGTTCAGATCGAGGCCGACTTTAACAACCACATCCAAGATGTCCTTATGGTCAGCTATCTGGCCAACAGCATACGCACCCAGATTGACCTGAGCCAACGCCTTGCTACCGCCATCCTGTCCACTGATGACAAGGATGCCAAAGACGGTGAGAAGGGGGAGAGAGGCGAGCGTGGTGAGCGTGGTGAGCGTGGCCAGCGTGGGGGCAAGCGAGGTGGCCGGGGCGGTGGCCGAGGCGGTGGCCAGCAGCGCGAGCCTCGAGAGCCAAGGGAGCCCCGGGAACCGAGGGAACCGGCTGAGTGAACTCATAAATCCCAACAGACGGGTTAAGAAATAGCCATTGAAGCAAGCGAGGCCATGCATTAATATGGGCTTTAATGAACGCTGCCACTATGAACGGGGCGTTGTAGTTCACATTTAGAAATACCACCCGAGAGGCCAACAGCCGATTAGAGGAAGAATATGGTTTCAGGCCCAAGCGCACAGTGGGATGGGCCGGACTAGGTGTATCTGGCATGCATTATGACGAAGGAGACGTCCGTTTGGAAGTTCCTGGAAGGGACAAATATTACTAGTATAGGCGTTCCATCCGGTTTAGGAGGGCCACAGTATTAGACAGGACGTTCTTGAGCAAAATAAAACGACAAGTGAAATTCCATGAAGGCAGTTTTTATTTGATGGGCTCCCTACTTGGCAGTAAACGCATTATAGTATTGAGAGGACCAGAATATCGACGGGTAGGTTGAGTAATATCAATGCCGTATATCAAGAGTCACTCTTCGACTAGCCTCTACACTGCACGTCTTAATAGGATATTGGTAATTTATGCAGAATGGATGGTTTAGAGAATTATGTTCTATTGTAGATATACACAATTAACGCAGGTCACGAGCCAGGACGTCACCATATAAAAACAAGGAGAGTCTAGGGGAGATAGTTTTCCTAGTATTATGCATTGCCTCCAGCAGATGCTACGAGGCAGACTTATTCTACAGCCATAATATAGTGTAGCCGGCAAAGGTGGAATCTCCGCCTACCTGCGCCGTTGTCTAGAAAAGCACCCGAGTCAAATCTGCCAGTTTTCGTTCACTACCAGTGTTCGCTAGTCATGCGAGCGCGGCCCTCCTTTTGCACCCACTAGTAACACAGGTCTCGTTCGTATCGTGGCGAGTAAGGTAACGTTCGGGAGACAATCCTGCGGTTTCGGAAACCCGGACAAATGCAGGAAAGGGTTGAATGGACGCCCTTGTGAATGCACCAAGACGATGACCAACTTAAATAACAGAAAACAAGCTTGATCATTAAGTACTCCCTCTCGCCTATAACTCCCGCCAATGATATGCATGCTGCAATGGTAAAGCCACCCTGCCCGATGTACGCCCATGGTGGTCATCAATCTTTATGGTATACCTTTTATCCATCCATTCTTTTAAAGTGGTTATCACACCCTGAAACATGAAACACCACTAATGCTCTGCTCTCGTGTACTTCGCATGCCACTGACTTACATTATCTAAATATTGGTCGGCGGTTTTTGGGGGAGTGTAGCGGGATTGCCATAATTAGGAAGATGGCTAAACGTTTGACCAAGGCCAGCAGATGGTCCCTGAGGTGGAATCCCTGGCTTGTTCGGGATCTGCGCAAGGTGGGCTGGTGGATGCTGGGGAATATGCTGAGGTGGATGATACGCCGGAAGGGAGTTGTTAGAACTCTGACGGCTCATGCCATATCCGGGACCTCCCATATAAGGCTGGGGTGGAGCAGGCGAATTAAACCCGGCGTAGCCCAAGTGCGGTGACCCAACCTGCGGGCTCCCATGTGGTGGCGGTACAGGCATGTTATAAGGACCCATCGGAGGCTGAACCGGGCTCATTCCGTTGCCCGGAACAAACGACTGAGTTTTTGGGTTGAAAGCATGGCGATTATAACTCCCGGGGATAGGATGTTGGCTCTTAGGGTCATGCGGGTTTGCATGGGCCGGGAGTTGGCCGTATGCATAGGGGATACCCATCGGCCCATTCCCTCCTTGAGGCTGGGTTTGGGGTCCGCGGCTCGGATACGAGACAGGCGGGGGAGTTTGGTTGAAGTTGGGCTGCCAAGATTGTTGAGGTGTGGCTTGGGCAGGCGGAGGACCATATCCACTTCCAATGGATCCATTAGATGATGGATAGCGGGAGGGTAAGGGTTGGGATTGAGGCGGGTACTATTATGCTGTCAGCATTCATAAGACACGAGGCGCTGAATTAGTACTCACTGCTGGTACATTGCCGTACTGCGGATACCCATTGTTTGGCATCATAGCGGGATATCCCTGTGGCGGGGTTTGATAAGGTTGAGGGATCTGATATTGGTACGGCTGAGGTGCTTGGCCATTATACTGCATATTTGTAGCGATGAAATGAGGCGACCATTCCATCTGGGGTTGAGGAGCGAAGTATTTAATGTACTGTGAACGCGAGTCGAAGCTTTCTGAATCATCCCGACGCTGCTTGCCTGTCTTTCCCCCTCTCTTCCCGAGGTTAGATTTGTCTTTAGCCGATACCGAACTGGCACGAGAAACTCCATTCGCCTCGTCATTGTCTTGTAATCAGTTAGCCAAATGTCTAAATAGGAAGGCATCTAGGTATCGAACCTTGCCCTGATTCCGCTGGTTTGTCTGCAGCGTTACCGAAAATCCTCTCTCTAGCTAGCTTGTATGCTACTTCACGTTCCTCTCTGGTCATCCTAAGTAGATATTAATACCTTGTGGTTCATATGTATGAGCCTCCTGTTCTATACTTACTTTTCCTTGAGCATCCCCGTTTTGTCTTTGCCGTCGCTACCAACTTCTGACGTGGCTTTCGATGCGTTGGTACTAACCTGACCAGATTCGCCGTCTTCTCCACGCCGCATGATCTTCTTTGGTAGTACCACCGGAGGCGGAGTCTTTGGATTATCATCCGCACTGGTTTCTATAATACTTGCTAGTGAAGCGGGCACTCGGCAGAAGGGTGTTCTATAAATTCGAACAGATCCTTGAACTGCCTCAAAAGAATGCGTCATATGATAATAATCCGCAAGTTTATGCGTCAACATTCGACAAAACGAATTGTTCGGCGGTAGATCCATATAGGGCTCTCTGAGATTATACGTTAGTGGGTGGGTGCGGAAAATGTATTATGTAGTATCACATACTTTGATGACAGTACAAAGTCGATAACGTCTCGTTCTAGCCTCAACAAGAAAAGCCGATCCTTCGGGGATTTCATAGCCTCCAGAAGTTTTTCATCCGGATTCTGTCCGTAGATGGAATTCATAGCATCGCCGGACGCAGTCACACCGCCTAGCGCCTGAGGCTGCTCAGTGTGATATTGCTGGCTCGAGGCGCCGCTCTGTGGTGTGGCCCGACCTGGGTCCTCGGTTTCGGAGAGCACCGGAATAAGTCGTTTTTCTGGCATATCGCCGATCCTCAGGCGGTGGATGCGTGCATTCTCAGAACCCATTCTAGATGTCGCAAGCAAAGAACTTCTAACCGAGAAGGCCTCATCGTCTTCTGCGGCGGCCTTGACACTTGCGCTATCATCGGGGCGAAGGGACTCTTTCTCGTCTAGAGCAAAAGTAGTCCCAGAGGTGATGCTTTTCCCGTCGAGACTAGGGGCCTTAGTACCCATCTCCGAATTAGAATCCGCTCGTTGGGAGACGTCATCCGGCACAGAAGCTCCATTGTCGTTCTTCACTTGCGACTCTACTACCAAAGGTGATGAGCCATTCACGACTAAGCTCGGGGTAGATGTCGCACTGGCGTTAACAAATGGTCCATTTATATTCTTGGCCCCGTTGCTACCGGGAGCCTGATCGCTGCGTTTAGCAGTTGCTTGTGTTTCTTCAACAGACACTGATGGAGTCTTGGTGGATGCTGGCACACTTGAAGCCACTACAGCAGCAGTCGACGGAGTAATTGCGACAGGAGTTGTGACGGTGACAGAAGTTTGCGCGCGACGATCCATGGTTGGTACGGCAACTCGGGGTACGGGTATGGGACTAATATTCTCCTTGGGGTGAGAGGCGAGAACCTAATGGTGTATTTAGCAAAATGACAAAAAGGATGGTAATTCCTGGCGGGACACAGCGCATGAGGTTTGTTGGGAAAACGCACCTTTGCAAAAGACAGCCTCTTAGGAGGCGCCGAAGCGGCTGGTGCAGTCGCCATGACTGCAAGACTTTGAGGCTACAGACAGAGACTGCGGTACGAAAAGGAGAAAAAGAGATCGCCAGCAGTCAGTCTCGCAAAACTCTGATAGATCAAACGAAGTAACTGGGCAGAGGTTGCGGTTTGTGGACGCTGCGATCTGTGATACAAGAATGCCGGAGCGAACAGAAATCAAGAAATAAAGTGAATCAGCGCAACCCGCGAGATGGAAATGGGGCTAATCATTGTCGTAGAAGATCTCTCGAAGTCGGTAGGTTGATGGAAATCGTCCTATATCCCCGTCCGCCTGTGTGGGGTACCTGTATACTATTACTAACGATTGAGGGCTTCCAGGCGGTGCGATGTGGTTGTGTGCGGCGCGGAGGGCGACAACAGGTCACCGATGGAAGGAAGTTGGAGACCGGAGGAAAAAGTAGGGCTGCCGTCAGCAGCAATGACGGGAGACCAGACAAGGGAGAGGAGAGAAGGGTAAGGGTGTGTTGTGTGTGCTGTGCGTGCGAGGATGCGAGGGTTGCGTGGGTGCGTGTTGGATTCGGTGGAGGGATTAGGTAGGTAGGTAGGTAGTTTAGTCGACCACACACGCAGACTCGCAGGGTCGCACAAATAATTCCGCGACGGGCGGGCGGGCGAAGGGACACGGACACCAACGAACCAGCCTCAATCGAGAGTGATGCTTGGACCTAGGCCGTACCAGCGCTGTGCAGACGTTGTATTGAGGTCGGTCGCAAGACAGTGCAGAGTGCAAAGTGTAGACCAGAGTGCAAGAGATAGAGAGGGAGAAAGAAAAAGGGAGCCAAGGATTTAGAGGAGACGGTGCGAGGCTGGCATGGAACGGCGATTGATCGATTGATTGACCAGGGCGAGCGAGAGCCGGCGCTTGGGCGGGTCGGTCTACAGAGCGCCCGCTGTCAGTCAGTCAGTCAGTTCAGTCCTGTCGGTTACAGAATGCAGCCCCCGATCCTGTTCGTCCTATTCCACTTGGCTTGGTATGGAGGGTCGGCCCAGAGGACGCTCAAAGCAACATGAGACGGGTTTGAGTCGACTTTTTAAAGATGGGTGGAGGACGTGGAGGCCAGGTCCGTTGTGTGTGATGGTTTGGAAGTCGAGTGTGGAGAGTCAGTCCTGAGGTAAGTAAAGTTGGGAGAAGGCTGCACCTACAGAGTACATAGGTACCTGTAGGTTGTACTGCTACACTCCCTGTAAGCCCTGGTAAATCGATTAGGTACCTATTTCTAGGTGGCCACGCTGCTGTACAGCATACCTACAGCACCAGTACAGGGTTGCTATAGGGTACCACCTGTAGCTAAATTTGACTACCTAGGTAGCGAGATGTAGGTACGGGTTACAGCAGTTGCCCGCCTTAATTACTTGCTTACACATATACGCAGAGGCAGGGGATCGGGTGACATGTATGTACTATGATAGGTATACTCTCTTTTGTACATTAGGTTCGGCTGCAGCACTTAGACTTAACAATGCGCTCTCCATATATATGTCCAGTTCAACAGACATAGTATTTACTTCGGTAAGTAACAATGGAGAAGATCAGAGTATAGAATGCATGATCTGGTCTATGCTATGATCTATGAGTAGAAAGGTTAGTGAAAATATAGCATAGATACCTCTGGCGGAAATGGGTTACAATGGCAGAAACAATGGCATGTGGACTTGGGACAGACACAGAGTTACCCATTACGCACGGTACTTCTAGTGGGCCTGGAGGCCACTAGCCTGTTATAGTTAAAAAGTGCGCCGTACCGCCACAGTGTTACATTTCGGCCGCTATAAAAAGGTCTACATAACTTACCTGCATCAGTACTGCATGCAACTGCGTGAAGACAAGATTCGAATTCAGCTGTGGCTGGGTTGATGACGATGAACACTGCCACATCCGACCTCACCTCACCTCACTTCCAAACAAGAGCTACCTCCCATCGTACACAATCAAGCTTCCACTGACTAATTGCTTGACTAATAGCTTGTCTAATCTCGTAGCCTGTATAATCAAGATACAGATCAGACTACCACAAGGAGTTCCGTGATTCGTTTCCTATCCTACTTCCCGAGGCACCGCATCTCCCCAACTCAGCTGCCATGTACCGGAGAGGACCCTCTAAGAGCACCCCGGCAAATACTCAGTGCCAGAAGTGTCTCAAAAGAGATAAGTAATGACCTATTATATAGAGTTATTTGTTCTCAAGCTGACCTGCTTAGCACGGCATTACTCATATGAATGCAAAGTTTCAGCACAAGAGAGGCCCTATGTGGCAAGGCCGTCGCGAACACAGCAGCTGCTTAACCCCAAACTTGTGCCTAAGCTAGCTAGTGATATCCCAGATCCAGTACAAAAAACGTAGGTTCTCTAGCTATTTGATCGCGTGTAGAGTCCCGCTGACAGCATTATAGGAAAGGATTGGCAGATCAGGAGCTAGCTAAAAGGGAAGCAGAGAGAGCAAGGCAACGAGAATCAGAACAGGATGATGATGTATCGAGGCGCTCAAGGTCAGCCTCGTATGACTCTGTCTCTACGATTTCAACTAGGGGGCATCCATCGCCTTCTCGTCCAAGAGAATCTTTGTCTCCTCCAAGGCCAAGCAGAGCCACTCGGAGCCCATCTCCAATCCGAGGCTCGTCGAGGAGACGATCTTACGACTCAGGGAGCGACTATGGGCGGCGTTACTCCCCTAGTCCTGAAGGAAATAATAGAGGCATGAAATCGCCTGAGCCGATAAGACGACGAACAAGGTCACCAAGCCGCGATGACAGCCCCCGGCGTGAGCGTTTTGACTCCGAAGAACGACTAGCCGATCATCGGCATGGCGGTAGACGGCGTGGGAGGTATTCGCAGAGTCCTAGTCGGTCGCCGCCACCAGAATCTAGAAGGCGATTTCGATCTAGGTCTCCTCAGCACGGGAGGCAAGATAGCAATCCTACGCGATATAATGACAGGCCAACAGGTCCAGGCGGCCGAAATAGTCGGGAACAGAGAGAGGGGCCACCAAGACGGGATGCAAGAGAACGGAGTCTTAGTCCATTTTCCAAACGACTGGCCCTTACACAGGCCATGAACGCCAGTCGATAGCGACGGGTATCATTGATTTTACGTATTTTAATCCAATCCAATCCTAATAAGTCTAAACACAACCGATGACATAAATACCTCCTGAACAATGCCAGTGACCAAACGCCATGCAATGCAAGTTATGTGTCTCCATGCCCCTCTACGCCAAATCTTCGTCGTCCTGTCCCCTGCGCTCTTCTTCCTCTTCCCGTTCCCGAACCCGCAAGCCCTCAACCAGCGCGACGCCATCCACGCCCGCCGCCTCCGCGCTGTCTCCCTCACCGTCGGCCCCAATAGGCTGAGCCATCTTCTTTGCCGCGGCTTGCGCATTCGCGATGCGCTCTCTGACCAGCCTCGCAATAGCATTGTCGGTGCGCACGTTCAGCACTTCCAACTTTTTCTCCAGGTCTCTCTTGAGGTCCCAGTTGGGCTTCTTGGGCTGCAGTTTGAACAGGTCGATCCCTTGGTCTTCTTTCGCGTTCTCCGCAGCTTTCGCCCGTGTCTCTTCCTCTACGCGCGCGGCCTGTTCTTCGAGCGTGGGGCCTTCCATGGCTAGTGTTGGGGGGGCCTCGAAGCCCAGCTTGGGGCCTCTCGTCTCGGCATCGTAGTTGCGGCCGGACAAGTGCCGTGTTGCTACATCGACCTCGGCGGGCGGCGATGCAGAGCGCTCGGATTCGGGTGCGACGATCTCGTCAGCGGGTTGTTTGCGCTTCAGATTTTTGAGCTTGGCGAGCCGCGCTTTGCGGTCGTCGGATGCAAGGCTGAGGGTGGCGTGTGACGCCGACATCTTGCTAGGTGTCTTTCTAGGTGGCCTTATTTCTTGCGGTTGTTGAGATGGGAGTAGAGCGGTGTATTTTGAAATTAAGCGAATCGCGTCTTGACAAGTCGATGGCTTCGAAGAAAGGAATGACATATGAGGTTCCTTCGTTTTAACGTGCTTATCCAGTTAGGCTTAGCGTGGTTGGCTTTCGCTCAGGTCGGCTCCGCTAATTTTTAGTTAAGTGACTACAGTAAAGTCCCCTCCCTCCCCTCTAATTCTCCAATTGTTGGATTTAGCACTTGTATACACGCCCGTAGTGTTAAATTTCAGTGCGTGATCAGTAGTTTATTGTTTTTTTATCCATTATGTTAACTTTTATAATTTATATATAACTTCCGTTGGCTATTGTTTAGCTTAAGTACTCTTTTCCTCTTTTTTTTTACCTTGTACTTTTGAGGCTAAGATGATGCTCGTGGATGACAGCATTGGCATTATCGATAGTAAGTGGCTATACTAAAAAACATCTCCGTTAGCTTTCCGACTTGAGGTGAGGTAAGGTAATGAAGGGTACTTACTGTCGGCCAACTCCTTAATCCTAACAATCCTATTCCCAAGATGTTAGTATACAGTTTACTTAACGTCTTAATCCCACCCCCCGCGTTCCCCGTGAGACAGGAAGAAACATACACAAGCCTTGACGTCCTCGTCTAATCCTTCCAACGATAATTGATCGATTCGGGATTTGACCACGTTCCACCCAGTAATTCCTGAGGTAATCGAGACGTAGCGAGTCACTCTGCAGCCAGTTATTACACTGCGTGACATCGCATGAGAGCTTCCAAAGCCAGCGGGCTTATGAATTCTTCCCTACACGTCTTTTATACGTCAGATATGAGACCAGTGTCTCCATGCACTTAGTAGACAGTATAACGCTTTCTAGGGACACTCGCTGCGTTGCGCTCAGTCACTGTTAGGGCCTCAAGCTTATACAGTGTATAACAACAAGGCCAAACATCAAGGCTCATAAACAGGAGATTGCATTGTTGTCCTTACCTATGACTTTCAGAGATGCTGTGCTATTCAGTCGCAGGTTGGGCGTCTAATTTGCTTACATAGACTCAATATGTATCATCCAGGGGGGTAGAGACGACTGGCTACGAGAGGCGAGAGGAATGACGCACGTGTATCAACACGCTTATCTCACCATCGGCGCGGTACGTGCAGCAGACAGCACCAAGGGACTGTTCTCAGGATTGGAGCGTAAAGCCGACTTTAACTTCGAAAGACTCACCATGGCAGCCAAGAGTGCTCGTTGTATGCGCAGCTACCTTTCGAAGATATAACCAACCCGTATCTCGTACACTCTACTGAGCCGCCCCTCAAGAGCGTGGACATTCCAGGAACACATCATCTCCCCCCGAATTCTTTACTTCACTGGTAAAGAATTCGTATGGGAATACTACCAGACCACGTCTCGCTAGTGTGGGTTTTATTACAACACTGCCTAACACCTCAAGGCTCTGAAAATGACCTTCCGGGCCCGCCAAACAACAATCATCAATCATTTAGTCTTTTAATAACTTACGCTGATGTTTCTTCACCAGACGACAACAGCGACCTTCGCTTCAAGGTTAACAAGTCTTAGAGAAGGATGATTAGTTTCTACTAGAGCGTTGCACTGACTAATGTAACAGACAAGCTAGTCGCAATAGGAGAACTAACCGAGTACGTGATGACAACAAGACAAGGCGAGTCCTACTAGGCAGGTCTCTGGTCACGCTCGTTGCACGCAGATTTACTCCGGGGATCGACAAGTCCCGGGTCGGGATGTTCAGACGATTGGATAGCGCCAACATGGTCTTGGGCATCGGTGCGATCTGCGGTCCGATTAGAACTTGATATCGAATGCCCAGTCACCGAAGCAGCCATCGTAGTCGATCTACCGCGCTCATACGTCGAAACCAATCCGCTCGAACTCGCTAAACATGGCCATCTAGCCTTGAGACGTCGCTACTAATAATGGCGTTCTTCGGCGGTGGGGTTATGTCGAGTCACCCCCTGTGATACTACACAAGTTACATGACGACGATACGTTCAACTAGTGGTTTCCCAGATGGATCGTAGAGGAAGTATGCGTTGTCGAATGAAGAGTTTTTATAAATCGATTTAGAAATAGTGCTTTCAATGCCATCTGCTCGTACTAATGGAACAAAGCTCCCTTGCCTTGTGACATGTATAGTTAAACGTACATAACTGTGCACCAATAATAGTTGTTGAGGCCTGGACTTGGGCTTGCCCCTCCAGTATGCCGGTTGCCGTAATCCAAGTCCTAGGCTTGTCACCACTTCTACCAGCTGCAGGCAAATTAATTGTAACATGGGGTCCAACGTAGCATGGAGATCGAACCGAGCCATATTGACAGGCACTGTCCGCAAACTTTTTTTTCTCTCTCTTTTTTTCTTTTCTTTTTCTCCCTCCCATCTTTCCTCCAGAGCTAGAGGCTAGCTAGATCCCTCTTAAAACTCCATCTCATACTTCGACTTAACTCAACCGCAAGCAGCCCTAAATTCCTCCACCACAACGATCAACATGTATGTGATAGCAGTATTATACGCTGAACCACTAAATTACTGAATACCCTGCCCTTGAGCACCAATCCCAATGTCCAGTGTCCACGGCAGATCTCGCAGAGATTCTCGTTCAACCAAAGGACGGCTCATCGAAGACATGCCTAGTGTAAGACTCTTCATATGAGTGGATAGCATGGTTGATAAATTGTCTAGCTAGCTACCGTTTACGGTTTACAGATTAAGTACTGGCAAGTACTGCCAGGGACCAACTAGCACCGGCTAGTTATTCATCCTGTCCGTCTGATCATTCATCCCGTGGAGTGATGCGTAACAACTAGCACAACAAAACTCCAACTCCAAGAGCTATTCATATGACGGTTCTATTAAAGTATAATAAACTACATCAAACTATAAAAAGGGTTTAATGAAATTAATATAATTCTTTATTTTTTTATTTCATGTCCTTTATATAATTTAGGTCATATATAGTTCTATATTCATTGTTATTTTATATTTAAGTAGTAAAATCTAACTGATTAATCCGTGGATACAAAGTTTCGATTTGGGTCTGCGTTCTTGTTACGTCATAGGAAGGAGACCTCTGGTCAACTACCTACCTGGAGGTTTGTCGTATGGTAGTTTTGGTCCTGTAGCACGTATTCAACTGACTTACACCTGCCCTCACCACCACCCTCTCTTCTTCCTTCTCTTTTTCTAGTCAGTCACATTCTGGGTCCTGTTCAGATCCATTATTTCTGTGATCGGGTTCGCTTACGCTGTGACTCTATTACGCCCGTACGCCCTACGCAATTCCCCTCTAGGAGCCCTGATACTGGTGATCCCAACTTCAAAACGTAGCATATCTAACATGCCGCGGGAAGTTAACCATCTCGGAATCAATTTTAAGGGAGTCACGTACGATTTACCAGATCTGCCAGAGGAAAAGGTTAGTGCTAAAGAAGCTGTCTACCTTGTCACTCGAGATCTTCTCAGAGCGATCTAAATTGCCAGAAACGTTAGCCAAGGTTCTATCACTCGAAACTAAAGCTATGTAGCACATTACCGTAACTTAGTCATGACCCCTCATTCGAACACGACCGAGCGAACACAATTCATAAACAATTGGGCAGAATAGCTTCTACCTCGGAAATATCCCGGTTAGCCCCGAGAAACAAGAAACGATTACGAAGCACGAGTTAAAGAATAGGTTTAAAAACTTTGGAACGGCAACTATTTTATCGCACCATCTAAAGCGATAAATAGTCTCCCCACCTGTCGAGCTTACTGTATCCGATTACCCAAAAAATGGAGTTCAGTCGGTGCTTTCCGCTCCGGTAGCAGCCCCTGTTCCGTAGGCCTCAAGATACCGTATAAGTGTTGGATCGAATCCGGCTCGGCGGCATGTCTCATTAATCCCTGCTTAGCAACACATGATCTGCCTAGCCAAATAAAGAATTACACAATAGAAGGCGAAAAGATAGAGTTTCTCGCTCATGGCGGCAGCGAGGAGGAGTTTAGAAGCCTCGAATCCACCCTCAAACTCACAGAAGCAATGAAGAACACGACAGAAGGCTCAAGTCATCGAGCCGGATGCGCCGAGTATGGATGAGCATGTTTACATGCAGTTATAGGCCTCAACATGACTATTTCGCTGGGTAGGCTGCAAGGCACCAGGCGTTCTCGAATTCTCGAATTGCTCTTCGTAGACGATTTGGCTGCCAACTGGGCGGATATCCGCCGGCGGTTCGAGGAGAGATAGGGCTTAGGAAAATTAAATAGTTGGGCTCTGCGTGAAACATGATAGTAGTTACATAGCTGGCGATTAAGCAATATCAAGGTAGACAACTAAACATGAGATAATTAGCATTTAAAAACTAGTTAACAATTGAATAACCAGATTAGCCTTAACTTCTAGGTAGGATCTATGTTACTTAGGTAGGTACCTAACCAGCCGTGAAACTACCCCTGCAAACGGACCCTAGTAGCGTAAGCTGATAACGCTGATAAGATCACCGATTTGGTAACTATCAAGGGAATTTGCGCGCTCACCTTCAACTCAATCCTCGATCGTAACTTTACCGGGCCATCAGTTCCTCTCGCTTCTAGCATTGAATGGCTAGTAACATGTCTTTAGGGACGACGAAAAGATAGTTTGTAAAGGAACTGCCGACTTCACTTCACCCCCCATGCTGTACTGAAGCTGGTGTGAAAAACAACCCCACGGAACGACCCGTCCATCCCTGCTCTATTCAGCCATCGCCGCCACCACAGCCATGAGGAGCATAACCGAAACAGCGGCGAAGATATCGTACCATGCCAACCCCCTTTATATGTCGAGAATGCACCGCACGACTCGCAAGACAGGCATATGGACTTTTAAGACCTGAGCGTCGCCTATTGCACACGAGAGTGATCCCGCCCCCGCTACCACCTCACGATGCGATCCCACTTGTCCAACGTAGTCGACGACGGGAGCCCGATGCGTCGCAACCCGAACATCCGAACGCGACTTTCTCTCCATCCGGGGGGTGGGATGCCGAGAGCGGTGAGGCTATGAGACCCGGAAACGGCAAAGTCTGGAAATTTATACCGAGAACAAGACCATCTGTAGTGCAACTGGGCATGTTGGCGCCATCCAATAATAGACGCGAACTTCAAGCCAAAATACTAGCTGCATACGGAGAATACAGAATAGTGCATGAAGACCTAGTGAGAGTATACGGTTTATCGCACTCGGAAGCACGCCATGCCGTGGGACAATTAGAACGGCTGCTCTGGGGTCGCCTGGGCATGGACACAGCAGCCTCACGACTAGATCGATATCTGGCCTGGAAGAAAGACATTTCTGCTATCCTGCGTAGTGCTACTTCTGTGTCTTACGTACAGGAGGGCAGCTCGGGAATAGGTGACAATATTTCAGAGACCCCATCTCATGAAAGCGAGACGGCATCGATGAGGGCTGCATGGCAACGATTAGACAGAGACATGCGAGAACTCCACTGGCCGCAGATGGTCCTTTCTGCGTTGGACTCGGAATCGCACGTACTATCAGCGTTGATTCAATCCACTTTCGACCCCTCTTGGTGCCCAAGTTACATCGTAGAAGACTTACTTTACGTCCTTGCCCGCCGTCATCGTTTGGCACTTCAAAAAGGCGACCAGAGTAGCTATGACCAAATCCAGCAAGATATCGAGTCGATAGCCACATTCGTTCTCAACAAATCTCCGCCGAGATACCTGGCTCTTGAGCAAACTGTATTACACATGCTGCTCTCCCCAATGCCAGCTACCGAACTGAGCCGGCCCTTTCAATTACTGAGGGTTATTGAACATCCGGTCCACGCAAATACCTTGCTACATTTAGCAAGTTGCTTCGCAAAAACCTCCGACACAAAACCACAAGCTATGGAAATTCTCCGCATTCTGACAGACACGCCGGGTTTTGACATCAATACGCCTGCCGCGGCGAGTGTGTGTACCTCCTTGCTCACCTTAGACGAGAAGCAGCCCTTGCCAGATGATCAGGCCGCACCAGATATTCTTTTCGAATTTCTGATCAAGCGGGGACTTCGCCCCAATCTATTGGTGCTGTCAGCCTTGATGCGCAATTTTTGTATTCGTGGTCACCTTGATACCGCGTGGAAGGTCTTTGATCTCATGCTTCAATATGGCTTGGAACCCGATCAACACGTGTACTCCATCCTTCTCAATGGGTCAAAACATAATCCCGGCGACGCCTTTCTTGAGCAAATATTCGGCATTATTACGTCCCGTAATGCCTGGTCTCCCGTTCTCGTGAACGACTATCTAGATCTGCTCTTCCGAGAGAATGAGTTGCAAATTGAGCGAAGACGAAGGCAGCGGAAGAAGGCAAATAATGCTTGGCGTCCCATGCTCCAGTTGTTTGCCAAGTTTTACGATCTTGCTCCCCTACAAAAGTTTACCCTATTCCCGCTTGGAAATTTAGTTGAAGCGCAGGGCGTGAAGCCAAAATATTCAACACTCACCACCAGGATGGCCGAATCCCTAACGCCACAGCCAGACACTCAGCTCAAGCAACCAGACAGTATTGTACTGTGCCTAATGATAGGCGCACATATGCGGTCCCTACTTACGCCGAAATACGCGGTTCGCTACTATTACCACTTCTCCAAATTAGTGAATAAGAAGGATCCAGCAGCACTTAGTCTCCTGGTAAACCATGGTTCGCTAGTGTATGATATATTTATACGCACATTGATGCAATTTCGAAGCACTATCGGCTTTGCCATACAGATAGTCGAGAAGATGGTATGGGGTCGCAATTCGCATCATCATCCTCCATCCGTCCATACCTGGACTATATTAATTAACGGACTTAAAAACCACAATGACGCCCACAGTGTCGTTGCAGTTCTCGGTATGATGACTAGAATTGGCAAGATACAGCCCACCCTACCAACATGGAACGCCTTTATTCAAGCTCTCGCTCAGGCACGCAGTGTGAGCGGCGTGGTGAAAGCGCTGTGGTCACTTGAAAAGGCTGGTTTGCATCCCAACGACCGAACAATCCACGCCTTTAGCAAGCTCCCCAGGCCTCTTAGAGATAAAGCCATTGACCAGCTAGAAGAGATGCGGAAGGCGCCAGCGAACTTTTCAAATACGAAAGCTGTACCTCTAGATCCTACCAAGCGCGGTGCATCCAAAATCGGATTCACGCACAGTGCCCTGTTAGACGATCATGCTCGGCGTCCGCTAGGCATACCCAGAAATCTCAAAGAGCTAGCTGGGCAACTGGAGAGCTTACCTATTCGAAATACCGAGGCCTTCGAGAGGCGGCCGCTAGGCATCCCTCGCCAACATGCTGAGAATCGACCCTCAGACTTGTAAAATTACGGTGCATTTGTACATATGAACAACTATATAGGATTATAGCATAAGGTCTGGCGTACGGTATGAAAGCATTAGACTTTGATGATACCCCAATCATACTTTATCGAGAGAAGGACAAGTTTTATGTGAATAGACGTACCTTTTTCTCTTGTACAAAACATGCTTACACATTCGTCTTACCGTGTCTCACTATTATAATAAAACACGATGAGATAGAACAATGTGTGCTTCTTAACTAAAAAGACATGAAGAGAAAAACAATAATTTCACAATCCAGGACAATGTCAAATCGGATTATGGCTTAAGATTATGTAGAGCGTATATACAGATGATATTTGAGTCTATCTGTGCAAGTCTTGAAGCCATTTAGAGCTGCAGACAGTCGGGTTATAGGCGCATAACAACCAGTCCGTTAATCTTGATGAAGAGGCCGAGTAAAGTACACCTAAGCTAGCGGATAGCGGCCACATGTCCCAGCGTTGCTAATCAATCCCCGCTGCCAGCGTCTTTTTACGTACCTTCGTTTCGTATACGTTTGTGTCATTGAAGGGTATAATAGACACGCTACACCAGCGTTGTAAAGTTGTAATAGCTGAGACCGGATCGGATAGAAGATAGGCACGAAGCCTCGGGTCTTCTCTCGAGCAGCCCGCCTTCCCTCCCTTTCCTCACATCGCCCACGGCGGCCGGGATTGCTTCACTTCATTCCAGATTCTAGATTCCAGCAGCTAGCATAGCCAACTCAACAAACCAAGCCACAATCACCCCGGATCTCAGCTCAGTTCAGTTCAGCATCAATCCCGCTCATCCAAACTTCCTCGTCCCCCCCTTCTTCGCCTCAGAATCCTTCGTCCCCCTCGCCTTCTTCCCAGGGCCGATGAGCTCGAGGTGTCCAGCCCGCTCGCCGAGCAGCCGCTCCGTCTTATTCGTGATGCCGGCCGCAAGCTTGCGCTGCAGCTTGTCGGCTGCGCTGGAGCCCTTCCCTTTCTTCGCCTTGGCGACGCGCGCGCCCTTCTTTGTCGGCTGCGGCTTGTTGGCGCGCGCCGTGGCGGCCGGCCGGCTTGTCTTCTTTGGTGCGCCCTGCGCCATCGTGGTATTTATGTGTGTGTTTGTATGCGAGTATGCGAATTGCGCCTTGCTAGAGAGAGGGATCTCGAGGGGTATAGTAGGTAGTTTAGTCCGATTGTTTAGTAAATACGTTAGGTAATACAGTGAGATACTCGCAACCGTATGCGTCCGACGGTGTCCCTTGTAAAATGGTAAATTTCGTGGCTGTTGGGATTTTAGGCGTTTGAGAAGGGTCTGCGGCGAATTTGTTGTCAATAGGGCCGCGCGACAAGCTTGTTGCAAACAAGATGTGAAGAGTGCAAAATGCCGGCCGGCTGGGAAAAAAAGTTGGGCGTGCAATTAATTCATCCCACTTCACTAAACCCCACTTTTCCCGACCGCAGGGTAGCCACTCCGGGGTACCTATCTCCGGTTCACCCCGTTGTTGAGGTATCTATCTAATCACTTTGAAAATTCACACGGGAAATGCTAATATATATAGGGTAGTAGTCACTAGTAAGTGTGTTTGAATTTATGATTTTAGTATACAGGCAGTTATATCTCCACGCTAAGTAGAGTGTGTTGCTATCTCTCTACCTAAGTTAGGTAGTGAGCGATCCCCAAACTGCTGGACACCCTTGTTGGCCAGTGGGTACCTATAGATAGCCGACGCCATAGGTATATCCCGTAGTGCCGTTGCGTGATTGTATTTATTATGAGGCACGATTTGCCATCCTGTTGCTTGATGTTTGATCTCCAGCAGTGTTATTAGAATATTCCACAATGTAGACATTCGCCGTCATATCTTTTCTCTTACACCCAACTTCAGAAATCAAGCCGCCCAACGCCAAACCATATGCAGATGCATTCCTCGTCACTCTTGTATAATCGAGGACATTATAATGTAGGGGTATAATACAGAGAAAACCACAACCGGTAATGATGCTATTTTGAAGAAAAAAAAAGGGAATCTTATCCGGAATCGGGAGTCGTAGGCCTCGTCGAGGATGACTTTATAAATGATAAGAGAAAGATGTCGTATCAGTACAAATGTTAAGAGAGTAAGTGAAAAGGAGTGATTTCGAACGTAACGGCGGCGTGACCTGGTAATGGCGTAGCTCTGATCAACTTAGATCGTGATCGTCTAGTATCTGATTAGGAATGATTCCGTTACTGCACGTTTAAGTAAAGATCGCCACCTCGCCGTGTCGGCGTGAGTTTCGGCTGCCATATTGGTGTCTGGGGAAGTGTTCCCCTAGGCGATGCCAAATCTGGACTTAGTAAACCATCACCGCGTCGTTTCCACTGTTGCGCCCTCTCCGCATTGGGGTCAAGCGCAAAAGCGGCGGCTCTATCGATACCAAGCCGTTTGGCAAGGAGTGAGCTCGCAGTTGAACTGACGGTAGCGAAACTTGTGCCGGATGCCACACGCTGAGATGCAATAGATGGTCTACCGCGATCTATAAGGCGAGATTTTGGTGGCGTCGGTGGTTTTTTCTCTTCAGAGAGTGGCGAGGGTGTGAATGTAGGAATAGATTGTTGTTGTGGTGGTGTTCTAGGCGGCTCCTGCTGTTGAGGATATGGGTACCGGTACGAGCCCGCTGGTTGCATGGGCGCAGAATCAGGCTTAGGATATGGTCCCGGCCCTGACGTTTTGTTGGGACGGGCGAAATTCTGGAGAGGAAATACCTCAACATTGGGTGGTTCTGGGGTAAATCCTGAGCCTGTCCTCTGCATTGGTGCAAACCCCCTACCGCTACGCCTGGGGTTTAGAGGGGGAGGGTACGCTGAAGGCGAACCTTCGATAGGATACACCCCTAGTGTCGGGCTGGGTTGTTGCGACGGCAAGCTTGCGAAATCCGGTCTCTTTGGCGGTGGAACATATCTAATTGTTGCTCCACCCAAGCGGCCAGGGATTTTTGGGTAAGTAACTCGAGCTCGTCCAGATGCTGGGGCCGGTGACTCCTGAACTGGCGACAGTTGTGATAGCCGAGCTATATCATCATAAGCGGACCCATCGTCATTCCCTCCTGTTGAAGATGTTTGTATCGTGGTGACTGAAGCTTTGGAATCAGAACGATTCATCATAGACCCATGATTTGATTTCCGATATCTTGATGCACTATTTCTCCCCGAAGAGTTCCTTCGCCCTGTCTGCCTAGCGGCGCTAGCTTGTGAATATAGACTTGAAGACTGAGAATTCGTCCAATTCGCCGGGTCCCGAGACAAAAACGCTGGCTGTGGTAAGGCCGTGCTGGCCGAGATAGCAGCGGCCATTTGAGCCGCTTCTTCCTGTTTTTCAATCGGCGACTTAGTCAAGGGCGTGTATGTGTCAAGCTCAGCTGCTTCCACGACTTGTGCGATTTGCGATCGACGATTATCGTTGTTCAGCACCCAGTTGCCATATTTATCAGCAACATAGAGCCGAGTAGCTGAGAGAGGGTCCGTGGAAGGGGGCCTCCAGGTTAAGCCCCCTTCAGCAGCCTCTGAGTCGAGATCAGCAAACGCAGTCATATTCGTCATCGTACTTGCTCTATCTTTTGTGGGAGGCCCCTGTGAGGATGTTTCACTAGCAACAGCCGTTTTTGATGGGATTTCAAGGGTTAGAGCAGGCCTCGGAGGTAACAGTTTGGAGGGCTTTCTTTCAAGCGGCACCTCAACTGGACGAGGCGATGACATGGCCGGTGAGTGAATTTTTGGAGTTAACTTCTGCGGTATTAGGCTACGAGGGCGTGAGATAGCTAGGCCAATAGTGTTTCGGTCCATGTTTGCGGGTTGAACTGGCCGTTCTGGCTGGAGTACCTGTGGTGCGGGAGGTGGAGGTGGAGGACGGGGACCGAACTCCGGACGATATTTAGATGTTCGAAGAAGAGGAGGTGAGATGTGGAATACACGAGAGCCTCTTGCGCTAGAAGGATCGAAGCTACCTATACTGTTGTTGTTTTCAAAGAAGCCCTTCTCAGATTCAGCATCTGGGTATCGTCTACGACGCATACACCTTGCTAATACGATAGCGCCTGCTGCGATGGCTACAGCTCCTACTACGCCCACAGAAATTCCTGCTATCTGAGCTGGCGCGAGTCGCGTCGTTGCCGACGGCTCGGAGGTTGTACTTGGGGTCGGAGTGAAAGCCGGAGTTGAAGTCGTAGTTGAAACCGGGAATGAGCTCTCGGACGTAGATGTAAGTATAGAGGAACTGGATGAGCTCACAGACGTAGATGTATGTATAGAAGAACTGGAGGTAATAGTGAGAGAAGGGGTAGTACTGCTCGTCCTCAACGTTGTCCGTGTTGATGTGGTGGTTGACGAGGTTAAGGCCATCGTTTTTGAGGTCGTTGGTGGCAACAAACTTGGGGCCCCTGATGGCGGTATGACCAAAGTTGCTGTAAGCGTAGCATGAGTATTCGGCAAGGCACTCTTCTGTCCACTGCACATATGAAGGACCCTCGCCGGGGCAGCATCTGAGGATGTCAGCTAGAGTGTCGATCGCGTAACATTATCAGGTTCTCTGTTGCTCACCGTTTACATCTTGCTCGCCACATTGGCCCAACTGGAGATCCCCAAGGAGGCATTGCAAAGCAGCCTCGCCAACGGTGAAGCCCGATATCGACTGAACCGGACATAGACATGGCAACGTAAAGCTTGTCCCACAGTCCGTTGTTGGATAGTTGGATCTTATGAATGAAAGCAAACATGACTGGGCGCAGGTAGGAACGAGCGAGGCAATATCGCCACCCAGTCCAACATAATTAGAAGAGGCTATCGGTATTGAGGAGGCCCATATGAGAAACTGAAGGAGCGAAGGCCTGAGAGCCATTCTATACAGAGATATCTTCAAGTGAGGTCAGCATGAGAAGGACCTCTAATGGCCAAGTGGGCTGCTATCAGATTCGTTTCTCAGGGGGCGCATTGGGTCCCCATCGCCTAGGCAGTTCTGATGCTCCGGTGTTGTTGGTATGGAAGAGGGTAAATGATGATGTGGAATATAGAAAGGGAAGCAATATGTTTCAGGGCTCGATCCTTGAGACGACCCCCGATATATGGTTTACAGAGAAAAGGCGAAGAAATGGCTGCATGACTGACCTATGATGTTGGGAAACCCTCTACAAAGATGGCCAGCATCTCAGCGGCGATCCAGCACAGCCCGATTAAAGATGCTTTAATTACCAGGTAAGAATACAGAGGCTGAGAAAGGAACAAAAAAGGACCAGGCTAAGAAACAAGCAGGCACGCGGCGAACGAACGTAGAAAGGCAACACAGAACCATGGGAAAGGGAATGCCATTGCAGATTGAGGCAGGGCATTCCATTTAGGAGATCCGCGGCCTTATCGCGACCACCCCTTTGGAGTCAGCGTCTACAAGAAACAAACCGACCGCCGCAGATATCCAAGCAGGTCAGGTAGGTATCCAGAGCCCATCAATCACACCGTCGAGATTGGTCAATGGCGCGTGTAAGGGCAGCTAGTATGCACGATACGGCCTAGTACCACAGTACCACGGGTAGCCAGCCGCCGAGGACCAGTCGGCACACCCCAGGACGAGTGGCCTTGCATCATGACAACGCTTGCAGATGCTTGGCGTAGATGTTTATTTCGGTCCACACAAGCGGACGGGGGTGGGCCTCGGGCATTTGGTCCGGGGTGGTGAGGGGCTGCAGCGGCGTTCAGGAACGGAAACGGGTGTCTGCTGTGTCTGCTGTATGGTCTATTTACAGCACTGCATGCAGCCGATCAATAATATGTAGGTACCTAGGTTGGTAGATGTTGCGCGCGCAGGGGCCAGCAGAAATGGTAGGCTGTGTGTCGTTGATTGATTGCTTAGTGCAAGCAGCGCAAGTGGCGCGCGCCTACAGCCTGTTTCTGAGGTTGTTGTGGGTGTTCTTGGCAGTCTGGGGATAGTCCCGACGTGGTAACTGGACGCAGGGACCTAACCTAACTAGGTGGTCTATAGTGAGTTGTAGATGGTATGCTGTACAGGAGAGGTTCGTTCTGAGCGTAACGTCATCCCAAGGTATCCCTGGCAGCCCTGTCAGCGTCTCGCTCGGGTCGGGCTCGGCGCCAAAACGTCCACTACCATTGCGGCCTCCACACCGGCTAAACCCTATCCGGACCTAGTCTCCCACAGCCCACGGCGATTGAATCCGACTAACTGGGCGAGGGCTTTCTCTGCTCGTCCAACCCCCAATGGCGGCCTAACTAAGGCTATAATAGCCGCCATTATTAGAAGCGGCCTTGGCTGCCGGATTGTCGGATCGTCTGGCATGATCGTAGCATACGCATACACACTTGGTATATATATACCGGTTCCCAGCCGAGGCGAAGTGCCTGCGTCAACAGTCTTTGTTGGTCGACATGCAAGTAGGTCTCTTGCTAAAAAAATGCATCTAACCGTCTCTTACTCCTACCAATGTCCATCTACCCGTTGATCTGGTTATCATGCATGAAAGTAGGTATTCGGGACTGGAATAAGCAGCCCATTCACTGGAATTTCACCTGTATACCGAAGTTGGTGGGCTAGAGCAAGGGTAATATCCCCTCGCAACGCCGTGGTCCTTACTGTAGACATATGAATAATCAACGGTGCATTTTTAGAAGCTTTCAGCACACGTCAAGGTTGGGAATGCGTCCCGAAGATATTTCGTTAGGCTAGACTATCATCCGATGAGGCACAGCAAGGCGTATATTTAGACATCTGGTCAGCAAATACCTCGCTTCCTCCCTACATCTGTCTTTCAATCAATTATCGTTTTCGTGGCTTTCCGCATCCACATGTGGTATCTATCTTTCCCTTTTCATCGGCATTCCGTATACTACACTCCCGTCCAAGACCACCTAGTATTGTTGCCTCATTCAGTGGGATTTCCTCGTCCGTAGGCGGAAAGGCAAATTGTCTCCATTATGTTCATTTCTTCATCATAAAATCTCGGCGTGTTTCAGTCAGGTTACCAAGTCGATTGACAGGGCCCCTAGGGAATTCTTTCCCCTATCTCACAAGTATATCCAGCCACTACTGTCCTCCGTTGGCAGCACTTGGGACAAAACCGGCCTGAGCTCGGCTTGACTTGATGACTTTCTGGACCTGTTTTTCAGTTTCATCCCAGTCGTCAGGGCTCAGGGCAACCAAATCAATCTGTAGATCCTTCGCAATGGCATGCAAAGCCGCGAAACTCTTCTTGTCCGAAATGAAGGTAATGCTCACACCGACACGGCCAAAGCGACCAGTTCGTCCGATTCGGTGAAGATAGGTCTCCGTGTCATGCGTAGCTTCTCCTGCACCCTTCATTGGAATGTCGTAATTAATCACCATGGAGACTGTGGAAACGTCGATACCACGCGCAAGGACGTTGGTTGTGATAAGGACTTTGGACTTGCCAGTTCGGAAATCGTCGAGCAAGGCGTCTCGTTCACTACCCTCGTACGCTCCATGCAGGACCGACACCTTGTGGCCATCTCGAACCATACTCTGTTGAATTTGGGTTGCGCTCTCGCGAGTCTAGGATCGTCAGTATACGAGAGATACTTATTACGTTAGTATCGCATACCTTGACGAAAATAATTGATGAGCCGATGTTCATTAGACCATAAAGCTTGCACAGAATCTCGTATTTGTCTGCTTCTCCGGGGCAGTCCATGTACATTTGAGAAATCCCCTTAACCGTAAGTTCTTGTACTTTCAACTTGATTATGTTCGCACTAGGAGCAAATGAAGTTGCATATTTTAACACCTTATCGGGAAAAGTGGCGGAAAACAGAAGAATCTGAATAGCTTTGGGAATCATGCTGGAATGACGAGTTAGTCTATAACCTAAGTACGAGCGCATGGTGTTTTGAAGACTGACCCCTTTACCCGGGCACATTGGTCACCCATGCCTTGTTGATCCAGCATGTTGTCGGCCTCATCAATAACAAGGACCTTCAATGCGCTAGTATCAAATTGGCGCCGGCGGATTAAGTCCATGACGGTACCCGGCGTACCAACGACAATGGCTTTATCAACATTACCGCCACGAGGAATAGCGCCGGGAATAGCGGCTGCCACTGCTAAGTTCGGGATGAACTGGCCAATGGTAGTAATCACACCTTGGATCTGGCGGGCCAGCTCACGGCTAGGTGCGAGAAGCAGGGCCTGGGGGGTGCTCGCCTGATTGAAGTCGACACGGGAGAGAACAGTAGTGACAAAAGCAGCGGTCTTTCCAGTTCCCGATTGAGACTGCGCGATCATATTCCGGGGAGGGTCGGCAAGCATGAGGGGGAGAGCCTTCTCTTGGACCTTAGAAGGCTTCAAGAATTTTAAAGCGTTTAGTCCCTCGAGAACCTCGTGCGGCCTATAGAACAGAAGTCAGCGACGGAGGAACGAGGCCGCTAATATGTCGAGGCAGGACTGACAATCCAAGTTCCTGGAAGGTGGCAGCAGATCCTAGCGGGTGTTCTTTATCCTTCTGAAGATCACTGAGTTGAACCTCAACATCATAGCTGCTCTCTTGAAGATTGGAAGTAGGAGCTGCGCCATCGGCCTGGGCAGCCGGCGCCTGAGCAGGTTGGTCGGCCATCGTGATATCTCGTTAGGCGCAAGGCTGTCTAATGCAATGGTAGCTTGCCTTTACCGTGTGAGATGTGGTTGTGGACTAGGGGAGGTTGGTGGGTGGTCGTGGGCAACGAGAGGCTAAAATGTCCAGGGTTAGCATGTTCGACATACAGAATACCTTTATCATTCTTCAAAGGACGCGTACATAGATGGGCAGCCGCACCGCGTTATAGGGAGAGGGTGCCTTTAGGCACTAGGTAGGTTATAAGTAAGAAGTCGGAGTGTAAAGCAGAAACAGCTCCGCGGTGTATCATATGAATTTCCTCGAGCTCAAGAGTGAGTGATGGGTCATTGGAATAATTTTGGTGGGGTCCTTACTCTTATGGATAGAGGGGCAGGAAGGTGCCTTGGATGTAAGGTCGGTACCTGCCTATAAGTTAGATGTATCTACACTATCAATTCTAGTACAAACATACATATGAAACAGGCTTCGCTAGGCTACTAGTGTTACCTCTCCTCAATCAAAAATACCTATCTAAGAAAGGTAAGTAAGGAACATACACCCCACGTACATAATCATACCACCCACATATAGTCGCGTTGACTCACTCTACGTTGTCTAGAAATATTATATCTTGCAAGACATTACCTACATACTTTTATATCGATCTGATGTACCTGTGTTGGCGGGATATTGGCGATTTTGTTGTTGTTCTTGGTATTATACAAACAGCGGTATGTATCTACCTGACTTTAGCGGGTCTGAAGCCCCTACTTCTGCCCCTACCTACAGTAGGTACCTGTAAATAGAGTGACATTCAGCGCCCAAGGTACCTCCTACCTACAACTGATAGGTCATGTTCCCTCGCCCATAGATACCCCGTATTACGTACGGTATTTACCAGCCTTCTATCATTTCCGTCATCGCCGGGGGAAGTACGTAAGGTACATAGGGTACCTACTGAAATTGGTTGGTGCCCAGACCCAGGCTTCCTTCCAGGCGGAGTGGGCTGGGCTGGGCTGTGCTGTGTCGTCGTGTCGCCTCAGATTCCAACCTATCTACTCCATTACTTCGAAGTGCGATTACTGAGGTCGTGAGACAGCCAGAACACGCACGCCTGCTGCCATTCCTCTCGCTCGTTTGTAGTTTGTATTATGGCCCTGCGGCTTAAGGCAATTACGGCCAGCCCTACACACAAACCCAATCTCCTAGACCGCGCACTCCACCGTCCTGCATGGTGAATATCGCCTTGTCTTCATCCTTGTCGAGTTCGGTATGGCTGAGGTGGATGTCGCACCAACGTTTGGTGCTGAGCTGAAGGTGAGGAGTCCGTCACTGGCTCTGCCCTCTACGCAACCCCTCGCGCGCAACCATGTTTTGTTCGTTTGTTCGTTTATGCGGGAGCCGGCGCGAATAGGGACAAGAAGGCACTAACAAACCCTGTCTGGCCTTAGGATGGCTTCAAGCCCGCCAACACTTGGGTCGCCAACGGCATCGCTTGGCTCGACGACATCCAAAACTTCTACCGGGAACGAAGTGCCCTCGAGAAGGAGCACAGCGCAAGGCTCAACGCCCTAGCTAAGAAATATTTTGAAAAGAAAACGAAAAAGTCTACGAGCTTGAGTGTTGGCGACACACCTGCTATGACGCCAGGCTCCCTCGAAAATGCCTCCCTGACGATATGGAACACCCATCTGACCACACTGGAGGCACGAGCCGACGAGCACGAACGCTACGGCAACGAACTGATACATAAGGTCGCCGATCCCTTAAAATACTACGCTACCAAATTCGAAGAGCTACGGAAGCGCCATTCTGATTATGCTGCTAAACTAGAGGCGGAGAGAGATTCATCTTATGCTGACCTGCGCAAGGTTAAAGGCAAGTATGATACTGTGTGTCAGGAGGTCGAGAGCAGGCGCAAGAAGTCGGAAAGCTCCTTCGACAAGGCCAGAGCGCAGAGCAATTACCAGCAACAGCTACAAGAGATGAACAATATGAAAAATACATATCTTATAGCCATCAATGTCACTAATAAGCAGAAGGAGAAATACTACCATGAGTTCATACCGGAGGTAATGGATAGCCTACAAGACTTGTCAGAGTTCCGAACCATCAAGCTCAACACCATATGGACTACCGCAGCAAGTCTAGAAGCGACAATGTTGACCCAAAGTAATAGCATGATGGACCATCTATCTCAAGAAATCGCTCGCAACCAACCTCATCTCGACTCTATGATGTACATCCGCCACAATATGGGCGCTTTCCAGGAACCCGCAGACAGAGCGTTTGAGCCAAGCCCAGTATGGCATGACGATGACGCTATGGTCACGGATGAACCAGCTAAGATATTCCTACGTAATGTATTGAATAAGTCAAAGGGCCAGTTAGGGGACCTAAGAAGAGAGGTTGATAAAAAGCGGAGGGAAGTCGAGGCGGTAAAGCGACTAAAACAGAGTGTTCGTGCAGGAACTGAGAAGAAGGACGAAGTTGTGGTTGTTACACATCTCTCTGCCTTGCAAGAAGACTTACACCAGGTCGACCGCAAACGTCTTACTGCGGAAGTCGAGACGTCGACCATAACCTCTGCAGTTGGTGATGTTACGTTGGGAGCCAAGAATCACAACTTCAAACCCCAAACATTCATGGTACCAACTAACTGCGATCTATGCGGTGAGCGGATGTGGGGCTTGCCAGCAAAGGGATTCGATTGTAGGGATTGTGGCTATACATGCCATAGCAAGTGCGAGATGAAAGTCCCAGCTGAATGCCCCGGGGAGTTATCGAAAGACGAGCGCAAAAAAGTTAAGGCAGATCGGCAAGCAGCCACAGGAAACCTACTTAAGCCGGCTCCCGGAACGCCAGAACATGTTGCGGAGCTCCCTGATCTCAGTCGATCCAATACCATGAATTCCTTGAGCTCGGGGTACGCAGCTAGTGCTCATCGATCAATTAGCGGCCAGGTGACGACTCCACGTTCCCCCGCCGAAGAAACCACCCCTGAGCTCCCGGGTTCACGGCCTACGGCTCGGAAACCTCGATTAGTTGCACCTCCTCCTTCTGCTTACATCAGTGAGCTCCCGGGGAGCTCTGTTAGTGATTCCAGCCTAGCTAAAGCCACCGAACAGAAAGGGAAGATGCTCTATGCTTTTGAAGCTGGCGGGGATGGCGAAATAAGCGTGGCTGGAGGCCAGGAAGTAACCATATTAGAATCAGACGGTATGTAGCCAAGATCCACTTTGCAATGTGCAACGCACACTGACTCTCACCTCTAGATGGATCCGGTTGGGTCAAAGTCCGTGTTGGGTACAAGGAAGGGGTCGTCCCCGGAACATACCTCGAGATATTCGCAGCTCCCATCGTCCCCCAGGATACAGGGTCGTCACAAACTCGGCCTACTTCTACGTACTCAAACTCAGGCTCGTCCATCGGCACAACAGCGCCGGTAGTAAAGAAGAAGGGTCCCGCCGTTGCACCTCGTCGCGGGGCAAAGAAGCTAAAATATGTGGTCGCTCTATACGATTATGCAGCACAAAGTGACACTGAACACAATATGACAGAAGGAGAGCGCTTTGTACTCATCAAAGACGACCCGGGCGACGGCTGGATCGAAGTAGAGAAAGGTGGCTCAACGAGAAGCGTACCAGCCAGTTACGTTCAAGTGGCATAAAACAACCACATTCTGATTTAAGAACTTGTATCAAACCGTACCTGCATTGGGGGTGTAGCATAGCATTGTATAGCAATCGGGTACCTGAGGCAGCGGGATATATTATATATATATATATGCATGAAAGAGTAAAGAAAATGAAATTGTATAGTCACCGTATCCACCTCTCTCATCGCAACTACACTCAAGCGGCGTCTTATAATCGCCTCTATAACCTTCCACTAGCCTTTACACATACATGCAAGGGAGGGCCACCTTGAGCGCCAAAATGTGTTGTTCCACTAAAGCGCCCGTGATGAAGTTATTTGTTTGTACTTGATAGTCGTGTTAATCTTTCCGTGGGGTGGCATCGACTTTGCTTGTGCGATGTGCCTTCATTTCACAAGGCAGAGCTCGAGGTTGCTCTCGGCTGATTCCATGACTGCCCGTCCCAAGCAAGACCACAATGACTGGGGGAGGCACAAACAACCTCTCTGATGATTCAAGCAGTAGCCGGTGAATGTAGCCATTTTCTCCTCGCCTAGCCATATATGATTCTACTATGGGCAATAATGAGCTTTGATATTGTCCATCTCTTTCATACTATCATCAACATTCACCCGACTCTTATCAAGAGTACCCAGAATCAGTAGGACAGATACCACCGAGCTTACAGTCATTCCACACACCACAGTCCACACCATTCTCAAACTATATCAAGGCCACCGGAAGCAGTCTCATAAACGAGTAGCGCCCTCCCTTGAGACCGTTTAGAGCCGAGAGTCGACGAATAACCTAATACCATCACGCGAGATCGCAAGCTTCCTTATCCCGTTAAAACGAAGATGGCTCCTCACGTCAATAATATCCGAATATCAGCAACCCTTGTTGCACTCGCGATTTACCCATTCCTCGCCTTGAGTGCCCCAAGCTATGCACGCATGCTTTCCCTCCGCGAAGACGCACAGCCAGAAGGGCCCTGCGACCACAACTGCGTTACAGGCATCATCGCTGGCATGATCGGGCTGGTCTGCATCGGCATAATATTTCTATGCGTCTGGTCGAGCCGGAAAAGGCGTGCTTAAGTCAACTTGACTTCACCTCTTCGCCGAGGCGGATGGCACCTAGTAGTGGTGATAGTAAGGTAATTCGAGGGCGTACATTATATCGAGGACGACATGAGAAGAATTGGCGATTGGAAGCATAGACGGAGCCTTATGGTGAGCTAGGGTAATATTTATATCCGCTTCCGTACTAGAAGAGAGTTGGGAGGGGAAATTCGGGATCATGCGAGCTTAGGCAAAATGCATTGGCTCCCTTATTATAGAGACAGATTAGCAAGCAGAGCACCGGATAATACATCGCCCTTTTCACAGAAGCCACACCGTGTTCGGTTCAGGTAATAATTAATTTTGCTTCCGAAAACTCGAGCGTGGCGTGCGTCGTGCATAGCAAATGATCTATCTGTCCTGTACGTGATCTCACGATGTTGAATTATCACGAGACATGGCGGAGGACACTACTAGATTGTCTTTGAGTAGTTGAATACACCCCTTTGCTACGATGCGTTTTTCCATAATTAACACGGTCCTCTTCTGGTCAAGCATCTCTTCTATAGGGATCCACGCAAAAGCACCGCCATCACCAGAGCCTCTAACGGCGGAAACCTGTCCCTGGAATCCAACGATCCAGAAACTCCGGCTACCAGTATGCGCGAGCCCAGACTTCATCCGCAGACTAATTCTCGCTCCTACCCTCTCAGGGCAATGGAGCGGCCCTGAGTATTGTGCCAACGAGACATGTGTGTTCTCGCACGCCGCGCTGAACGGAGGCGTCGCGCTCATCACCAGCCCCGAACATGCGCATATCATACAGAACTACGCCATCGACGATGATGCCGGCGCGTTTCCGCCGCCATTCCACGTGGAGGACATAGAGGGGAAGGGTATCGGTTTGCGGGCGAATAGATCGATCGCCAAGGGCGAGATTTTGATGGTGAGGGCGGCGACTCTAGTGGTGCAGACGGAGGGGATTGCTGAATTGGAGGACGAGGTGCGGGATATGAGTAAGTAGCTCTCTACCTGAATTATTACAGTTCGAAGCTATCCCAAGTCTTATACCTCACTTACACGGGCTTCTCCTTTATAATACTTTCATTTCACTAATATTTGCTGATTCCAGTGTATGATATCGCTATGGCACGGCTGCCCAAGAGCCGCAGAGACGGCTTCATGGCACAGATGGGCCACGACGTCCACGACAAGATCGACACGAATTGCTTTCAGATATTCGTCCACGGGGCTGAAGAAAAAGGCACGAGTCACTTAGCCTGCTATCCCGACGTCGCGAGGCTTAACCATGATTGCCGGCCAAAGTGAGTCTGCTTGCTCACACTCCATTTTCCCCTTTCCCTTTGTGAAGGCAGCAACGGAGCAGTAGGCGTTGGGGGGGTGACTCTAGGCGGCGTCTTTTCGTTTGTTTCTTGAACTTGGCTGCGTATACAAAAAGTCTGATTTGTGATATAGCGTCCACTACCGCATCACGAACACGACAATTACTGCCCTAGCCGCCCGTGATATTCGGTCCGGCGAGGAATTGGCCGTCAGCTACGTCGACGTCTTCTTGCCGTCGAGACAGCGGAAGGAACGGATTCGCGGTTGGGGGTTTGAGTGCATGTGTCCACTGTGCCAGGGACCAAAAAACGAAACTACAGCAGTAAGTATCCCGTTTCACTTTTCTCCAAGCTCATCCTAAAGCCAACGTCCCACTCTAGGATTTAGGGGGCTTAGGAAAGGGGGTTAAAGCTACTTTATTCAAATTCCTTACCTCTACCGATCCTAAACCCAACGTGAAAGCCTGTTTTAATCTACCCAACTAACCATACTCTCTCTCAAGTCCGACAAGCGCCTCCGCCGTATTAAGCAACTAAAAACCGACCTGAATAACTTCAAAGAGATCAAGGTAACAGCCGATACAGGAGCAGAGTATACGGCGCTCCACCAGGAAGAGGGCCTCCACGCACATCTCGGGTCTGCATACACCCGGGCAGCACTCAACTTCGCGCTCTTTGGCGAAGAGGAGCGCTCTCGAGAATACGCCTTGAAAGCAGTAGAGGAGCTAGATATAGAGAAGGGGCCCGATTCCTCAGATGCCCAGGCTATGCGAGCGCTAGCCGAAAATCCGCAGGCTCATTGGACTTGGGGGAAGAGAAGGACGGCTGAAAAGTGATAGTGATTAGAGACAAAATGTTCGCTTTGATATTGGTTTGCGCTGCATGCTTGCCAGGAATTGAAACATTTGATCTAACGAGTTTGAGTTATTGCTTTTATTTATTTTATGTATGAGTTCTGTTTATCTCGTCAAGTAACCCCCAGAGGGAGATAGGGAGGTGTGGTTCCTGTGTATTACGACATGACAATATATATAACTGTTTCGTTGTTGTGTAATATTTGGCCTCACCTTTTACAGTATCCGTAATGAAGACATGTAATTCGCAAAAGAAAAGAAATAAGAGGCGTCGGTGTAACTTGACTCCAGGTAGTTAAGCTTTCTCGCCACGAGGACGTTTTCAAGATGGATTTAATTCATTCTCACTTACGTGATAACTTGTTTTCGGTGTATCAGTGGATAGAGCGCCCCATTTCGAGATATTACTGGAATAGGAAAGATCTAGAAAGCAACGGGAGGATTTCCGCGCTCACTGGTTGAACCCAAGTGGGCAACTCAATTTCTTGTTCTGTGCCTGAAACCCTAGCGGCAGGGGGGAAGACTGGCTAGCGTCTGATCCAACTAGTGATTCGCCTTATAATCCTTGGCGATAAGTCGTTCCCTTTTCCTATGGCGTCATAACTTAAAGTTGATAGCCCGACGTGGTCTAGAAACGACGTCAACCTATTTACTGGTAAAATTATAATAAAATAAATTTTTGCCGATGGGATGGAGCGCGTGCTAAAAGTGGGGGATATGGAAACATACTGTATCTCCTTATGCAAATAACTGATCGCCAGATTCATGATGGCACTTAATCGTAGAATGTGTTAGATGGGCCAATCACGTACGATACGGTGCTCTGTTAAGCCGAGGGGACCGATATTCAGCTCGGCATGATTGGCAACTGGCAACGCTGATCGCTATACGAACTGGATAGTTGGATGGGATGGCGTCGGCAGCATGTTTGGTGGCAGTGGCAGTGCACTTCCAAGTTTGCAACACGAGCGCCAACTCAATCTCCAGTTTTGTCTGGTGTTCCCTGCGTGGCACATCAATCAATCTAGAAGAAGTGGGTACTTACCTATATATCTGTACATACCTACGCATACATATGTATGTAGGTATATACAGTGCAGTGTTGAGATGACCTGCCTACATCATTATGTAACTACCTTATTTAAGGTGGTAAATGGCACATGTAGGCCTCTAAAATGACATTTCGATCAACAGAAAAGTCCCAGGCAGTCGGTATGAACACCACTAATAAATACGTACGGCAGGTACAGTAGGTAGTTGAATAATAGGCACTAGGTACCTACCTAGGTATGTCTTTTCAGTGGGGTAGCAGGGTGTGGATATACAGAATACCATGTTTCGCCGTACAGTGGCGTACAGTATTCTGTGTACTGTTTGCATAATTACAAGATCTACCCCTCCGTTTCCGCATCCACCCCTACAGCACTCTACTTAGTAAACCTCCTACAACAAGTATACAACCACGCTGGATACGCTACATATCAGGTTTTCGCTTTCAATGACGTTGATCCATCTACTTCCAACTAATGTTGCGGGCACGCCCCGATGCCACCGTACAACGTGTGCATGTGCCGTGCCTGCGCCTGTGTGAGAATGCGCGAATCATGGGCACCTGCCCCAAAGTTTCCCGCCCGTATTAGGAATTATCTACTGTGTACAGTTATTTAGCGATGAAGCGACTGTCTGGCTGGTGTCTGGACGCCCTTGGCCGGTGTTTCTCCCTTGAAATTGGTTACCGGACAGTCACTGGACAGTAACTGGACACACTGGGTCAGGAGATGCGACAGACAGTTGTTTCTATTTCTTTTCCTTCGCTCGCTCTCTCCCTCCCTCTGTCCCCCTTTCTTGATCTTAAATCTTTGTTTGTCCGACACGGCCGTACTGTCCTGTTTCAGCCCTTTCCACACACTCGCTATTTCTGTCGGAATCTTGAGCAAACTCACTCGCTTTTGTTGCTCCTTCTTTTCGAAGACTGCTTGTTCGTTGTTCCACCTGCAAAGTTGCCAGGCATCCCGCCGCCTTCAGTATTCAGTAAACAAAACAACTTGGATCTGGTGGCTTTCCTACTTGGCCATTGCGACGAGCACGACTAGTACTTCACTTGTACAATACAATCAACCCGAATAGCCTTCTAATCCCCGCAGAATCAACAGACGGACTGAATTGGCACTACACGATCATTCCACGCCTTCACTATGCGTTCAAACATGCTGGCAGCAGCGTGCGCCCTGGTGGCCACCGATGCTGTCCTCGCCAGCCCAACTGCCACCGAAAAGCAACTACCTAATCGGGCTGCTTCTCTTCCTACTGTCACCGCTTCAGGCAACGGTACGACTCCTAGTGGATTTCCATGATACGACTGCCTCGGGGTTCCGTGTGTGCTAACGGCTGAACATAGCTTTCTGGGCCGGAAAGGACCGATTCTACGTCCGCGGCATTGACTACCAACCCGGCGGTTCTTCAGACAACGCTGATCCCCTCGCTGATACCACGGTATGCACGCGGGATATCCAGCACTTCAAAGACCTGGGCGTCAACACCATCCGTGTCTACTCGGTCGACAACTCCAAGGATCACACCGACTGCATGCAGCAGCTCGCTGATGCCGGTATCTATCTGGTCCTTGACGTGAACAATCCGTTGTACTCGATCAACCGGGACAAGCCTGAACCGTCGTACAATGATGTCTACTTGCAAAGCGTATTCGCCACCATTGACGAATTTGCCAAGTACACCAACACGCTTGCCTTCTTCTCCGGCAACGAAGTCATTAACGACCAGCCTGCCACCGTAGGGTCTGCGCCGTACGTCAAGGCGACTACGCGTGACATGCGTCAATACATCGGCTCACGCGGCTACCGAAAAATTCCCGTTGGCTACTCTGCTGCCGATGTTAGCGACAACCGAATGCAGACAGCGTACTACTTCAATTGCGGTACCGAGGATGAGCGCAGCGATTTCTTCGCATTCGTAAGTTTGTTGCATAAAGACAGCATCTTGCATGATACGTTATTAACACAATTGTAAATAGAACGACTACTCTTGGTGCTCACCCTCGTCATTCACACAGTCCGGTTGGGACCAAAAGGTTAAGAACTTTACTGGCTACGGTATACCAAGTAAGTAATCCTTGACATTGTTTCCGACCCATGTTAGTTCAAGCGCGTCGGTTCTCCTATCTAGACTAGAATCGTGCCTTTGGAGGTACAGAGGTACCTACTTCTAGGATGCATACGGACGACGTTGGAAATGACATTATGACTGACGGCGCCACAGTCTTTTTATCCGAGTGGGGATGTACAAAGGGCACACGAGACTTTTCAGAGCTAAGCGCCCTTATGAGTACCGAGATGTCTGGCGTTTACTCTGGAGGTTTGCTGTACGAGTACAGTCGCGAAGGGAATGCGTTCGGTATTGTCGAAGTTTCCGGATCCTCTAGTGCAGTCAAGGAAGACACCGATTACGACACATTCAAGGCAGCCCTCGCGAAATATTCCCCTCCGTCTGGCAATGGCGGTTTCACCTCGACTACGCAATCTGTCGCCTGTCCCACGACAGATTCTGTTTGGGATCTTGGTAAATGGGGTCAGAGTGCCCTCCCCGCTATCCCTGATGGAGCCAAGAAGGTAAGATAGAAACTTTTTCTACACGTCGGCCTGGCATAGCTAATGATTTCTAGTACATGACAGACGGTGCCGGTGACGGCCCCGGTCTCACTGGCGATGGATCTCAGAACGCTGGTGGTACATCCACAGGCACAGCCTCGCCTGGCTCTGGTTCAGTCAGCGCCACTGCGTCTGGCGGCAACGCAGGCAGCGGGCGTCCCGCTCCACCGATGGACATGAGCTTCCTTTTCGTGACTGGCCTCGCTGGCTTTTTCACCCTTGTCGGTACCTTGCTCCTATAAATCCACGCCCCAACGTAGACTATAACCTCTACTTCTCATACGCTATACATGTATTCAGGTTAATGGCAAGGCGGGGAAAGTACCAATTGAGCTCCTTTGGCTTTGGCGTTTGAAAGGTAATGACTGGGACTATATATGATGGTTTGTCTGAAACGTGGTCGATGCGTCCTCGCTGCATCAGAATACGCAGCTGGATGTGGAATTGGCTCCATTGATTGATTTGATAGACATTGCTAGGATCTCACTTTTCTTTCGGGCTGGCTCTTTATTCGTCGCACATGACGATGGGGAATGTTGAGACTGTAGCATAATTACACACCCAGGTACCATATACTAGGAAGGCCAAGGTAATCAACTTCGCTATCTCCATCCTTTTGGTGGGGGCTCTATGTCAATAGAAAATATTTAATGCCTCGTAATAGAGAGTAACACATGATGGTGATGTTTGTGAGTAGGAAATTAGTGTAACTTCCTCTTCTCGTAAGCCTCGTGATAATCTCATGACATAGAATGCCTATCGGTCTATTTGAAAGATACGAACGCAACATACATGGAAATAACAATACGAGTATTATATATGCCCACATATCCCACCTTTTATTTCCTTATAGTGAACAGTGGGCAGGTTGTGACACGGATGAGTTGGGTGCGGTTTATTTATTATACATGCTTTATTACGAGAACGCTGCTATCTATTCTTTAGTCTTAAGAACGATCCTTGCCAACACGAACAACCGCTAAACAGAAACGCTACAACCATCTCTGTATCAATAAGGAAACCCTTAGCTATAACCGATGCGCTCCTCGTCAAACTACCAATACCATAGAGCCGTGAGCAATCATCGCTACTGGGCGATCCGTCTTGCCGCGAAACTTATTGTATCTTGAAGCCGTCCATAAATTGGACATTAATAAATGGCTTGAAAAGCTCCTGTTATGGACTTAGAGTCAGTAATGTTGACTTATGGTAAGGATTACTACAGGTTTTGTATGCCCGCCAAGGGAATGCATAGTTCTCAGATATGTCAAAGGGGGCAGTAAAAGATTACAAGGGACTGACCATAGAGACCTCGTCATTTAGTTCCAATTTTAGCGCATCGGCGTAGCGCTTAACCGCGTTCTCATCCCAAAAGTGCCCTTCGGAGAGAATTCGTGCGAAGTAGCCTATAAAAATAAATATTAGTTCGCTCCCCGTGTAGAAAACCCATACACGATTCAAGATTTGAGCCGGTACTATATAAATTGAGCATAGTTTAACCGCTTACCTTCAATATCTGTCAAAAGGGCTTGCTTTAGAAAGTGTGCGGCGATAGATTGATGGACATCGGGGGTTTGCGGGGATAGAGGGCAAGGTACGCATTTGTTAGTCTCTATTGTGAAGCCAGCCGTTTTGAGACTCTGGTCGAGGTCGTTTGAGTCTACGACCATAGGTCGACCAATAACACTACCTGCTTCTTCAAGCACGGACTCTATTGACGCGAGTGCAGGGCAAGCCTTGATAAAATTTAAGCCAGAGGTGTGAACTTGGAATGGGCACTCGATACTTTCAAACCAGCCGTTTGGCCTTAAGACTCTCCAAACCTCACGGAAAAGGGCGTTCCAATCTTTCACTGAGCCTGCTAGACACTGCATGTGTACGAAATCGAAATGGTTATCTGGGAAGGGCAACCCGTCTGGCGATGTGAAACTAATCCATGTTAAAGTCATTGTTAAGCCACACTCATAATAGGAGGTATCAGAAAACAGAACGGAGAGGTTGCGTAGATCTTACTCGTTCATTAAGTACGTAAGGTTTCCCAGCTTGTTATCATATTGTGTCGGAGAGATATTAGTTCCAATCACCTCACAGTCTGGGAATCTCTTTGCAGCTCGCCTGGGTGCAAGAGCACTGGTTAGTCCGATTTTTCTGCTAGGGTGGAAACTTCGAGATGGCAAGCATACCAAGCCCATAGTCCTATATAAACGCACATTAGAACCAAGGTCATGAGGCTTAGTAGTTATTCTTACCTGTGCCAGTGCCGAGGTCGAGGATTCGCTCTGGCGATGGACCACCCATGGTAGTTCCATACGGAGAAGATATACCGACACTTCTCTGCAACGACAATATGCAGAGGTCCCTAATTAAGTGTTCATGGTTCGTTAACTCAAATCGTTTCCCCTGTGTGGCTCGAGGCATCCTAGAAAACACTTACATCTTATCCAGGAAGGTGTTTGCTCTGTCGTCGTTTGGCATCCTTTTCGGTGGTTAGGCATAAGTTTAAGTCTAGTATGGGAGGGTTTTGCGCACATGTAGTCTGCATCACACCATTTAGAATGGTATCGTCGATAATTTATTACACGCCAGGCCTCGTAATCCATCTCTGTGACTTGATTGACATCCTCGTAATCCATCTCTGTGACTTGATTGACATCCTCGGGCTCTATTGTAGAGCTACAAGACCACATCAACCTGTTAGCATATTTTGTAGACTAGAACGCGACCCGTGACATTTATTATATCCTTACCTTCTATCATCCACATTCTTGCGAAGCAGTTCGCGTCCGATGCCTTGCATCATCCCCATGAGCATGAGCATCTCCCCGTCGACCCGGATGGGAAGCGTACGCTCGTCGGCCTTTTCGATAGGCTCGGTGGGATCTTTGATAGACTCGTCGGCCTCTTCAATAGACTCGTCGGCCTCTTCGATAGGCTCGCTTGGATCTTCGATAGACTCACCGGGACCCTCGATAGACTCACCGGGACCCTCGATAGGCTTAACAGGACCTTCAATAGGCTCACCAGAGCCTTCGATAGGCTTACCAGGACCTTCGACAAACATAGAATAACCTGACGACATAGTAGTAGGCATTTTGCTTGTGTCGAATAGCAAGCTGTTCGGGGGCTCTGGTGTTGTATTGACGTCTTGTGTAATCTAAATGGAACGAATATGTTCGGGCCCTTGCGGAACGAAGTACGGGCTTGTTATTAGCTGCAAGTGATCGATATGGGCTACGCAGTAAAGAGTGCGAGATACAATGCTCGGGTGATACGGAATAAACAGAAGAATATGTGAGTAGACTGAGGCAAAGTATCTAGACGAAGAGAGACGAAGAGAGATGTGTTTACTCTACCTACTTCCTAGGTAGGTACTTGCTTATGTAGTACTGTGCCCCATAGAATAGGCAGTGAGGCCCTGTGAAAATAAGAAGGGACGGGAGTATAAGTGTGCATCCTGCCACCTTGTGTCCTAGTATACCTGCCTTACTTGCCGTATATACCTATGTAGGCATGGATTAACGAGGCAAGTGAGACTAAGTAAAGTTCGTATGTAGCACTGGTATTTACAGACATCATCATATACTACAGTTTGTGTATGTGTTAACACGACAAGGTGAGGTCATATCTCTTAGTTAGGATGAGAGCCACCTGAGGTAATAATAACACTTGGTCTGCCTCATACTCCCGGCTGGGCTGCAGTTTCGATTCTAAGCAGATCAACTAAGGTAACATTAGACACTTAGGTAGACGGTAGGTACTAAACGGGATACTATCATTGATGCTTAGGATTGTATTTGTTCTTTACGCATATATTACTAAGTACCTATCTTAATCAATATCTTCCACATTATGATGGAAATGCCTTGAATTCCCCAGGCTTAATTTTTATTTTCTTGGTATGAATAATCAAGTCATGTAGATCGATAAGACAAGGTTGATGGTAATCGCAGTATATATAGCATCAGAAAGGCGTTGTCGCTAATAGCTATGAACTTAAAAACATCCGAGCAGAGTACGTACTCACACATTCAATTTGCTCACAACTCCTCCTTACCCCCTCTCACAACAGGGCGCCCTCCTTAGCCAAGGACTCCTTCCTCCCAGTGCTCTGGGGGTCAAAATACGGCCTCTCACCCAGACTCACGGCCCTGGAGCCCTCCCTCTCCCCAAAGACCTCGTTGTAGTCCGGGGTGGCGGCGTGGTAGACGGACCTATTGTCCCAGATGGCAAGGTCGTTGACGTTCTGCCAGCGGTTGCGGACCTGGAGGTCGTGGTTCTCGACGATGAGGTTGACGAACCAGTTGAGGAAGTGCCGCGATTCGTCGTCCGTGAGGCCCTCGATGCGCTTCACGTGGTTGCCCACCGCGAACACGCTCTTCCACCCCGTCACCGGGTTCGTGCGGATCACGGGGTGGTGCGCCTCCAGCGCCTCGCCCACGTTCTCGGGGGCACCCCGCTGGCCCGAGAAGATCTCGAACCCGTTGTCTGCGGCCGACTCGTTGAAGACGGGCTGTGCGCAGTATGACACGAGGCCCTCGAGGAACTTCTGTACTGGCGCCGAGAGCCGGTCGTAGACTTCGTAGCCTGAGGCCCAGAGGGTGTCTGGTTTGTTAAGTTAGTAATGATACGTATTTGAATTGATTTGAATTGGTTGTTTCTCAGCCAATTATTTTTAATTAATGACTATTAGCCTAAGGCGAAGTTCTAACTTACCACCACCAGTCGTAGGGAGCTCTACAAGGCGCAAGAGGGCGTAGTCGCTCTACAGGATTTAAAGTTAGCCATAGTCAGAGCAAAGAAGAGAAGGGGAAGAGGAGAAGCGAAAACATAGAGAGTTTCTTACAGGGATGGGTTCGAAAGTAATATCACTGTGCCACTCGAGGCGGCGGGTCTGGGGCTTGTTGGCGCCCTTCTGGGTGAGCGCGAAGCGCTTGTACAGCTTGCGGTTCTGCACCGACGAGATGACGCTGATCTCGTTGTCCTGGCCGCCGCGGTCGCGCGAGGCGTTGATGATGGGGTGGATGTGCAGCCCTGACGTCGCCGGCTTGCCCGACAGCTCGCCGAGCCGCTGCACTAGCTCCTTCTGGAGGTCGTTCGTGATGTTGTCCTGCTTGCGGAAGAAGACTACGCCACGACGCGAGACTAGTTGGGGTAGGCCAGTTAGCAGGAGGGTACAGTGGTGTATAGTAAGTATTATTGTCGCTGGATAGCGTCAAGACTTGACGCCGTCAAGCTAGACACGTGTGCATGTGGGAGCACTGCTTGTCGTCTAAGGCCACAACAGGAGACTAATGGGCAGGAAGAAAAGGGATTGAGCAAGACGTCTTACTGGTGATAGCCAAGTCCCGTATCAACTCGTCTGAGTTTGGGGCGCGCAACCACTCGGCCAGGTCCACGTCCACGTACTCCCGGCCGATGACGGGCGTGTTATCGAAGTACTTGAACTTGTCGAGGGCGCCACTGAGCTTTAGGGGCTCGCGATGGTTGACCTCGAGCTTTGGGAGGCCGTAGCTGTTGTCGATAGGCGCGCTGCCGACAGCTCCGCCATTGAGGTCTTCCGACGCCTTCTCAGGAGTCGCCTCAGTGTTAGAAACCACCTTCTGCTTCAGGGCCTCGACAACCGGGACGACGGTCTCTGTTGCGGAGGGAGCCATTGTGTGTTATGTAGGCTGCGATTGCGCTTCCGCTTGGGGTTGTATGTGTTATTTTGTATGAAGTAATGCTTTCGATATAGCCTTCTGAGGACGATGGAGATTTCTCTTGGACACAGCTGCGTTCCTCTGGACGAGACAATCGAGCTTCCACGGCGAGCTCTGTGCGACGCGACCTCCTCTTCTTATGCGCGACGCCATTCGACGCCATCTGCGACGACGGAGCGCGCCGTTCGTATAGCTATGAGACATGTTCTCCAACAGCTCCAGCCCGAGATAGGCGTATCAGGCCTAGTAGGCGTATCAGAGCGCCACTCGTCGACGCATGGCAATATGACGCAAGTGCAGCACATCTCACGCAATCCCGCGACGATAATGCGTTTGCACCGCCAGCCCGGCGCAGATTGGACGTCGCATCCAGCACCCCCTCCCCGTTATCACCATCGCGCATGCTAGGATGACGGGTTCTGAGCACATGGTGTGGGTGATGGTTGCGGGGAAAGCTACCTTGATGAGATTGTGACATTTGGAACAAACTGACGTGCTTCTCGCCGTGTTCCCAAATCGTATCCCAGCTTCGATAATCCCCGATATCTCCAATGACATTCAGCACGAACGAAACCACACACCTGGTTACAAAAGTTCATGATTGTTGGTCAGCTATTTCCCCCCACATCGGTCTAGCCAATCTTTCAATACATACCTAAGATAGAGTATATCTCAACGCGAAAGTCTGGCTATGCACGTACCCGAGCTCAAGCAGCCACATCCCAGATAAGTAAGCGATCCTCCGCGAAGGCATGCTTGGTCTACAATATCTAGATATGGCATTATTTATTCATTCGATCAAGTAAATCGTCTTGGGTGTTGCATAAATCGAGAAGGCAGGGCTTGTAAGTAAAAATGCGCTACGTTCTGGCCCGAGGATGAAGCTGGCCACGCCTAATAACATAGCTCGCCCGGTCCTCGGAGCATTGTCATACTCATCATCTAATAGTCTCGGCCTTAGATATACCATACCCCGTGGGGGGTTTAATCGACATTCATCGTCTATAGGAGTACGTACGCCCTCTAGGTATGTTTCACTCCGAGCCGTTTTCGATGTAAGTACAAAGTTGGAATCCACCTAGCATCCTTATATCATCGTGTCTCTAGCTCATTACTCCCCATTACTTTATCTTCCAGGAAGAATACATTTATACCAATCGTGGCTTGCCCACGCGAATAAACAGATAGGAACCAGGCCTAGTACTCACAGTCAAGTGCTGTGATTCTCTATGCCAAGAGTCGGGATGCAATAAATGTACAGGCTATCATCAAGATAGTGATTATTGGCAGGGTACAATCCAAGCACCGATGCCATCTTGGAATTCGGGATCGTTGCCTACGCCGGCGTGAAGGAACTCGAGACTAAAGTTACGGACGCTACTAGCGTGCCAGCTCATCTTCCGCTCGCCGTATGACCCTTTTGGTGTCCCACATTCGAACGTACCTAATATCATCTTCTCTCCAGGGAAGACCTGATACAGCGTAGTTGCATTCCAGGTTGCCTGGCCATCATCGAGGATAAGATCGAAGTTCATCCCAGAATCTGCTAAGAACTCTTGTTCTAACCCGCTAAAACTATAGCATGGATAGCCTTTGGGAAGTTCTGTACAGACCGGCATGCGGAACTGCAATGCGCAGAGGGGCATTTTCGCATCTGATAGGGGAGGGAGGAACGAGTTGGGAATACTGTATAGGAAGACTGTACTATTCGTAGAGGTAATGGATGCCTCGGCTGCGCTGTCCTTGATACCGTCCATGGCTGACTTGTCAGGCGAACCTAATTTAACGGGCGCGATTGATGGCGCGGATGGCGAGACAGAGCAGATTGGTGATGGCTTGGCAGTGTGCGAGGCCGTCGCCGAGCTGGTCTTTGATGCTGCTTCGGTGCTTGCACTCGTACTTGGAGATATGCTAGACCATAGTCCGGCGGCCGGTACCTGACTATAGCCAGGTATGCTAGAAACCGTGGCTGTGTTTACCGCTGACTGTCGCCGAACTTGAGTAGACCAGTGACTAGTTGTTTTCCGTGTTACGCTTGACATCAAAGCAAGTTCTGTGCTATTATTAGCGGAGACACAACCCGCTGACGGGTTATCAATGGCTAGGGAAACCGGTATACAGCCCGTTGCATTGGGCTTCGCGGCCGAGTAGATGGTGTAATACTGGCTATCTCCAAAACCAACGGGACAGGCGTTAAAGCTGCTGGAGCCACCGTCGTAGGACAAGTATGACTTTCCAGATTGATCAGGAGGCGATATGTCAAATGCCGTAGCGCCGACAAGGCCTACCCAGCATCGGAACTCTTCAGTTGGTCCTCTCATGAAACAGCCATGTTTACCATTGTCCTTGATGGTTTTCGTTGATTTGTCGAAACAGAACCCGCCTTGCTGGAAAGAACCCCCGAGGTTCAGGCCACCCGTGTGATCCTCGGTGATTTTCTGATCGACGGCCCCAACCGAACTCAGGCCGAAGCAACATGTGTCACTGGACTGTCGTAGATGAAGAGTGGTGCTGGCATTGGCCACAACACCTGCAAAAAGTGATATGACGAATGGCTTCATATTGAAGACTTGTTGTGGAATGCGTTGCTCGATGGAAACCAAGCCAAGAATAATATTACTCGGTGGCCCGGGTTCGAGTTAGAATAGAAGGACTGGCGGAATAATCGGGATGACGACTTGGTAATTCCTAATGCCTCAGCTAAGTCGGTATGACGTGAATAGGGAATGAGGGCGAGAAGGTGGCTTGGCGGTCGAATGAGGCTGAATCAAGATGGTCGATGACCTAGAAAAAGTGATTGCAGGTGGGGAGAAGAATTGAGAAGAAATGAAATATCTTTGGCGTCAAAAGGAAACCAAGATAGCAAAAGTTGTATAAGAAGAGAGTGAATGGTTGAGAAGGTTAAACGAAAGCTGGTATCTGTGCCCGGCCCGGTGAAACGAATGTGTAGTGGTGGATGTGTTAGTGATGGTGATGGTGATGGTAATGGTGAGGTGTGAGGTGGCGGTCATGCACAAGGAATGTTTTGTTTTCGTTGATATGAGAAGGTTGGTTGAAGAAAAGCTTCAGTGGAGCAGATGGCGACTCTGGGTAAGTGGTCCAGGTCAAGGTTGCACGAGACTACCTATCTACCTGCCTCTCTACTTCCCCCTTGAGTAGGTAGGTAGCCTAACCTGATCTCAGTACTTACCTAGGTAGGTGATTTAGGCAAATAAAGGACGCAGTTGCTTCATCACATCTATTACTCAGGGTAAGTACTTAATTACATACATACCTACATGTAGACAAGCAGTGTTTCAAGTTCCTACCTCTCTCTTTTAGTTAGCAACTTAGTGTTTCACAGCATTTTACATAGCGTGTTGTCGAGGTAGCGCGTCGAACAGGTATTTCATCTAGGCAGCTTCTAGAAATTCGAAGGTTCGATTTGTGAAACAGCTTTATATAGACAGGTACAAGGTACCTTATTCTGCCTATTCTGGATATTTCGGATATTAATAGCAATGTTGTAGTACTGTAGTCAACCGCCTGGTCTGGTCTGAGCTCTGGAAGGAGTTGTCTTCGCGTCAGCAAAAAGTCGGAAGGTAGGTGGTGATGGGACAACAGTGCAAACTTGCATGTTGATCTCGACGATGTGACGCTGTACAACTCTCCCCAACGTCATAACGGGCCACATGAACGTCGGTTTGCTATTTAGGGCGTACGACAGAAAGCACTTCCTCCTGGTTAGATAGATAAGTTCCTGTGAAGCACTGCGAAACGGGAGCGCACAGATCGTTCATCTTTCGGAAATTGGTAGTTTTATATTCTGCCGTGTGTTACGATATGTCTTACAATAGCTAGGTACCTAGTACTATCCGTCATACATGCCCGCGTAATGTTAATGTTCCCGACCTCGTCTACCGTTTGCTTCAACAGACAGTGTATGCGTACATCAAAGCAATGCTTTGAATAGCATAATAACACGGTGCATAGTTTGGGGCTAATGGAAGTGGTTTGGCTGGCTGTAGATATTTGCAAAATGACTTAACGCTGATTAATCATGAAATATGGCTATAGATTCACAAGAGCCGCTTATATCATAAGATCACCGCGGCTTACAATATGCAGATTCTCTAGTGTTTGTAAATCCATAAGAGGATCGATAGGGATGTTGCGTAATGAGTGAGACCGTTACCCATAAACTAGAGTGCTAATCGTTCGACTTCCTCCATCTCGGTCGTGAGACTTGTCTATAAAAAGATGAGTAGGAAAGCCCCCTGCTTGCACAACTTACGCGTCTAGTGTTTGGGATACCTACGATGATATGGTACGGGGAGATGGGCGCGTACGAGTATTTTAATTAGAGAGACACAGATGTTGCTCATAAATGCGCCTATGAATTGGGCTTGAGCTGAAACTAGTGATGCACCAGGCGACGGTTGTTATTGCTATTATGCACGTGGGCGTATAGACCGCCGATGATGACGCCGGTTTCCTCGCATGATGAAATGAAGAGCACGATAACCACTGCTCTAGTTCTATATTCTCGGCATAGCCATCGATACTACTATCCCAGTGAGCATATAATTCACTACAAAGATGAGAACTCGATATGGCCGAGATTTCGGTGCTAGGTGCTTAGAGGTAATTGCAGTGTCACCGGTAGTATTCCGGGGAGTTTAGTGTTTTGTTCGTTAGTATACACATAAGGCTTATCTACATGAATCAGGACCGAATTGATTCACAATACCAAATACCGGCCGTGAGGCGCTTTTCTATTACATACACAAAATTGCTATCCTACATACCTCATATAGGACTAAGTCATAGGACCTTATGAGAATTCATGACATCATAGCTCATCCGTTTCTTCATCATCCGATAGCCAAATTGAGATCGAACGTCTATCCGGCTTGGGCTTATCCTGGCTTGATGTGATTGGAGTAATGGTGCTCATGGGATCGTTGCCAGGTTCTTGCTTGATGTTTGGTGTAGCTGCCTCGGCATTCTGTACGACATGCTCGTCGTTCTCCGAGTCTATCTTAATAGCTAAGTGACGGCTGACGTTACTATGACTACCAAAGTCGTCTTCCACTTTCTCGGATACCTTAGTATCCATCTCTGCTTTCACATCTTCGGGCTTAACCCCTTCTAGTTTCTTCAACATTTCAGCACGATTCTTGTAAAATGAATCTAGGCAGTTTCTTCGCTGCTCTTGTGTCATGCCTTCGACGGCCAAAGCGAATTCTGTGACGTTGGAAAACCCGAATTCCTTGGCCATGCTGCAAAATTGCCGCTGCATAACATCTTCGGGTGGGTTAAATTCGTAGTGAAAGGGTTTATAGCTCCCGGCTGCCGTAGGGTCTTGTTGGCTATCCATGAACAGAGCCAGATCAGAAACGCCGCCCTCTGGGTCTATAGCCTTCTCGGCCCATCGAGACAGCTCGTTCTCCACCTTGGACGACCCAATCACCTCTGAGTTCTCATGAGTATATTCAACACCTTCGCCAGCTAAGATGGCTTGGATTGGATCGCTCTTGGCCTTGCTAGTCGCTTTTGGAGGCCGTATAATGCCACGTTTGTTATCGGGGGCGATGAGCATGTTAGACAGCTGCTTTAGGCCACCGGTCTCGTCGTCAACTCCCCCTTCTTTCTTGATGGGAAGTTCATCCTCCGCTGCCTGAATTACCTTATTCATGTCGATGTCAATCATCTTGACGCCGGCTCTGGCTTCGGCTACGTTGGTCTTGTTTACAATATGACGGAGAACGCCCTCATCACCGTTATACGTCAATAAATTTTGTATCCCGAAGAGCTCTCCTTTACTCTGGTGCTGGACACCCTTGAAATAACGGCGCTCATTTGAGGCATTATACCCAATATTGGCTTGCTGCTGTTTATAGATCTGCCGAGCGTACGTGATCTCTTCAATTGTTCCTACCGATATCAACCGATAGACGTCCACGTCGCGGGTTTGGCCAATTCGATAAGCGCGATCTTGTGCTTGTAGATCATAACTTGGATTCCAATGAGGATCCATGATAACGACCTTATTAGCCGAAGTGATATTAAGTCCAACACCGCCCGCTTTTGTTGATATTAGGAAGATGAATTGATTGGGATCACAATTGAAGTTGTCGACCGCCGCTTGACGCTCTTCATACGAAAGAGAGCCATCTAAATAGCTGACATTGTACAGTGTCTTGTTGAACAGCTGCTGTAAGATACTCAGCAACCTCACGCTATGGGAGAAGACTAGAACTTTATCGCCGTTTTTATGCCAATACTCTAGCAATTTCTTCAGGACTTTCCATTTCCCACAGTATTCAGGGTTAGCAAGGTTGAGAATTGAGTCTCGATTTGCGTAGTGTGTTTCCCAATCGTTTGGGGCTGCGGCTTGGAGGATTCGAAGCTCTCTCTGATACTTGTCGGGGATGTCGGCAGTTCGTGGCATGAGAAGATTGAAGTGGTTAGCTAGTTTTTGCAGTGATATAATAAGGGGGAAAGTAAGTGATTGCCATTTTTCGCCGTCGGCATTCATCTTATGGCAGCAGTGCCCCCTGGTATTCCCTGAATCGCATGGGCACTGATCAAAAGATGTGAGAACAAATTGAGCGACTGGACTGGCGAGAACGTTCTCGTAAGCCTGTCGTTGGAGATCTGATAGAGGGCAAAATACAACTTTATCACTCTTCTTTGGCAATTGCTCTGCAATCAAACTCTTTAGGCGGCGTAAGAAGAATTTGGGAAGAAGGTTGTCTCGTAATTTTTTCGCCGTCGTGCGTGCCTTGCTTAATTGGTGAAGGGTGGCATCGTGACTTTGCCCGATAGCAAGAGGCCGAGCAACCATACGCTGCCAATCTCTCATTGTACCGAATTGCCCTGGATTGGTCCAATTTAGCAGCGCCCACAGCTCCTCGTAATTGTTCTGTATGGCTGTCCCAGTTAAGCCTATCCGACAGAGCGAGTTCACTAAATTCATGGACCGGGTAATCTCGGCTGAGGGATCCTTGATGCAATGACATTCGTCGGCAATCACGACATCCCAAGGCACCATATTGACTTCATTGGCGCTATTTCTGTAGGTCGTATATGTCGTAACCATAACCTCTAGTCGCCCGGCTCGTGCAGTGCCGAGGACATCGTCACGCTTGGGACCATGGAAGAGATCGATGACCCACCAACCCCATCTTTCAAGTTCGTTCTTCCAGTTTTGAATCAAGGAACCGGGACAGACAATTAAAGCGCGAGGATACCAGTCATCCTTGGTACGTCTATATTTTCTCATTCTTTTGGCGTCACGACTGTCGCCTGTTTTCCCAAAGGCAACGGTCAAGAAAGCAGCAACTTGAACAGTCTTGCCCAAGCCCATATCATCACCAAGAATGCCGCCTCGTTGATGTACAAAAAGATCGTATAAGAACTGCACTCCCTGGATCTGGTAGTCTCGGAGATACTGGGCAAGGGAAGCTGGTATTAGTCCACCAGTGATCTTGATGTCTTTATATGGGTGGCAAGGCTTGATGCCACTGCTTGGATCAAACTGCGGCTTTTCCTCCACATCCTCGAGTCTCTCATCATCTGAGAAGTACACGTCTGAGTAGTCTGGGGGCAGTCGCAATCCGGCTTCATGAAGAGCTTTGCAGTTCTCATCAAAGGCCGTGCGGCGTTTCTGGAAGTAAGCGGGCAGTGATGTGGGGGGATTTGGCTCGGTTTCCGACGCAGTACTGTCGTTCAATCGCGACCTGGCCTTTCGGCTAGCAATTTTCTGTGCTGGCCTCCCCCTCCCCCTCGTCGTGGTGGACTTTGGAGTCGCCTTCCTTTTTTTGACAACTGTATAGTGTCCATCTGATTCGTCGCTCCAGTCATCAAAATCGGCTGACTGGGTCTTCAGTTTTCTCTTCGTCGGTAGGCTTTTCTTTACTTCATTCTGTTTAGGTTCTTCAGAAGCTGTACTTTCGTCATCTGGTATGACGATAGGGTCTGATTGGTGCACCATATTGGTCATGCCTCGCCCTCATACCGAGCGATGAAAACATGATCGCATGGAGTATTATTTTCTTGGGAAAGTTCTCTGGTTCGCCTCATGTAGACAATAGTTGGGGCAATTCCCGTTGTCGTAAATACCTAGTGCGCGTTGAGGCTTAACAAAGGGGAATAATACATGCCTGCCTATCTACATAAGTACCTACCGAGAGTAGAGTGGGGCGACGCGTAGTAATACCTACCTTATGTATATTATTATAAGGTACCTACCGGCACCTAGGTACAGTACGTACAGGTCACCTGACCATTCTCAATCCTTGCCGGCTTAGCTAAGTAGGTAACTAGGCCTACCTACCTAGGTAGAGGTCTCATGTTGAGGGGCCTGACAACCTGACCAGTGGCACCTACCCCCATAATAAATGGGGCTAGTACTTTAGCCAATCAGAGCCCCTGGAGATAGCCCCACCCGACCAGTAGCCACCTTAGGGCGCCACCTAGGTTTTGGGTGTGTATTGTATTTAGGCTTTTAAGAAATAAACACCGTGGTGTGGCTAGAAAAAGGTAACTTTATTAAAAAACTTTGTAACCTATTATAATACGGCCGGGTAGGTATTAAAATTTAATATAAATTTAAGCTTATAGTGCTTATAATATTAAACTATAGCATATATAGTTTTTAATAAGCAATATATATTAAAAGCTATAATTTATTAAGCTATAGTTATTTTAAACTTTAAAAACTAGCTTAATTTTTAAATAAATAAAAGTTTAGTTAAATAAATTTTTTATTTTTTTATGCTATATATATATATTAAATATTTTATATATATTTGTTTTATTTAATATAAAATATATAATATTATATTTAATGGTTAAACTTTAAGTTTATTGCTATTTAAAGCAATATATAAAAAAAAAACTATATTATAAAAAGCTTTAATAGCATATTTATAAGCTATATATAATAAAAACTATTTAAACTTAAGCTTTTTTTAGGTTTTTTAAAAAAAGTAATAAAGTTTAATTGTTTTATTGCAATACTTTATATATAAAAAACAAATAGTTAAAAAGGTTTTTTTTGCGCTTTATATATTAAATAATATGCTAATTTATACTAGTTGTTAGCAGTTTATATTTTTGCATTAATAGCTTGTTTATAGCAGTATTACACCTAATAAAACAATTAGTAAAACAATAAAATAGCTAATATACAATAAGTTAGTTATTAGCAGCTATATATATTGCTAAATAGCTATACTAATTATTTACTAGCAGCTATATATAGCTATTAGTATATAGTTATAAAAAATTAGTTATATAAACAAAAAGCTTAACTATATATAGCTTATATATAGCTTGCTTTTTTACTTTTATATAAAAAAAATTATTGTTTATTTTTTTGTTTGCTTATTAAGCTTTAGTTTAGCTATTTAGTTATAGTTTATTTATTTGTTTAAATAAAATATAATATTATATTTAAAATATTTTTTTTATATTAATATATATTTTTAAAAATTTTAAATTAATTTTAGTTAATTTTATTAAAATATAGTTATTTTTATAAAAAATATAAATAATTTATTAATTTAAATTTTTTAAAACTTAAAATATTAAATTTTTTATTTAATTTATTTTTATAATAAAATAATTTTAAATTATTAACTATTTTAATAAATAAAAAATATTATAAACTTTAATAATAATTTTAATAAATTAAGTTTAAGCTAATTTAAGCTATTAAATTTTATAATTAAAATATTTTAAAATAAATAATATTTTTTAACTAAACTAAATAATAGTTTAAAGTTATTTTTTTAAACATTTAAATAAAAAGTTATTTTTTTAATTAAATAATATATAAATATATTATAAAAAAATTATATTAAAAACTATTTTTTATAATTAAAATAAAATATTTTATATATTTTATTTAATATATTATAATTATATATTTATTATTTTATATAAATAGTTTAATTGTTTTTTATTTTTATAATATAAAGTTATAATATTAATAATATAAAAATTTAACTTTTAATAGTTTATTTTTTAATATAAATTTTTAAGCTAAAAAATATTTTATTTAGCTAATATATAATAAATTATTAATAATAAAAATTTGCTAAACTATTTTTATAATATATTATTATTTATATTAAAGTTTAAATTATTGATGGTTAATCTTCGGGTTTATTGCTGCCTAAAGCGGTACGTAGGGAGGAAACTATATTACAGGGAGCCCTAACGGCACATTTACAGGCTGTATATAGTGAAAACCACCTAAACCTAGGCCTCCTTCAGGTCCTCCAGGGGGGGTGGTAAGGTCCGATTGCCCTGTTGCAGCGCCCTATATAGGGGACAGGTGGTTGGAGGGGTCCTTTTTGCGCCCTGCATGTTGGATGACGCGCCAATTCATGCCAGCTGTCGGCGGCCCGTATTTCCGCGTTGGCGGCCCGTTTGCGGCAGTGTCGCGCCCGGCGAGGCAATTGGCGGGGCGGTAAAGTGGCCGATACACGATAATTCGGTTGTTGGCAGCTGCGCATACTGCCAAGAGCCGTACCAATGGCCGTTGGCAGCTGTGTGCAGCTGCTAGTACACGGTGGTAGGTAATCGATTACGTAAAAGGGGTTAAGCCACGTGTGGCTTGTGTGGCTTGCCCCCTCTCCCGTACAGGAAGGTCGTCGCCCACCTTCCTGTTTGTTTGCCAAGCCTCGGCTTAGCTATTTGGTTGCAGTTTATCCACTTGCCCAGGTGGCAAAGTTTAAATTATTAATTTTTAAAATTTTTTAATATTTATATATAAAATTTATATATAATTAAAATATTTATAAAATTTATAAAATTTGTTTAAAAAACTATTTAATTAAAATAAATATATTAAAAACTTATAAAATTTATATAAATAAAAAATAAAAAAACTATAAAATTTATTATTAAAACTATTTAATTAAAATAAATATATTAAAAACTTATAAAATTTATTTATAAAACTATTTAATTAAAATAGTTATATTAAAAATTTATAAAATTTAACTATAAAAATAAAATATTATAAAATATTTAATAAAATAAAACATAAAATATTAAAATTAATATATATTAAATATAAAATTTATAAATAAATTAAAAAAATAACAAATTATAATAAATAGTTTATAATAGTTAAACTTTAGGTTTATTGTTATTTAAAACAATATATAAAAAAAAAATTATATTATAAAAAGCTTTAATAATATATTTATAAAGCTATATATAATAAAAACTATTTAAACCTAAGCTTTTTTTAAATTTTTTAAAAAAAGTAATAAAGTTTAATTGCTTTATTATAGCACTTTATATAAAAAATAAATAGTTAAAAAGTTTTTTTTATATTTTGCATGTTAAATAATATATTAATTTATATTAACTATTAGTAGCTTGTATTTTTATATTAGCAGCTTGTTTATATTAGTATTATATTTAATAAAACAATTAATAAAACAATAAAATAACTAAATATAATAAATTAATTATTAGTAGCTATATATATTATTAAAAACTATATTAATAGCTATTAGTAGCTATTTATAGCTGCTAGTATATAGTTATTAAAAATTGGTTATATAAAAAAAGCTAAGCTATATATAGCTTATATATAGCTTGTTTTTTTTTTATACAAAAAAGTTATTATTTACTTTTTTATTTGCTTGCTAAGCTTTAGCTTAGCTATTTAGTTATAGTTTATTTATTTGCTTAAGTAACATAATAAATAGTTTATAATATATATTAAAAAGTTATAATAAAAAAAACATTAATAATTTATTAATATAAAATATTTATAGCAAATAACTATAAAATATATTTATTTTAATTAAATATTTTATATATTATTAATAAATATTAAAAAAAAATTATTTATTAAAACTTACTAGCTAACAAAAAGCTTTATTTTTTTTAAAAATAGCAATATTATTATTATTTTTATTTTTTTTAAAACTTTTTATACTTTTTTTTAATTTAAATAACTATAAAAAAATTATAGTTTTTTATATTATTTATTATATTTTAATTTATAAAAAACTATTTAACTATAAAAATATTATAGTTTTTTTATAATATTTGTTATATTTTAACTTATAAATAATTATTTAACTATAAAATTTTTATTAGTTTTTTTTATATTAAGTATTTTTTAACCTATAAATAATTATTTAACTATAAAAAAATTATAATTTTTTATACTATTTGCTATATTTTAACTAACAAGTAATTATTTAACTATAAAATTTTTATTAGTTTTTTTTTGCATTAAATGTTTTTTAACTTATAAATAATTATTTAACTATAGAATTTTTGCTAGTTTTTTTTATATTAAATGTTTTTTAACCTATAAACAATTGTTTAACTATAGAATTATTTATTGCTTTTTTTTTTGCAACAATTATTTGCTTTAAAAAATAAGCTTTTTTTTTTGCAACAGTATAATTTTACTTATTTATTTTTTTTTTAATATATATATTTAACGTAATTATAACATTTTTTTTATTTTTTTAGCAATAATTTTATTTATTTGCTTTTGTTTTTAATAAATAAGTTTATAAAATAAATAAAATAAAAGTTATTTATAGTTTTTAATTTTTTACTGCTATTATTATAACTTAATTAAAAAACGCTTTTTTTTTATTTAAAACATTAATATAAATTTTTTTTTTTATTATGTTTTATTAAATTAAAATAAGCTTATTTTATTTAAAAATAATATGTTTATTTATTTATTTTTATATTTTTATATTTATTTTTATACTTTTATATTTTTATATTTACTTATTTATTTTTATATTTATTTATTTATTTTTATAGTTATTTATTTATTTTTATACTTATTTTTATATTTATTTATTTACTTTTATATTTATTTTTATATTTATTTATTTATTTTTATATTTATTTTTATATTTGTTTACTTATTTTTATATTTATTTATTTTTTTTTTTTTTTATATATTTTTTTTTTTTTTTTATATACTTTTTTTTTTTTTTCTATATATTATTTTTTTTATATATATATATATTTTTTTTTTATATATATTTATTTTTTAGTATTTATTTATTATTTTTTACTTATAAAATAATATATATATATAAACTAACATTTTAACGCTTTAATATAAATATAAATATTTTATTACTAAAGCATTAAAAATATTTATTTTAGTAAACAATAGCAATTTTAGCTATATAGCTTATATAAATAAATAGCTTGCTAGCTTGTTTATTTATATAAGCTATATAAAAGTTTTGCAAGTTTTAAAAAGCATAAGTATATATTTTATATTTAATTATTTAGTAGTTTTTGCTAAACATATTTATAGCTATTAACTTAAATGTTTTAATTTATAAGCTTTATTAAATATACTTATAGTTTTTAAACTAAATATTTTAATTTATAAGCTTTATTAAATATATTTATAGCTATTAAACTAAATATTTTAGTTTATAAGCTTTATTAAATATATTTATAGCTTTTAAACTAAATATTTTAGTTTATAAGCTTTATTAAATATATTTATAGCTATTAAACTAAATATTTTAATTTATAAGTATATTAATTATATTAATTTTAAATATATAAATTATATAATAAATAATTTAACAAATTAACAACTAAATTAAAAAAATATATATATATATAATATTTTTATAAAACTTTTTTATTTTTGTATAATTGTTAACTTTAATAAAAAATAACTTAGCAAAGTAAAAAAACCTTAAAAATAATTAAGCAAAATAAAAAAACTTTAAAAACAACCAAATAAAATAAAAAAACCTAAAAAACAACTTAATAAAGCAAAAAAACTTAAAAAACAAATTAATAGTTTGTTTTTTTAAAGCTTTAAGCATATATAATTAAAGTTAAAAAAAAAAAGCATATATTTTAAGTTTATTTTAGTGTTTATTTTAGTGTTTATTTTAGCTTTATTTTAGTATATTTTAATATTTAATTAATAAGTTATTTATATAATACTTATTTTAATTATAACTTTAAGCTATTAAAATATTTTAATTATTTATAGTAAAAGCTAAATAAAATATTAAATTGTTTATATACTTTTTATTTAAAATTTAGTTTAATATAATATAACTTGCTATTAAAACTATATAAAGCTATATTTATTTTAATAGCTTTAACTAAAAAAAATTAAAAAATAATAATAAAATAAAAACAAAGGCTTTTTTGCTTTTAGTTATAAAGGCTTTTAGTATAATTAATTATTTATTTTTAAATAATAGCTTTTATATTTTTTTTACTAAATATTAAAAATAAACTGCAAAAAATAAACATGTTTAATTTATGTTTTTTAACGGTTAGCTTTTTAGCTTTAAGTTAATTTATATTTAATATATTATTTAACTTTAGTTTATTAAAATTAACATTTTTTTTTATTAAATATTAATAATAAACTATAAAAAATAAACATATTTAATTTATGCTTTTTAATAGCTAATATAACTTTAGCTTTTTTTTTAATAAAAATATTTATTTTTAATATATTTAATTTAGCATTTTTAAATTTTTTATTTTTTTTTATAAAATATTAAAAATTAACTATAAAAATAATAAAGTTTTAAATATTGCTAAATAATTTATATTTTTAAATAGTTTATTGTTTAACTAAAAAATTTTTGCTAGCAAAAATAATATTTATTATAAACTATATATTTTTTAAAATATATTTAATATAAACTTAGTATAAAAGCTTTTTTTTAATATTGCTTTTTTTTTTTTATAGTTTAATTTTTATTTTATAAAACATAATGCTTTTTTTAAGCACAATAAATTTAAAATTGTTTAACATTATAAAATTTTGCATAAATAATTGCTAGTTTGCTATTATTACTATATAAATTAGCTAGTTTAAATATTTATTTAAATTTGCAAAATTATTAAGCTTTTATTAAATATTTATTAAAAAATTAAACTTTAAATAGTTTAAAAGTATTATTATTTAGCTAATATAATTAATAATTTTAAAAATTAATTTTGCATTTTAAGCTTATTTTTTAAAATTGCTAATAAAAAATTATGCATATAAATTATAATAAGTTATATAAAGCTTAATGTTTTTATAATTTTAATTAAATAAACATTTAAAAATTTTATTTTTAAAATATTTATAAAATAAACTTATTATTATTATTATTATTTGCTTTTTTTATAGTTTTATTTTTATTAATATAAGCTTTTGCAATTTAACTTTTTATAAATAAAAATACTTTAATAGTATCGCTATTTATAGTTAATAAAGCTTTTTTAATACTAATAATTACAAATAAAAAAGCTTTTATAATATTGTTATTTATAGTTATAAAAGCTTTTATAACAGTATTATTTATAATTAAAATAATATTATTGTTTATAGTTAAAATAATATTATTATTTATAGTTAAAATAATATTAGCATTTATAGTTAAAAATAAGCTAATAAATATAAACCTAAACTTTATTATAAGTATAAACTTTTTAATAGCTAAAGCTTTTTTTACAAGTGTAAATTTTTTAATAGCTAGAGCTTTTTTTATAATTGCAAACTTTTTAATAGCTAAAACCTTTTTTATAGCTAAAGCTTTTTTAGTAGCTATAAATTTAGCTGCTTTTACTTTTGCTTTTAATAATATTATAATAATTATAAAAAAACAAAATTAAAAAAATAAATAAAAAATAAATTATAAATATAAAAATTAATTTATTAGTATTAATATATAATAGTTTGTTTAGTAATAAGTTAATAATTAAATAATATAAAACAATGTTTAATATTAAAATAAGTATATAAAAATAATAAAAGTATAATAATATAAAATACTTAGTAAATTATAATAAAAATTAATTAAAATAACTATAATATAAAACTTAATAAACTAAAACTTTAAGCGCTAAATAAAAGCAATTAATTTTGCTATTTATTTATTAATAAAAATATAATATTATAAACAGCAAAAAAACTACAAAATAACTTTAAAATAAAAAAATAATATTATAAAAAAAATAAACTTTTTAATTGCAAAAAAAAAAATAAGCATATTATAAAAAAGCTAAACGCAAAAACAAAAAAAAACTAAAAAATAATTGCAAAAAAAGTAAACTTATTTAAAAGTTATATTTTTATAAATAAATAATAAAGTTTATGTATTTATTAAATATAGCTTAAAGCTATAATATTTTTATTATATATATATGCTTAATAAATAAGCTTAATAAGTAAAAAAAATAAGTTATATTTTTTTTAGTTATAAATAAATAAAAAAATATTAAATAAGTTATTTATACTAAAAAAATAATAGTAAAATTAAATAATATTAATAAAAAATATTAGTAAATAATATAAAAAAGTAAAAAATAAATAAAAGTTAAAATAAATAAAAAATAAACAAATATAATATTAAAAACTAATTTAAAAAAATATTATTAAACAATATTAATAAATAAATATTAATGTTATATTTTATAGTAAAATATTTTTAATTTAAATAAATAAATTAAAAAAATTATATTTAATTATTGCTATAACTTTAAATTAAAATAAATAAAAAAAAATAAAGTAAAAATAAACAAAGCTAATAGCTTAAATAAAAAGTTAAGTAAAAAGTTAAGTTTAAAATAACATTTTACAATTTAAATTAATAAAATAACAGTTATAAAAATATAAATAACTTAAATTATATATTTTTAAAGTAAACTATTATTATTATATATAAATTTATTAATTTTTTGTTAATATTATAATAATATATAATATAACTATAAAAAATAATATTATATTTTTTAAACTATTAATATTATTTTTTATAATTTAATAAGCTAAATATTATATTTTATTATATAGTATTAAATAATTATAAAAGCAAATTAATATTATATTATTTATAAAAAATAAATAAACCTTATAAATAATATTAATATATATACTAAAATTAAAAAGCTATTAAAACTTACATAAAACTATTTTTTTTATATTAACTACAAAAAACACCTAAAAATTTAAAGCTTTAATATATTTAGTATAGTATAAAAATTAAACCTTAAAAATTTTATTAATACTTAAATTATTAAATATTAAATATTATAAAGTTATTAAATTAACTATATAAAAAATTATATAAGCTTAATTTTAATATATTTAGCTTAATATAAAAAAATAACTTTTATATTTTTTTATAATTTAAATTACTAAATATATTAAATAAAATATATTAAATTAACTATAAAAAAAAATATATAAGCTTAATTTTAATATATTTAGCTTAATGTAAAAAATAACTTTTTATACTTTTATATAGTTTAAATTATTAAACATAAAAAGCTATTTAATTGTTATACTAATTATAAAAACAAAACTAAAAATTTTAATATGCTTAGCAAGCTTTTTAAATAACTTTAAAATATATAATATAGTATAAAAACAATTTTTGTAAGCTTTATTATAAACTAGCTAATTAAATATAACTAGCTATAAAACTATTAAATTAACTACAAAAAAAATAGTAATTTTTTAATAAAAACATAATTAAAAAGTTTTATTTAATAAACTATAAAAAAAAACAACTTTATTTTTAAACAAAAACTAAACTATTTTTAATTATTAAAATTAAAATTTTTTAGCATATAAAAATCTTTATTGTTATTTAGCTATAAAAACTTTTTATTAGCTTTTTTATATTTTTTAAATTAAGTTTTTTTTAAAAGTATAATTTTGTTTATAATTAAAACTAAATAAGCTTAACTATATAAATTTACATAAATATTAATATAATAACCTAAAGTTAAACAGCTATAATTAAAGTTTACAAAATATATTTTGTTTAGTTTATTTAACTAGTTAATATATATTTTTATTATATTGTTTAGCTTAATATATAAACTTATAATAATTAAAGCTTAATTTTAAATTTTGCTATTAAATAAATAATATACTTTTATACTATTTATAAACTTTAAAATTATATATGCTAAAATTAATTTAGTTTTTAATAAAATTAAAAATTTGCATAAAAACATTAAATAAAAATTTTTTTTTTAAGTATTTAATAATTTTTTTTTAATCATTATATTTTTAAACTTTTTATTATTAACTATAAGTTGTTTAATATATTTTTATTGCAAATTAATATTATATTAATATTAAGCTATAAAATATTACTAATAATAAAATTTTTTATAATATAATATTTTTATATTATATAATTTTAATTAATATAAGTATTAGCTATTTTTACTATATATGTTTATATTAAACTATTAAAAAAAAACTGCTATTTGTAGTATTTAAATAAATAGCTTTATTAGCTATTGTTTAAATTTAAAAAAAACAATATATATATTAATTTTTCGAAGTTTTTAAAATATATATAAATAGTTTTGTTTTATTTAATATATTTTGCTTTAAAATTATAATGTTTTTTAAAACTAGTTAATTTAACAAACATAATTTTTATTTTTTTATTAAAAAATTTTTTTATATTGTTTTTTATAAAATTTTTAACATATATTATATTAATATAATTTAGCAAAACAATTAACTATTATATAGTTAATAAAATTGTTAAACTTTTTATGCTTAACAGTAAGCAAGCTAATGCTATTTTTTTTTTTAGTGTTAATATATTATTTAAAATTAGAAAAAAAATAATTTATAAATTATAATTTTACTTGTTATAGTAGCTAAACTTGTAGTAAACAAACCTATAGCAACTTTACTTTTAATAGCAATAAAATTGTTACTTATAATAGCAGTTACTATTATAGTTATAAATTATTAAATTAAATAATATAAAAAATATTATAATATATTAATTAAAAAACAGCTAAATAAATATAAACCTACTAATAATATTGTTTTAAAAAATTAAATAAAAAATGTAAATATAAATTATAAAATAAAATTATATAAAATAAAAAACAAAAAAAAAAGTAAGCAAAATAAAAATTAAATTAAGCTTTAATATAAGTAAAAAAAGTTAATTAACTTTATATTTTATTAATATAAACTTTTTTTTTATTTTTATATTATTAAAGTTAAAATTTAAACTTAAATATATTAATTGTTTATAAATATAATATTAATATTTTATATATAAATAGCTAGTTTTATTTATATAATTTTAGCATTATTATATTTTATTTAATATTTAAACTTTAGGTTTATTGCTGCTTAAAGCAATACTTAAAAAAAAAACTATATTATAAAAAGTTCTATAGCGTATTTATAGGCTGTATATAGTAAAAACCACCTAAACCAAGCCTCTTTTAGGTTTTTTAAAAAGGGTAATAAAGTTTGTATTGTTTTGTTGCAGCTTTATACTATATATATAAATAAGTAGTTAAAAAGTTTTTTTTTGCGCTTTGCATGTTAAATAATATGCTAATTTATACTAGCTATTAGCAGCTTATATTTTTACGTTAGCGGCCTATTTTATATTAGTATTATAGCCTAGCAAAATAATTAGTAAAGCAGTAAAGTAGCTATACATAATAAGTTAATTGTTAGTAGCTATATATATTGCTAAAAGCTATACTAATAGCTATTAATAGCTGTTTGCAGCTGCTAGTATATAGTTATTAGTAATCGGTTACGTAAAAAAAAGCTAAGCTATATATAGTTTATATATGGCTTGCCTCCTTTTTTATGCAGAAAAGTTGTTACCTACTATTTTGCTTGTTTGTTAAGCTTTAGCTTAGCTATTTAATTGCAGTTTATTTATTTGCCTAGGTGTTATTATATTTTATTTAATATATTTTTTATAGTTAACTTTTTTTATTATATAATTTAGCTATATAGCTTATTAACTAGTTTTTAATTTTTGCAATTTTATTACTTTTAATTTTTTAGGCTTTTTTAAACTTATGTTTATATACTATAATGTTTATAATATATAAAAATAAAATTTAAATGCTAAAAATTTAGCAACTTAAAAGCTAAACTATATTAAAAATAAAGTTAGCTAATAAATAAATATTAATAATTTTAATAATATAAATATTGCTAAAAATATTATAATTAATGCTTTTAATATAAACAATTTTAATAATAGTTTATAAAACAGCAATAATATATTTAAAATTATTAATAATTTTATAACTATAAATGCTAATAAAAAAAGCATATTAATTTTAAATATACTTATACTTTTAAACTAAAATGCTAATTAAATATTTTATATTTTTAAAATTTATTATTATTAAAATATAAGTTTTAAAGCTATAAATAAACTATTTAACATTATAATATTTAAAATAATATATTAATTTTTTTTTAATTAAGCTTTTTTTAATAATTTAAATAGTATAAATTTTATTTTTAAAAAATTAAAGCTTTTTATATTTTAAAATATATTAGCTATATAAAAAAACTAATATTAAGTTTTATAGTTTATATATATTTAGCTAGTTAAAATTTTTTAATTTATAACTAGTTTTAATAATATTTAAAGCATTTTATAACGTAAAAATATTTTTAAAGTTTATTTTAATAAGTTATTTTTTTTTTATAAGCTATAAAAAGTTAATATAAAACTTAATATAACTTAATTATTATTTAAAGCTAAAACTATTAAAAATATACTAATGTTTAATTAAAGCTTTAGCTTATTTATAGTTATTTAATGATTTGTGTTTTATGTACTACGGTACAATCGGATATTTATTGCTAACTAACTAACCTAAACTTTAAGCTAAGCTTTCTATTAAACCGTAATTTTACAATAAAAGCTAAAACGCTAAAAATAGCTTTTTTTTTTAATACTAAACCTGCATTTTTTTGTTTAGTTTGGCTTTTATATTTTTTAGTATATAACAAGCAATTAACTAATTTATAACCAAGCGTAGCGATAATACTTTTTAATTAAGCCCTAAACAGTTAACAGCAGCTACAAAAATACTTTTGTTACGTTTTTATTTTAAGCCGCAGTTAGCTATTAAGCTATTTAGCCTGCCAAAGCTATTTAGCCTACTGCTATACAATAAGTCGACCGCGTTTAACCATGCTTTAGATTTATATACTAATTAATTTTCTAAAGTGCTTTAATAAAAATTTTTTTTTTAACTTTTATAATATTAATGCTAATTTTATTTATTTGTTTTAATTATATTTTATATTTTTTTGCAGCTTTAAAAATTGCTAAATATTAACAATTATTTAGATATATAAAATTATATATTAAAATAAAATAAATTTTATAGTTATAGTTAAAATTATTTAAGTTTTATAAGCTTAGTTTTTTAACTGCTTTTAGTAGTTTAAAAATAGCTATAGCTAAAGCTATATTTTTAAGCTTTGCTATAGTTGTTAATAATAGTAATAATATTGTTATAAAAAGTATAATAGTAATAAAAGTATAATTATAACAATAATAATAAAAAGTAAAAAAAATAACTGCTTTATAAACAAAGCTTTTGCTTACTTTTTATTTTTATAGTTAATATTTTTATTTAAATTTAGGTATATATAGTATATTAAATAAAGTTTGGTTAGTAAGCTTGAAATAGCTATTTTTTTGCTATTTTTTTGGCTAAAGTTTAACAATTAAACATATAATAAAAAAAAGTTTAGCTTGGTGTATACGCTAGCTAAAAGTTTAAAGCTGCGCTTGTTGCACAATAGATGGCTATATAGAATAGTTTTAGTAAAGTTATTAGAAATTTATATTATATTTGCATTACTTATATAGTAAAATAACTATATAGCAATAATTATATATTTATAACCAATTTTATTGTATAAAAATAACTAAGTGCAAAAAAAAAGCAAGCGTTATATATTTAACATTTTAATAAAAATCAAACCATAATACTAATGTTTAATTTTAAAAATATTTTAAAAAAACTTTTTTTTTTAGAAAAAACTACAAAAAAAATATATAAAAAATAGCTTATTATATAAATAAACAACTAAAAAATCTTTGAAAAGCTTTTTAATAAAACAAATTAATTTAAATAATATTAAATTAATTTTACTATTATTTAAACTTTAGTTTAATATTTTTTTTTAATTTTATTATATAAATTTGCAAGTAAAATTAACTTAAATATAATAATAATAATTGCAAAAACTGTTTTAATTACTATTTTAGCTAGGTTTTTTAGTATAATAAAAATTTTAGCTTAGTAGCTAAAAAAAATAGTATAATTAAAAAACCGTTGCTATTTGTTTAGCAAGTATATAATTAAATATTATAATAGCTTTTATATTAGTTTAAGCTTTTAGTAGCTATATATGTTTTATAATTTAACTTTAATACTAATAAATTAATTATTATAAAAAATAATATTGTTATATTTAGTTTTAACAATATTATTTATTAACTTATAAATATAAAAATAAATTATAGCTTTTTATTTAAAAATTTTTATAGCTATATTAAAGTTTTTATTGCTATATATACTATTTAATATATTTAAAATTATAAAAAAAGTTTATACTAACTTTTAAAATATTTATTATTTTATTATATAAAATTTAAACTTAAAATATATAATTAAAAATATTTAATAGCTAATTTTATATTTTATAAAGTTATTTTTTTATTATTTTAAATTTTTATTAATATATTTAAACTTTATAAAAATATATATAAGTTAATTATAAAAATTTACTATATTATATAGTTTTTTAATACTAATATTTAAAATTAAAAGTTATTAGTTTTTATAGTAATATTTAGTTTATTTAATACTAACTTAACTAATATTTTTAAAATTTTTTTATATATTATAAAGCTTAACTAAAAAAAAAAATTAATAGTTAAAAAGCAAACTGTTTTTATTTGCTTTTTTGTTAGCGCTATTTTAAGCAATATATTTTTGCAACAAAAAATAGCTAGCTGTTTAATGTTTTCTATAAACTATTTTTGCTAGTATTGCATAATTTATATAAATAATAAAGCTAACTTTAAATTTAATATTATTATAAAAAGCTAATATTATAATTAGGTTTTTATAGCATATTAATAAATTAAATATAAGTATAAATTTATATTAGCTAAAAATAAACAACTTTTTATATTAAACTTAAATAATAATAAAAAGCTTATTAATATTTTTATATTTATTTTTTTTATATTAAACATAATTTATAATAAACCTATAAATATTGCTTATTTAAAATATTTTAAGCTTTTTTAATACATATATCGATTTTTTTTTTAAAATAAATATATTTTACTTATTTTTAAAACTATAATATTTATTATACAACTTTTTTAACGTTTTATATTATTTTTAAATTAAGCTAAATTATAATTACTTTATACTTATTTAAAGTTTTATAATATTTATAAATATATTTGTAGCACTATAATTATTTTTGTTTTTTTTTTATAGTAGCTTAAAAATAATTATATTAAACTATAGCTTTATAGCTTTATTAAAGCAAAAGCCTAAAATTATTTTAATATAAATTTTTAATATATAAATAATAATATTAAATTTTTAGCGTTTAATTAAATAATTATTATAATATAAATTTTTGCTTGCTTGCTAATTGCTATATATAAGCAAAACTAAACTTTATTTAAACAATAAAGCTTATAAAAT